>VWZE01016722.1:123124-240409 GCA_013396675.1 Eubucco bourcierii | reverse complement strand
AAAGAAAGAAAAAAAAAAGAAAAGAAAAAAAGGATTCAGCCAATGCTCAGGAGAAATTCTACTTGGAAACAATGACAGAACATTTAAGAAGCTTTTAAGTTATCTGCAATACTAATATGTGCTTTAAGGTTTAAGAATATCATAACTGCTTATTACACGAGACGTAAGACAAAACATGGCTGCATGCATTAAAGAGCAGATCATGCCACTTCGCAGGCACCAAGAACATGACCATTCCAGACAGCCATTAATTTACCTTTGGACCAGGCAGTCCATGAGGTCCCTGGAAATAAAGATGGCATTTTTTTTATTATGAAAGTAGGTCATAAAATCTGTAAGAGTTTTTTGCTCTTAAGAGGTTTTCCTCCCAAATGAAATGCTTTTGCCACTAAAGCAACAGTATCTGAAGGGGGCCTACAGGAAGGCTGGGGAAGGATTATTTACAAGGTCCTGCAATGACAGGACAAGGGACAACGGGTTTAAACTTGCAGAGGGGAGATTTAGACTAGATGTTAGGAGGAAGTTCTTTCCAGTGAGGGTGGTGAGACACTGGAACAGGTTGCCCAGGGAGGTTGTGGCTGCTCCCTCCCTGAAGGTGTTCAAGGCCAGGTTGGATGAGGTCTTGAGTGACCTGTGCTAGTGGGAGGTGTCCCTGCCTATGGCAGGGGGTTGGAACTGGATGATCCTTGAGGTCCCTTCCAACCTTACCATTCTACGATTCTAAACACCTGATTCAAAGGATGGACCACACCACTAGTCTGTTAATGCAAACATAGACAGGAACAATTTGTTTCTCTACTTTCTATGAATTTTGAGACATGCAGAAACGATCCAAAAGGTCCTCCCCCAACGGTCACAAGCTCTCATAACGCTTCTGTTAAGAAGGCATTACAATGACAAGAGGGCTTAGGCCCTTTCTAGCCCTGCTTTCCCTCCCAAACTTACCATTGGGCCTGGAGGACCATGAGGCCCTGGTGGTCCAGGTGGTCCTATCATCTACAGAAGAAAAACAGTGGCATTAAATCATGCAAAGAACTTCTTCACAGATACCACAAGTCAGACTGACCCTTCACCTGTTGGCAAGAACTTAAAAAACACAGCAGTGCAACAGTGCAGGTTGACAGCACATCTAGGAAGGGGGTTAGGAATGGGAATTATTTTGATTCACAGAATAGGGTACTCGGGTGTAGATTTGCCTGTGCCATATGGCAATGTTCCTGTCTCCTGATTCTTGCTCCTAGGGTCTAAGATGCATTTTAGGACACTGTGGGAAAAATACGCAAACTCTCTAAAATAAACAGTACTGAGTGGGAATGCCTGAATTTATTTCATGGTATGTGCTCCTTAGTTGTCCCTGTACTACATAATCTACAGAAACAGAGGATGTATGATTTTATTCCTGCCCCAATACTGATGAATGGAAAAGATACTAAATTTAATCTAGGGCTTGGTATATTTTCAAAACTGTTCTTTGTCTCTCTAGTTTAGCCCATTTGTACCAAGAATTCCCTAAAGTCATTAAAATAGTTAGTCAGGTTGCTCAGTGTTCAGTGCCGGCAGAGTCTGTGCTGGTTTTCTCTGCTCCTAACAAATCCATGGAAGAGAACTTCATGAAGATATTTACAGTTTAATGTCATGCCTCTTCCTGGATTTAATCTCAAAGGGCTGTTACTGTAACCTGCAAGGTGGCAGTAGTCATGGTGAATCAGCTCTCCAGACTTAATGGGCAACTCCACTGCTACACTAGACACTGGTGATGGCAGTAGAGGCAGCAAAAGGAGCTTTGAAATGTAAGACAGAGATTCCACTATCAGTGAAACCTCTGAAAACTGGAAGTGAGAAATAGAAAGAAAACAAGCAGAACAAGATGAATTAGTAAATTAATCTGTAGTAAATTAGTTTTCATTTCAGAGAAAGACTGGTAGATACAGGATGTCTAGTTTACTGCCATGGCAGAGAGTAACTTCTGACTCCTCAGGGCTTGGAAAATAAATCTTATGAGGAGCAACTGAAGGAGCTGGGGCTGTTTAGTTTGAAGAAGAGATTGAGGGGAGACCTTATGGCTCTCTACAGCTACCTGAAAGGATGTTGTGGAGAGGTTGCCGCTGCACAGGTAAACAGTGATAGAACAAACCGCGACTGGGTGGGTTTAGACTGGACATTAGGAAACATTTTACAGTTCTTTGGAAAATCAGGAGAATGTCTGGTCACATTGCTGAAGTCAGACTAGACCGGTTGTCATTGGAATTTTTTGAGACGCCTAGAATGGAAGCTGTGGAAGGAGATCCGTGTTGGGTGTTTTTTTCATCAGTTTTCTTCTTTTCTCTTATATTGCAAAGCATTTATCTTTCAGTCAATTACAGAGCCAGTAGGCTTTCACTGAAGTGAGCAGGGTTGTTGTTCATAGTGAAAGAATAAACAGAACAGGATTTATCCTCAGAATTTCTTCATGCAATAGAACTAATTTCTAATTTCAGCATTTAAGTCTATAACCAGAAGTTGATTTACTTTCAATAGGGCAAAATATTACTCAAAAAAAGACAAATATTTGCAAGTTCAAATGTAGGAACCAAAGACATCAGGAAAGATCAGTCACAAATATGAAGCATTGTTCAAAATCCAAAGCTGGAGAACCATTACTGGACTATGGTCACTGCAACACCACGCTGACACTTACTGAAGGACCTTGGGCACCAGGCAAGCCAACATCTCCTTTTTCGCCTTTCATACCATTGGCTCCCTACAAAATCATGACAGAAAAGCATTTACAAACAGCTTTATTCTTGTTGGCAATCAATATTATTTATTTACAAATAATAATCAACAGCAAAAGAATAATGCAACACATATATCATGGATTATTTAAAAATATGTTGCTGTTACTTCATTATTTTTAAATGTTTATATCAGCAGTTATCAGTTGTGACTTGATGTTTATGACAAGTCCACAAGTTGGTACTCCATATATAAAACTGTTGGATAAATTTTTGGAATGGTTTCTATTTTTTACTGAGAAATGTTACATTTATATGTTTTTATAGGATTAGGAAGAATGTATCTCGTAAATATTAATGCATTTTTTTCTCCCTCCTCAACCTAAGACATCTGAAATTCCTGACAAGTGTTCAAAAGACCTTTCTGCAACAAGCTACACTTGCCCAAGCTGTGCTATAATTTACAGGAGAGGTATAAATCTGATCAGCATGCCAACCAAGCTCTCTCTTCCCAAAGCAATACTTTCCTTGACTGCAAATGGAATGAAAAGTTCTGACAACCTCACACCTCCTCCTAGTTTAGCAGCAGAACAATCTCAGAACTTTCCTCCTCAGTGCTTTGTGTCCCATTTGCAATTTATCTGCACTGTTGGAAATCCCTGGTAGTGGAACAGAGAACAAATACAAGTACCTGTAGCTATAATTAATTTGCTTTTCATACTCACTGGAAGTCCAGGCAGTCCAATTCCTCCTTTTTCTCCAGGCATTCCAGGATCACCTGTATCTCCTTTTGAGCCTTTAGGACCCTAAAATATCAACTTATTGAGCAAGTCAAATGTAAAACTCCAGAGAATCAACAGAACTCTAAAATAAGTAATACTATGGATTGACATTTGTTACTAACATGTAAGAAACGGAGCCGCTGTACGGAACAACACAACAATGATCTTTATAAATCACCATAATGATATTATTTAGATTGTGAAATCTAAGCTACAACTTGGGATAACAGAAACAATCCCCTGAAATCTCCTATGGTTGCTCACATGATCTTCATTACATGATTTATACACAATGTACCTGCTCCCCATCAACTCCTGGAGTTCCTGGGGATCCTGGTTCACCCTGCAAAAGATAAGATGGAACTGGATTGTCCCAGACAATAGAGGAAAAAGGCAGAGAAATAGCAATAAATAATGATAAACCCAGAGAAGATTCCATCAAAAAGAACAGCATATGTAAAACACACAGAATCACACAGAAATAACCAGGTTGGAAAAGACCTTCAAGATTGAGCCCAACCTTATCATCCAACACCTTCTAATTAACTAAACCATGGCAGTAAGTGCCTCACCCAGTCTTCTTTTAAACACCTCCAGGGATGCTGACTCCACCACTTCCCTGGGCAGCCCGTTCCAATGGCCAATCACTCTTTCTGTGAAGAACTTCTTCCTAACATCCAGCCTAAACCTCCCCTGGTGAGACTGTGTCCTCTTGTTCTGCAACTGGTTGCCTAATACAGACCTTTTATACACCTAGGTATCCCTGGGAACGGACAGAAAATTAATACAGAGGGACTCAGGAGAACAAAAAAAAACCAAAAAAAACCCAACAAAACAACAAAACCATCCAAACCAAACCAAACAAACCAAAACCAACCAACCAAAAAAAGCAAAAAGCCAGAAATCAGGTGAAATGACCCCAATCCAATGAAAAAATTGTTGGTTACTGGAACAAATACAAATACTGGTTTCAAGTTGTGACTGGGTGGATTTAGACTGGACATTAGGAAACATTTTTTTCCCAGAAAGAGTGGTCAGGCACTGCAATGGGCTACCCAGGGAGGTGATGGAGTTGCCAACCCTGAGTGTGTTTAGAAGTCGTTTGGATGTGGTGCTTGAAGATATGTTTTAAGGGTGAACTTTGTAGAGTAGGGATATTGGTTGAACTTGATGATCCGGAGGGTCTTTTCCAACTGGAATGTTTCTGTGATTCTGTGACTATGATGTCATTATGATGTTTGAAACAAAGTTGTTAAGATTGAATTCTGCTTTATATCAGTAACTCAAAATGAGAATGTTCACCCATATGAAGGAACACGGAATAACATAATGACAAGGACTGGAAGTGACTTCTGGAATTATGTAGTCCAATACCCCCTGCCAGAGCAGGTTCACCTAGAACAGGTTGCACAGAGTGGCATCCAGACAGGTTTTGAATGACTCCAGAGACAGACTCCACCACAGAATCACAGAACTTTAGAGGTTGGAAGGGCTCCAGAAATCCTTGAGTCCAACTCCACTGCCAAGGCAGGATCCCCTAGGGTAGTTCACACAGGAATGCATCCAAGCGAGTTTTGAAAGTCTCCAGAGAAGGAGACTCCACAACCTCTCTGGGTAGCCTGTTTCAGTGCTCTGTCACCCTCAATATAAAGAAGTTTTTCCTTGAGGTAAAACTTTCTATGTTCCAATTTGCAGCTGTTGCTCCTTGTCTTATTGCAGGGCACCATTGAAAAGAGCCTGGCACCTTCATCTTAACACTCACACCTCAGATATTTACAGATATTAATGAGATCCTCACTCAGCCTTCTCTTCTCCAGACTAAACAGCCCCAGGTCTCTCAGTCGTCTTCTTCACAGCAGAGATCTTCAAGTCCCCCAGCCATTCTCATGGCTCTCTGTTGGACTTTCTCTGACAGATCCCTGTCTCGAGTTGGGAAGCCCCAAGCTGGACACAGTATTCAAAGTGTGGTCTCACCAGAACAGAATAGAGGGAGAAGAGATCTCCCTAGACCTCGTGGGTACTTTTCTTCATGCATACCAGGATATCTCTGGCCTTCTTGGCCACAAGGGCACATCACTGCCCCATGGATAACTTGATGTCCACTAGGACTCCAAGGTCTTTCTTCATGAAGTTGCTTTTCAGCTGGATAACCCCTAGTCTGTACTGGTGTCTGGTGTTATTCTTTCCCAGATGCAGGACTCTACACTTGTCCTTACTGAACTTTGTGAATTTATGGAACTAGCACTCGAGATATAGAAGAATTATCTCAACTAATGTAAAACCAATTTAAGGAGGGTCCACTTATTACAACACTTCTCTTTTTAAAAGTACAAACAAAATTATTATTTAAATTTCCTAGAGTAGTGCAGCATATGGTATTCATTGTCTCTGTGTGGGCTGCTCACCAGCAGTTCTGGTATTACACATAGCACCAGCCAGGTGGGATTAGCAGACTTGGGTCTGCAGCCAGGCTCCTGCCCACATGTGCATGCTGTAGTTTTTACTGCCGTGAGAAAATATTGTGCTTTATTGGGTGGGCACCACTGTGATACAAAAGCTGCATTCACATGCACTCATACTGTGGTCAGTGGTACCTTGCACATGGTTTTGCTGACCTCATTCCCAACCCACCCAGAAGTGATGCTCACAACCCACTATTTGGTTGTGCAAGTGCTTTGCGGAGTCCTAGGGAATAGATTCAGTGCAGATTCATGGAGGAGATGCCTCTGCCCTGTTTCAAGACTAATTTAGTTTTGCTGCTTCTCAGCTGAGCACCTGTATGTGGCAACCAAACCTATTCTGGAAAGTTGTGTTTCAAAAGGCTAGAACACAGAGTTTGAAACATGCCATATTCATTAAAATTCCAGTTAAATAGGCTGCACAGGAGAGCTCCAGGTACCTGTGTGCACATCGTACACCCAGAAAATACCTCCACCCTTAAGATGAAATAGGTAAAATGAAGATGATCACCTTTGGCCCTTGCAGCCCTTGAGGTCCTGGTGGTCCTGGTGGCCCCTAAACAGAAACATTAAAACCTCTCAGCTTTTAAATTAATTCCTGCAAGACTTGTCAGGCAAACACAAACTGGATGTTAATAGAGCTACCACAGTAAAAATGGGTTATGTTTTTAACACAAGAGGAACGAAAAGCAGCTACAGACAAGCTGTGAATCTATGACACCTCTCAACAGTGAGAAAACACAATGATAAAGAAACAGTATAGATCAAATTTTAAAATAAAATTCTGCTGTTTCCCATTGAAAAAATGGCAAAGCTCCTCTTAATGACAGAGAGACCTGTACTCGTCCCAGCCACATTTGCAGCCCTCACATCCTAATGCAAAACAATTCGAAGTCAGGAGAAATCTCAGCTGACTGCAAAGAGGATTCTTCCTAAAGATGTTAAGTGCTTTTAGGGATATCTAGTGAAATTGCCACGGAATAAGTTGTCACTCTTCATTTCTTCATCAGGCTGTGGACACTATCACACATCAAATACTGGTCTGTAATAGTATACAGTGGGTATATTTAAAAAAAAAAAAAATCCAACCACATTCAGAAATCCCTTCCATTAATGTAAAGAGAGCATTTATACAGATGGNAGTAATAAAATAAATTGCTTATACCGAGTTGCAACATTAAGGGAAGGCTGAACCTGCAATACCTGCATCTTTTAGCTAGTGTCAGTATGCTCACAAGTTGTGTCTGACCTGATGTGGCTGAGTTTCCCACAGAAACTGGCTAGAGTAAGAGCACTGGAGAGTTCAGTCATCCACAGATTTTGGGGACAGGTGCTGCTAAGATGGGACAGTGGAATTTCTCATACTTGGACTTTCTACTTAGCTTTGTTGATTTATTGCTAAACAAGATGGGTCTCTGTTCAGAAAATAATTTTCATCTCATCTGAAAACTCTGAAATGAAATTTCTTCATAAACCAGTTGAAAAAGAACTGAATTTCTGCCTTGAAAATAAGAATTACAGTATTAATTCAAGTTCTGCTTCATGTTTTTGCTCAATTCCTGTGTAGACACACAGAGATGGGAACATACTCAAGAAATTCCGGAGAAGTTATTTGCCTTCATCCCCGCCTACTAAGTCCTCTATTTTGCTGGTCTCTTATTTAAGTCAAGTGAAGTTTTGCCATTAATTCAAGAGGAGCAGAAATGGTTCCATTGTTGAATGGCTTTCATCAATGGGTTCTCTGTTATGGAAACAGCAAGCAAACACATGTGATGATGAACCAGGTTGACACTCATGAAGACACATCCTAAACGAGCAGTATTATGAACATGCTACAAGACAAAGAAGCTCTGCAACGAACAGTAAGTCACGAAATAGGAATTACCGTGACAGTCAGGGTGGCAATCCTCTGTTGGCAAAACGGATACACAAGACACACCATTACCAGAATTGAACAAGGAGATAAATTATTCTGCCTGCTACAATCATAGAATCAGTCAGGGTTCGAAGGGATCACAAGGATCATTTAGTTCCAACTCCCCTCCCACAGCAGAGACACCTCACACTAGATCAGGCTGGCCAGAGCCTCATTCAGCCTGGTCATAAACACACTCCAGGGATGAGGTTTCCACCACCTCCCTGAGCAACCCATTCCAGGGTCTCACCGTCCTCATAGTGAAGAACTTCTTCCTAACATCCAGTCTGAATCTATCCATTTCTAGTTTTGTTCCATTCACCCTAGTCCTCTCAGTACCTGACATCCTAAGAAGTCCCTCAAGCTTTCTTGTAGGCCACCTTAAGATACTAAAAGGCCTCAATAAGGTCACCTCAGAGCCTTCTCCTCTCCAGATTGAACAACACCAATTCCCTCAGTTTCTTCTCATAGGAGAGGTGCTCAAGCCCTCTGATCATCCTTGTGGCTCTTCTCTGGACATGTTCCAACACATCCATATCCCTCTTGTAACAGGGGCGCCAGAATTGGATGCAGTACTCTAGGTGGGGTCTCACCAGTGTGTAGCAAAGGGGGAAGACCACTTCACTACCTCCACAAAAGCTGTGCTGTATCTGGGAGGCATCATGCCTCCGAAAAAGCAAGAGTAAAATCCATGTTGTTTTGAACTTCCAGTTTTGTAGTAGTTACTTGGCTTCTATGGAAACCAGGATTTTTACACAGGTGAAAACTACAGGTCCTTTTACAGTTTAATAGATCAAAGAAGTGATGACTAAAGATCAAATACATGATGACTAAATATCAAAATCAGAACAAAAGTCTTCCAAAAGATTTAAAAAATAATTTTAAGAATACGCAATGAGTTGATGTCTTCAGCTGACCGAAGGATTTGCCCTGTGTTCTGCAATCTCTATAGGTTTTGCACCTAATAATAATAATACTAATAATACAATTCCTAGCATGGAGACAGAGCATTGCTTTTCAGACAAAAATGCAGGCATACAAACCAGTTAAGTTCTAAATCTAATACTACTGTCCACAAACCCAGCTGAGCATATTATAATTTTGCTTTAGATGTTTGGAAAGATAAAAGATGTTTTCATCATGGAAGGAGGCAAAATATCTTGACTATTTATTTTCCAAAGAAGAATCTAAAAGTGAAAAGGTTTTGAAAATTATTTTAAATGCTTGTTTTTAAACACAGTAAACCCCCAAAATACTGCTGGCTTGCTCATGGTTTCCTGGTGCTTGTGAAGAACCTACTGGCCTATATAAAATATGAAATATTTAGCTTTTCTAATTGTTTTCCTATGCTCAAAGGCTTTCAAATCTGTTTTAAGCTTTAAAATAATCTTTGGTTGCTGGTGCAACAATACATAGTGTTGCTAAGAATCTGGAACCTGTTCAATACAAAGTACCTGGAAAAATGAAGTTCTCTGACACAGAGCTTTAATGTGTTGTTGTCCTTTGTATTTTAACATATTAATGGAAATATGGAAAGAACTTTAAAAATATTGAAAAATACAGTTTATCTAGATATGAAATCTTAAAACAATCATTGCAAATTAATGTTTGCATGTTCACACTAATGGGTTCTCTTACAGAAGCATATTCAGATATTTAATATCTGATCCTGCGGTTCCTACCAGGTTAAACTTTTGCAACTACTGCCTCTTGTCCTAGAAAATTCTGCAGAAGGGTTCTGAAGAACAATGTTGACAGACACAGGAATTTTGTATCTGGTTGTGCAGTGTGCTGGTTTGAGGCTAATTGGAATATTTTAATAGACAATATTACACTATAGGCTGTGAAAGGAAAACATCATGATGTCTACTTCACTCATAGGCTTGCTGGAGAATTGTTTGGGAACACTAACCAAAACAATAGATAAGTTAGTTGCTCTCTGTCGCTTGCTTGAGCAGGAGCTGCTGGTGGGATCTAGCAGCTTCTGGGCTCTGGCTCCTCTGCTGATTAATCCTCACTAACCACTTTTTCTTCTAACCCCCTGGCTGATCCTCCTAATTTACCTTGCACGTAAGGCAAACCTTGGGGTAAGGTACAGGGGTGGGGAGAAGGTGGAAGGGTGGTTGGGAGCCCCTCCTGGGGTCTCTGATTTCTGGGAGGGGAGTTGTGTTGCTGTATTACCTTTTACTTGTATGTTTTCTGTAAATATTGTGTATATAGTGTAAATATCTGCTGTACATTGTGCTGAGTTGTAAATATAGCTTCATCATTTAACTTCCAGCCGGCTGAGTGCTAGTCTGGGTCATTTTACAAAGTGTGGGGGGGTGGGGAACTCCCAAACCTTTACATGCAGATACAAAAGAAGTCTTACTTGAACTGTGATGGTAGTTTTATGATCATGGTTTTCAGTGCTGGTGGACTAAAGTATATTATTCTCCACTGACACATGAGATTGAGTATGAAGCACAGGCAGAGTAACTAAATTGTTCTCAAGCTTCTAGGGTGCTTGATAATTTATTATTAAATTCTGAATTTATTATTACATTCTGAAAATGTCTGAAAAAATATTATTAAATTCTGAAAAAAATATTATTAAATTCAGATTTATTATTAAATTCTGAAAAGGGTTCAGACAAGCACACTAGATCTTGCAAACTCTTCTCAACCTTTAA
Source organism: Eubucco bourcierii (assembly GCA_013396675.1). Classification (NCBI taxonomy): domain Eukaryota; kingdom Metazoa; phylum Chordata; class Aves; order Piciformes; family Ramphastidae; genus Eubucco; species Eubucco bourcierii. Next base: position 229,867 of record VWZE01016722.1, on the reverse strand, counting down.
AACCAGTAGGCCAAATTCTGTGCAAGCTCACAGCTCAGTACTGAGCGCTGGAAGTTCTCATTTGCTTCTGTGGGATTGCTGCAAATCCCAGAGCCCCTAAGAATTTGGCACCAGGAGATTTAGGATTGGGTGCTTGCCATATGAAAAGACTGACCTGGATTTGGCAAGGATATTTCTGATTGATCCTGTGTAATCTTACTTCCACCATCCTTGGACAGTCGTTCTCATTACTATCAATTTTTTGTTGCCCCCAGATCAGAAGGTGATGACATCTGAAATTATTTACAATGGGATAAAGGCCTCCTAATACATGTCAACCACTGAAACTGGCCTTAGTCTCTTTTTAAGACTTTTTGTGCTGCAGTTTTTCTGAGGAATCTTGGAAGTGACACTGATGCCAGAGTTAAGATTCCAAGATGGAATACGGAGGATACAGGGACTGGGAGATGTGTGTCTGGTAACACACAGCATCAATTTCAGGCTACTCTAGGCATCTAACTCGATAAAGTTACTTTTAAGAGTAACTCAAAAGACTGAAAGCTGAATGTTTGAATTCCCTTAAAAGTAAGCCAAATAAGGCAGATCTAATGCAGAGCCTCAGACATGCCTATGTAGACTTCCTCACAGACACCACTCACAAAGAGTGGACCTAGCCTTGGCAACATACAGGCTTTCAGATTTTACTAAAGGCAGGGAGAGTGGGGGGTTTGGTTTTGTTTTTTTTTTTTTGCTTTGCTTTGTTTCTTTTTCCCCCCAAAGAGTCTTGAACACCAAATGACTGGCCAGACATCTATCCACTCCCACTGAGTAAACCCAAGAAAAAAAGTTTAGTAGCTTCAGTGAGAAAATGTTCAGATGCACAATGAGCCAAATTTGGTCTCGAGTTGCACATAAGCAAGTCATTCACTTTGGTGGAGTTACACTGCACATCATTTGCATCTGAGTATGCTGCAGTGTAAATCACCTTGACTGCAATGACATATGTCAGCTCAGTACTTTGCTTTTATGCAAACACTCATTCATTCTTTTTGTAACCCCTCCTTTAGTCCTTCACACTTTTCTATACACCAGTCAAAATAAGTTTTCTAGAAATGAGTAAGGAGGGAGATTGTTGCTTGGTCTATTTAATGTACTCTAGTTGCTGATTGAATACACAGCTTGCTAATGGATCCACGTTACATGGTTTTCAAGTATTCTGCTCTTTGCATTCTATAGGAAGAGGGGAAAGAAAAGTCAATATTATACTACATGAACTGAAAAGCAGACACTTCTCTTGAACCTATGTATGTGGTTTATTACATGAGTTCAGCACTAAGCACCAGAGCCAGCAATGAATCAGCTTTATCCTCATTAGATGACGTCAATGTTCTCCAGGGGAAATGAAACTAATTCCCTCAGCTAAATTGTATCAAGGAAACATTTTGTCTAACACTGAACAGAAAACCTGGTTTCCAAATGCAGAAAGAGATTTCTGATTAATAAGCTCAGTAAATCTTTGCACACAAAATGGTTTCAAGGTCTATACAAAAGAGAAATACAATACCGTCAGACTTTTTCCCAGACCAGACTAAGCCACTCCAGCCTTGTTTGCATACCTGCAGAGCTTCATGGATGTTGCCATTATAATCAATTATCTCTGTTGCACCTTGATCACCCTTCTGTCCAGGTGGTCCCTGTAAGATATTTTCTGTGAGAATCGTGAAACACCTGCTAGACACCATTTACTACTGACCCATGCTTTGATTCGATTGTGCAATGTTGGAATCTTGTACTTATACAAACCATGAAAGACATCATTTTAAAAGAAAACATTTATCATTTTAAAAACTAAATAAGCAAGTCAACACACAATGTCTTGTGTTGCAGTGGGAGAGCAGATCTGTTATACCTCTGAGGTCAAATATTTAAGCAGTTCCTGTTTCTGCTCTTACATGGTTCACAGCCAATGGAGAACTAATCTGGCATGTAGCATCCTGCCCACAAATTGTGAATAGAAGACTGCTTCAAATAGTGGCAAGGGCTGTTATTCATATTAAAGGACAATCAGCAATACACATTCCACCAGTCAAATGCCCAGTTTCACCAGTTTAACTGCGGTTGCTGCTGTAATTTCTATTCCATCTAAGAGTTCAAAATAAACAGGTGAAAGGAGAAACAGACTTACTTGTGGACCTGCAGATCCTGTGTCACCTCTGTCACCTGTATCACCCTATGTAAAAATGACATTTGAAAACAGATATGCCATTTGACAATGTATCATGTAGTTCTTCCCTTTTAAATATGTCTACCTTAAACAAACTGCTTTAAAAGGCCTCTCATAATAAACAGAATTGTGGATCTTAATTAATTAAAGTAAAAATTCCTTCAGAATCTGTGTTGCAGCAGAGTTGACAATGACACATTTGGTTCAGAGTGAATTGTTGTAGAGAATTGTAGTGGTTTGGAATATGAAATCCCAGAGTATCCATAAAAGACAGGATTATCAATCAAATAATTTCTATAACTTCCCTAATTTTAATGGTGCTAATATCAAAAGCTTTTTAGAGAAAGTGAAATAAAATCATTCAATCTGTTTCAAAGTGTCTAAACTTTCTTTTCTGTAATCAAGACTCTGGGAAATTTCTGAACTTCCTTGCTCTGAGGAGTTGCTTCTTGCACAAACACAACTTTACTGCCAGCATTAGAATTCTTTTACTCTCTTGCTGCAACAGACTGAAGATCTTTGCCATCTTGCATGCAGCTTTGTTCTCCTGGCTATTAGTAATGTGTTTAAAGTGATGGAAGGAATTTCAAACCTGTATGCATTCACATCTCAGTGTTCAGAGACTACTGTTCCTTTCATTTTGCAGTCATTCTCAGAGAAAGACGTTAGTTTTTCACATTGCTCAAAGTTAATTTGGGTAAGAAACGCAACTTTTGTTCCTGTTCAATCTGTAAAACTTGGATACAGCTCAGGGAAGAATGCTTAATTCACCATTGGGAATAGGAAACAAAACAGAAAACTTTCATGGGGGCAATGAAGAAATATGAAGAGAAGGCTGGTGGCAGGACATAATCAAGGTTGTGCCATTTGTTTTCCTTTCAGTGTTGCCTTGGTAGCAGTTGGTGAACATGCCATTAGAATTGTTACAAAAATCAAGTTCTCAAATGCTACACTGACTTCTATGGGGCAGGTTCTCAAGACATAAAATGAAAATAATGCATCCTTTAATAGTAAAAAGGGAACTAAAAGGGTCATTTGTATCTTTGTATCCTGGCATGTGAAAGGACTAACCCATATCAGCTAGGCAGAGAGAAACCAATTTGCACAGGGAAAATCACAGCAGAGTGGGATAGACATTAAAACAGAAAAAAAGAACAGAAATCAGTGTTTAAAGCACAAAGTAATCAGCTCCAAAATCTCAAGCTGCAAGTCAGAAGGTTTCACTTATGAAGAACACTGCAAACTGTTACAGGTTCTTTCAAAAAGATAAGTGAAACTTCTGTGAAATGTTACATGTAATTTACCCTAAAAATCATGATGTTAATTAGTCCACTAAAGACAGGGGTTATTTTTTTTCTACTAACCTTTGACCCTTTTGGGCCTCTAGATCCAGGTTCACCTGTTTTCCCCTGTTTGAAGGAAGATAGACAGAAGAAAAATGACAGAGAAATGGGAATGTAGAGGAAAAAAAGTAATTAGTAATTACTAACTACAAGATGGAACAAAAGAAATACTTAATTTTATGAGACCGAGATAATGACTCTGTAAAAGCATCAATAATAACTGAAGTTAATAAATTTTTTAACATCAGCATGCAAAGGAGACAGGTTCTGCCCTTCCAAAGGAAAAGCAGTATCTGTATTAGTAATGAGTAGACATAATTAGCAATGGTTTGCAGGAATGACCTATGTCATTCCATTGCTCCTGAAAAGACAGAGAATGCAGTTAAATATCCTAAAGAGGTTAAAATATATACTACATTTTCTTTTCCCCATGGTTCAAGTGAATAGAAATTGACCAGCCAAGGGGCACAGAACTTGTTGCATGGTTTCCAAGGCACATTAGAAAAAGAAAACTTGATGGTATCGGCACAGCTGGAAATACTAAGACAACGCTAAAATGTAGTTAGAACGATCTCTTTCCTACAGAGTTAGAAAGAGTATGCAAAGTGGATTTTCTCTGCATTCAGTAGCTACACTGGTCAAAATGTCCAGACTTTGATGATGAAAGTTAGAGACCAGAAGGTCAGGACTTTAGCTGGAATGGATTAGGCCAGCTCCATGACGGTCTAAGTAGGAAGTGTCTTTACTCTGTAGAGCAAACAAAAGGCCATTCAGACTGTGGTTCCGCAGCTGTGAAGACAAAACTGACATTGTCTTTTGGACTGAACTAGAATATTTGACAGCACCTACACTTAAAGGTTCCCTTACCAAGTTTTAGTTCTATTTTTCAGCAGAAAGGAAATGCATTCATAGGTGTAAAACTCACAAAATATTCCAATGTAAGACTGGACTGACCTTTGGTCCAGGCACTCCAGGTTCACCTCGTTCACCCTTCCCAATAGGGCCTGCCTCTCCTCTGTCACCCTATTGCAACAGATACAGATATGTCTTCAGCAGTCTTTGACAGGCTTCAACACACCACCAGCTCATCATGACCAAAGAAGCCAAACCATGAAAAGAAAACATTTTCAGGTTCATTTGTGACTTGTGATGGTCTGGGAAACTTTCCCCTGAGTAAACAGTCTTCTTGGCAAAAATAAGAGGGCTTCAAAATGGAAAGGGGATTCTAAGGTGTTTTACTTTCTTCTTCCCTATTTTGAAAAGCCTGGAATAAAGATTCCCAAATGACGAGATTGTTTGTAGGACTCACAATATTCTAACTTAAAAAAAAACCCCACATTTAGTGGTTCAGTATTTTCAAAGCCTGGTGTTTAGTATCCAAGTTCTAATACCTGCACACATTTTCATGCTTTTAAAAAATATATAATTTATGAAAAGATAGTTCCTTCAGTCATGCATATTCTGCCCCCAAAATAATTCTTGGAATGTTCATCTGAAGAAAGGCAGTGGATGAACTTAAGTCATTAGCGGATATAACGTCTGCCTTCATGTCGTCTGACAGCATTGGTACAAAGCTGGTGCATGAGCTCTGACTATAACATCTGACTTCACACTATTTGAGGCCATCAGTACAAAGACACATATCCCAGCACTGGTCTGTGAACTATGATTTTCCACATTTTTCTCTGTTAGTACAATTTCAGTCTTTGCTATGTGTTGAGGAAGTCAAATTTGACAGTGGTTCTAAGGGCTTTGCACCAGAGTGTTGGCCAGTTATCCTTACCTTTGTTCCTGGTAGCCCTGGCAACCCAGGTTCTCCTTGTGGACCAATGAAACCTGGTTCACCCTTTAAAACACAATATGAGAGGAAACACAGATTATTTGTTTGGCAGTATGTAATTACAGTAGCACAAGTTTCTTCTGAATGTCTTTTCCCAGTATTGCTTACAGCTCTCCAGCTGTGATGCAACATTTATCCAAAGACACTTTTCATCAGGGGTGACTTTCATCAGCATAACCACTTATAGCAAGCCATCACACAGCGCATGAAATGCAAACAAGGCAGAAGGTGTCAAACACATTTTTATGTGGTTAAGGGCTGTTAATATGCAACCTGGACTACAATGCACCAAACTAATATCAAAACAACACTGAAGGCAGGAGAGAAGTCCTGAGCGATTCCTAAGTGTCAGAAGGCACAGTTCACATCAGTCATGTGTGATAAGGCAGTTTTCTATTGCAGCAAGTAAATAGGTGGGCAACCAGGGTAAGGGTATGACAAAACAATGACAAATGAAGAGCCAGATGGTGCTGTCGCAATGTGTTTTCAAGGGAGGTACTTCATTGTGTCACCTTCTAAAATGAGATCAAAAGCAATCTCCTTTCAAGTCAGAGGCTCCCTGCACCATGGTACTCTCCCTCCTCATTCTGACAGTGAAATACTTCAGTTCTCTGCACTTGGACAACTTCTCTGGCTGTTAACAGCTGGGAAAGAGCCTCAGCTCTCTTCATTCCCTCTATGTTCTACCCCCTTCCTGTCCATTTGTTTGTACCAACACAACATACAAACAGCAGGATCTGAGCTGCAGCAGACATAGCATTAAGCAGAGGAGTAGAGGCATATTTTATTACCTATCCCCATACCTGAAGAAGGATAACAGGAGATTAATAAGATAAATATTTTCCTTCACAAACTCTCCTGAACAAGGTTTACTGCTGTTTAATCCTGCATTTTTTCACATAAAGAAGATATATTGACTAGCTATTGTAAATTTTAAAATCAGTAGTGGAACCTAATTAGTAAAGATATATTAGCCTTTTAAGAATACCACTGAACTTAATAATTAAAAATTACCCATCAAATGCCTCTTCAAATAGCTAAAGAACACGTGTCATAATCTCATATTGATACAATTGTAGAGGCAGTGAATACATGCAGTTGAACAATGCAGCCTCTGTCTCCACAGAAATACAAGCATATTGCATGAGGTGTGCAAATTAGGAAGTGTTCTTGCACTTTCACCTGTGCCCTCACCAGCAATCCATCATTAACACTTCAAAACTAAGAAGGTTTCTAGTAAACTTCTAACCAGAGAAATGTCTCCTGTGGCTGTATCAAAGCCCACAGCAAACTCTCAGTGACCTCAATTTAGATTATCGAAAACCACAACTGAGTGAGTATTCTCCCATGAAGTTCCAGCTGACAATGGTTCTAAATCATATTACTAAGGAATAAACTAAGACAAACGTGTCACAGAGAAACATGGGGGCTTTGTTGACATGGGGAAATAACTTTACGCTTTATATATAAAGTCTTTGTACTGGTGCACACTAGAAAGGGCAACAAAAGATTTTCATTGCAAGAACAATGCAGCTTCAAACAGTTCTTTTAGAGTGAAAAGGCACTTGATTGCCCCAGATTGCTCTAATACTGACTTTACAAGGACTAATGTCTTGGCCGGCTAGGTATGATTCCAGGAAGAACAAACATGTAATGACAACACGATTCAATCTTTTCAGTGGTGATGCTTAGAAGGGTCACTCTATTAATATAGAGTTTTGGAGTCACATTCTCACACTTAGTTCAGGACTGTACCAGTTGCACACCACAAGAAAAGTTCTAGACAAAGTCCAAAAAGATGTGCTGCCTTCCCCCAAAACCTCTAAAGAGGTGAGAAAAAGGTGCTTTGAAATAACGGAAGAAGCTGATGACTTAATTAGCCTAAGCAGAGTACAGATCTGATGACACAGAGCTTTAAAACACTGACTATGGAGTAGAAGTGGAGTGTTTGTAGGGACTAGAAACTGACCGCCTGAGCAGCAGCTCTGCTGAGCAAGAAACGGTTGCTGTGGTGGATGTCAAGCTGCACACAATCCAGCAGTGCATTCTTGCCACACATGAAACAAACTGCCATAGTTAAGATCTGGCTACCCCAACAACTTCACTACAACTTCTCAATAAAACCAAAGTTTTAGCAACAATCTTTCACAAACCTCTTTGCTTGATAAAATGAAGGCAGGGAGTACAAATTCTGGAAAGAGGAGTTATACAGGTAGGTTTTGAAAGAAGAGTAAGGATGTTGAAACACTCTCTATCCAATTCTAGTTTTGTTCCATTCACCCTAGTCCTCTCACTACCTGACATCCTAAAAAGTCCCTCAAGTTTTCTTATAGGCCACCTTAAGATACTAAAAGGCCTCAATAAGGTCACCTCATAGAAAACCATCTGCAAGGGATGGTTCTTTGCACATTTCAATTGAACCCTTTGGCAAGGTAAAGAAATCAGTGCTTATTAAGCACCACATTGCACAGGAAGTCAACAAGATGAATTTCAACATTCAAACTTCATCTCCTGTTAGGGCTTGGAGCAATTTGTGTCAATCATACAGCATGGGCAGTTTGGAAGTTAAAAAACCCAAAAAGCTTGTGAAAACTTCAGTTTTGTGGGAGTGATTTTTTTACCTTTTTAAGAATAATTGCTATGTTAGTAATTTAAGAGACTAAGAAACTACTTCTATGTGGGCTCATTTTCACCTTCAAATATTTATCAGCTGTGGAACCATTAGCAGGTCACACAACAAATTATATACTACTGCTCACAAACCTTATCAATGGGCATTTTCAGCTCTTTCCATAAATTGAAACAGAAAAGGGCCCTACACTGACATGCTGTGTGCCTAGCATAATGTGACATCTGTCAGAACTTAACAGAAAAAAAGCTGCCTTGTAATTTACTTCAGAGGACACTCAATTTTTTTATGAGGGTTGTTATCTAGACATAATCATAAGTGGTTTTCATGGTGCTCAAATTTGTTATGGGCTGAGGCAGAGGCTAACCCTAAGACACACTGTTTGTTGCCACTGTCTTAACTAATACAGAATTACTAGAACTTCGACTAGAGATGCAACAGTTGAAATGCCATTTGCAATGCTAATTGTTGTTTTAAACATCACTAATTTGGCAAAGGTTCATTAACAACCTAGTTCTAACACCATATTTCATTAGAATTAGCCTTCACTCCCAGATGGGACACACCCCACCACAATTATTTCAAACTCTATTCTCACAGACAGGCCTAGCCCAGCTCCAGTGCCTGAAGTATGTATCTCAATGCCAATACCAGTAAACAGCAGAGAACAACAGTTCTTGGATGCACTTCCCCACAGAAGCCTCTTCTTCCTATAATTATTTTTCTAATGAATACAAAATACATTTTCCCATCCAGATCAATGCTCCGAAAGAAAAGTTGTGCCACAGAAAAGCATCCAAACCATCAACCTTTCTATAACAAGAAAATACATGCCCTTCCATTTTTGAAATTATTTTACTACAGCAAATAAAAATATTCAAAGCTGTTGATAATTTTTTCTTGTTGATAAAGTCTTGAAAGAAATCACAGAATCAGTCAGGGTTGGAAGGGATCACAAGGATCATTTAGTTCCAAACCCCCTGCCATGGGCAGGGACACCTCACACTAGATCAGGCTGGCCAGAGTCTCATCCAGCTCAGCCTTAAACACACTCCAGGGATGGGGCTTCCACCACCTTCCTGAGCAACCTATTCCAGGGTCTCACAACCCTCATGGTGAAGAACTTCTTCCTAACATCCAGTCTGAATCTATCCAATTCTAGTTTTGTTCCATTCACCCTAGTCCTCTCACTACTTGACATCCTAAAAAGTCCCTCAAGTTTTCTTATAGGCTACCTTAAGATACTAAAAGGCCTCAATAAGGTCACCTCAGAGCTTTCTCCTCTCCAGATTGAACACCACCAATTCCCTCAGTTTCTTCTCACAGGGGAGGTGCTCCAGCCCTCTGATCATTCTCATTGCCCTTCTCTGGACATGTTCCAGCACGTCTATATGCCTCTTGTAACAGGGGCTCCAGGACTGGACACAGTACTCCAGGTGGGGTCTCACCAGAGCAGAGTAGAGGGGGAGGAACAATTCCCTTGACCTGCTTGCCACAGTTATTCCTAGTTATTCCCTTTCTGAATATAAACTGTGCACGAGCTCTTGAATTAACTTTGTTTAAGTCTCATGACCACCTTACGTTTTTTCTTCTACATTAGATTACTGCAGGATTGTCTCTGTTACAGAAATGAGATTAAACCAAACTTTAGAGCATGAATTTCCAAGGAATAATGTGATTTCAGTCCTTACCTAGTAGACCAGAGAAGTCTAAATGTCCATCTGTCGCCATTGTTACATAGTTCATTGATCCTAAATATTTTGCTAAATATCTGCCCCAGTGCTGGGCCCAGGGGTAGTTTTGTGCCTACAGGGTTGACTGGCAGCTCTGCCATGGAGCCAGAACACACCCCCCCCTTTTCTTGGACTTCACTTACAAGTCCGAATGCACAAAGGCCAGGAACTCCTGCGTGCTTGCCTCTGTGCTGGTAAACTAGGCCTCAGCAGCCAGAATTTCTGTGGAAAATTCTGATAATATGGCTCCACTCTTCAGCTTCCATACACTGGAAGCCTTGCTGTGTGAGCTGTGGGGAGAACCCTGACGTGTTCCAACACACAACTTGATGGGCAGGCTTGGACTTCCCAAATACATGTTGTGGATCTAGTGGTTCTCTAAAACGTCCTAGATCTGGCACGGTGCAGCTTGCAAAATCCTCAAGAATCGGAGACCTTGAAAGAACTCACAGTTTCCTTTCTGACAAGCACTGAGAGAAGAGTCCTCACTGTAATCACATCAAGATTCCAAGGTGTGATTATCTTAAACATTGCCCTGACTCACTAATAGGTATATATAAAATAAAATGTTCTTTTCTTTCCTAACTATACTGAAAGAATCTTGCAAGCATTAAAAAAAAACCAAAAACAAAACCATAGAAGAACTAGCAACAAAACCCCCAAATCCAGAGTGGCAAGGCAATTTGAAGAGTAACCATGAAGTTATAGTAAAAGTGATTTGATTCACATGTATCTGTGTTGATTTTCCACAAACTGCCATCTGCTGCCCTCAGTCATTGTTTCTGAGTTGACTGTTTAAAGAAAATACTGCAACTTTTCCACTCTTGAGAGAAACGAAGGCCAAGTTCTTTGGAGTATGGAACACAGACCCCATGGCAATTGAATCGCTGCTCACTTGTGCCCTGTTTGTTACTGTAGCACTCAATTCCAGCAGAGCAGTTTCTCAGGAACTTGCCCTTAGGCCACACAAGTCAGAGAGAACAGCACCTTATCCTTTCTCACTGTGAAGGGCATCAAAGGGTCTTTATATATAGCTTGATGTTCATGGGAATTTTGCTCTCGGGAGGACTACAGTATTCAGTTCACAAGAAAGCAATGAGCAAGGTGAAAGGAAATCTGATAAAAAACCCCTAACCCCATTTTATAAGGTCTCAGTTAAGGCTTTTCATACCAAATCAGAATTGGCTCCAGAAATGGGTGGTTAAAACAGGTTGTCTGGCTCACTCGTCACAGTGGAAACAATACCTTTAGTCCCTAATCAGTCTCTAAACTTAGAAAAACAAGTGTGGTTTAGAATTTCCAAATGCTAAAGGTTAGAGCCTTTATGATTCACTTAGAAAAGTAAAACCTTAAAACCTGGCCAAAATCCTGAAGCTTCACGAGGAACCTTACTTTTATATGGCATTTATTGCTTTTTAGTGAGCTTCATTTTCTCGTTGGTTTTGAGCTCTGCCTTCTTAGAAGGTATATGCTGCTTTAGAAGGGTGCTAAGAGAATCAGTTACAATTTTGACGAATTTTGCATGAAATAGTCCTATCAGGGACATCTCACTTAAAGGCTAATTGTAAATCAAGTCAGCACTGAGGACTAGAATAAAAACACTTGCAATGAGTGACTCACTTTTAATTCTTTGCAGTGGGTGGACTGCTAGATCATGAAGAATCTGCCCCCAAACTGTTCACTTTAGAAAACAGATCATGAAGTGATAGGAGTTGGAAGTGAGACCTCTGGAGATCATGTAGCCCAACTGCCCCATGTCAGAGCAGGCTCATCTAAAGCAGGTTGCACAGAATGACTTTCAAAAGGGTTTTGAATGACTCCAGAGATGCAGGTTCCACCTCTCTGGGCAACGTGTTGCAGTGCTCCACCACCCTCTACACAAAGAAGTTCCACGTCATGTTAAGATGGAACTTTCTATGTTCAAGTTTGTGCCTGTTACCTCTCATCCTGTCACTGGGCACTACTGGACCCAACCTCCTGACACCCACCCTTGAAGTATTTATAAGCATTGATAAGATCTTCCCCTCAGTCTTCTCGCCTCCAGGCTAAATAGCCCCAAGTTCGTCAGCCTTTCTTTGTAAGAAAGATCATAGAATGGTAAGGTTAGAAGGGACCTCAAGGATCAACTAGTTCCAACCCCCTGCCATAGGCAGGGACACCTCCCACTAGTACAGGTCACTCAAGGCCTCATCCAATCTGGCCTTGAACACCTCCAGGGAGGGAGCATCCACAGCCTCCCTGGGTAGCCTGTGCCAGTGCCTCACCACCCTCACTGTATGTTGAACTGTATGAACCGGATGTTCCTTCTAACATCCAGTCTAAATCTCCCCTCTGCCAGTTTAAATCCATTGCCCCTCATCCTTACAAGACCTTGTAAATAGCCCCTCCCCAGCCTTCCTGTAGGTCCCCCTCAGATACTGGAAGGCTACTACCAGGTCTCCTGGAAGCCTTCTCTTCTCCAGGCTGAAGAGCCCCAACTCTCTCAGCCTGTCCTCATAGCAGAGCTGCTGCAGCCTTCTGATCATCTTTGTGGCCCTCCTCTGGACCCACTCCAACACTTCCATGTCCTTCCTGTGCTGGGGGCTCCAGAACTGTACACAGTACTCCAGGTGGGGTTCGAGTCCCTTATTCATCTTCACAGCCCTTTGCTGTACCCTCTCAACCAGTTCCCTGCCCTGCTTGAACTGTGGAGTCCAGAACGATGGGGAGCCCAGATGACAAATATAAGGAACTTTTGTTATTAACCTGAAAGTTATAGAAATTTTTTTGCACAGACTCATTTCTGACCATCTAAAATTGTGTATTTATGACATAGAACATTCAGATTATTCTTAGTGGATGACAAAATATTTGATTTCTGAGTACAGCAGGATATTTGGACTCTCAGATTCTTCAGTTGTTTCAAAATTTCAGATTTAGAATGAATTCTTAGGTTTTTATTTTTTAATAAATAAAAATTAAACTATGATATAAACCATGTGCTGTGAAATAGATCCTTAAAAGCTCAATCTTCCAACTAGTAACAGTTTTAGAGGAAAAAACATCCTGTGTTTCAGTTACTTCTGTTTTAGCCTTTTCTAGCAAAGAAAATGAGAGCTTTTATGATTTGAAGGATATAGTTTCTGACAAATTAATAAGAACTGCTCTAGTAAATATTCCTGACATGCACACTACCCAGTGTTAATGATGATTTCATTTTCTGCCCTTCATTCTCAGAATTAGTTCTGGGAAATTACATGTCTACTCTGTGCAGATGATTGCTGCCATAGCATATGGAAACTAGACAGCTAGAAATGATGGAGCAAAGCTAGATATATAACTCCATACACACAGGTATGTATTTGTATATATATATTTCCATTCTGGAAAGTGAATATTGAAAATTAATTGCGTAGCTGCATAATTTCTTGTTTTGTAGTTTACCTACCCCTGCATAAAGCTGCTTCTGAAAACCAGTCCTTCAAATGTAGGTACTCAAATCCTGTAGTTTTTACATCTGTTCCCATTTTCACCCAGACCTTGCATTCTTAGAATCCACCTTGCAGTATCTGATGTATACTACACCACACGTCCTCTGCTCAGACAGGTGACCCACTCTTAAGAGCACTGTGAGTGATGACAGGTTAGAAATTAGCTCACACTTGCATATTTCAATATATGTATTAGCTAAGCCAAGTGAATATCAGGAAGAAACATACATTTCTATGAAGCAGAGCTGAAGTCCCACAATTTTCAGTTGCTACAATTAACCTTTTCAGCATATTTCTGTATCAAGGATTTGGAGATGTCTGTCACAAGGGCACCTGGTCCCTTCCAGACCTTGAGTTCAGGCTAGAATGAGTTCTGAGTATGGTGACCTAAAAGGTAAAGATGAACTGAAGCCTAGGTAAGAATATCTGAGTGCTGGAAAAATGAAAAGAAAGAGATAAAGGCCCTGCAGGTTTCCTGATAACAATTGCTAACAAAGGGGAAAAAGCAAACAGGAAGAATAGAAATATGAAAAAGGAAAAATGCATTAGGAAAATGTGTTCATCTTCTGAGAACTCCTGGGGGAAAACAAGGGTTTGAAGCACTTTCCTGTAGGCAATGACTGATGTTAACTCCAAAATTCACTACTATTTCTTTCAGATTTTCTTTCATTTTGTTATCAGGTGTCAAATGCAACATCTAAACACATGAGCTTCAACATCAGCTGCTATATTTTCTAAAGCAGGTTAAATGGGAGACTAACTTCTATGTGCACAGCTTGAAAATTCTGCCTCTCTATTTCTGAATGTTTTTGTAACAGAACTCACTGAGAGAAAGGAGTTTCGGCTCTTTTAGAAAGCTATAAAAATGAGTTCCGTGCAGCAGTAAGTTTTTCAGTACTTACATGGAATTAGGAAAGTGACAGGATAAAAAGAAAATCAGTACAGAACAGATGAGAGTTAGAACTGGGTTTGCTTTTATAAAAGTAAAACCCACATGACACAAATTCCCATATCTTTATTCCGGTTCTTCTGAAACCTTGCTCAGGCACAGTCTCAGGGAAGTCAATTCACCGGAATTGTATAAAAGAACACAAGATGCTGCATAATGGCAAGCTGGTTGAATCAGGATTCTAAAACAGTGGGAACTTCCCCTACCTCTCAAAATCAGAAGAGCTAAGCAGCCTTTCTTTTCTTGTCCCAAATCACTCAACAATGGTAATCTTGAGCACGGCAGAATAGAAAGTTGGTTGCACTCACGAATGTTATGTCAGCATTTGTTTTACAATGCCAGAAATGCTGAAGAAAAGCCAGATCTTGCATAAGATCTTACTGCTACTGAAAAGAAGCTTGTGTTCTAGGAAGGCTTCCCAATGCAGTGCGGAGTACTGCAGTGCCCAAACGCCACAAAATGCAAGACAATGGATTTGAGAGATACAGAAACATGATTTCCCTCAGTGTAAGAGAATGCTTCTTTGTAGGTATCATCTCATGGAAGTTATGAGATAAACCAGATCTATCAAGTATGTATTTCACAGAAGGTATCCTGTGCCTGCCTGGTGTCAATTGTGGGATTTCAGAGTGATGAGTTAATATTCTGTGTTTAGGTGCCTTACTCACTTCCCAAGTGGCACGGTGGAACACATTCAAGGGCTCATTAAGTTTCTAGCCATTCCTAAACAGCAACAGGTGCTCGAGAAACGTTCCTCCAGTATGTCACAGACAGCTTCATCACTGTCTTGGAAATAACTGACTGCACTTGTGTTTCCTCTATGGCACCAACTGACAATGAAGAGACAACAAAAAAGAACAGGAAGAACTCCCAAAGTAGCTACACGTGCATAGTGAATGGGTCTAGAAAAGCAAGTAATAAAAGACCCTGTTTCATACTCTGAATTCAGATATGATACTTGCATGTCTGTCGAATGTTGCTGTTCATTCAGACTCAAATATCACATTCAGCCAAGCTCTAACAGGTTCCTGGGAACACTGATTGATTAATTGAAATGGCATTATAAGAAGCTGAAACTTCCCCAGTGAATGTATTAATCCTTTAAGTAGTTCAAGTACTTGTTCAAGCATATGGAACTGAATGCCTTGGAAAGCTTTTCCAGCCATGAGGAAATATATGGTCCGCTGCCTGGCATGGCATTTATGTTTTCACAGGCTGGCTTAGCATTTGTAAAGAATTCTGTCTATGTGCACGGTTACCTAAACATCTCATAATGCAGCCAGTCACTGTGCAGACACTCATAAGAAAGCAAATCTGTGACTTAATTAGCAGATTTAAAGCAAAGGAGACTTCAAGTCCTTATACAATAGTGAAAGGGTAAATATTTAAGACCAGAACTGGATCCAAGAGGTTCCTATTCATTGAATATTCCTGTATCTTGATCTTTACAAGGAATCAGTAGAAGACACTAAAAAAATTTCAAATTCAGGTAACAGGGAGTCTTCTCTTGCCTTTGTTCTCATCTGTCTTGAAGATGTCTGAACATATCAGTCCATCAGCATCCAACATCTCCAAAGGTGTTAGAATATAAAGGTTCTGTAACCAGACCCTTAGAAAACCAGATTGGTCATCTGAAATCACCTCTGTGATCAGGTGAGGAGGGATTATTTACAAAGGCCTGTAACACTAGGACAAGTTGCAATGGCTTTAAACTAGACCAGGGTAGATTTAGGTTGGACATTCAGAAGAAGTTCTTTACTGCAAGGGTGGTGGAACACTGGAATTCTCAAATGCCTTGAATCAAAGAGCACTCATCCTGCAGGTCTGCTGTGACCAAATCTGCTTTGCTCCTTCCTTGGCACATTTTGCTAGCTTGCCTGTCAACATCTAGGGTGCATCTTAGCTGCCTCTATCCAGAATTCCATTGGGTGGAGTTTCTTCACTAAATCACCACTAGTCTCTTTGCAGAGTAAGATTTTAATAATAGAACTCTCCTAAAGGTTTAATATTTTGCCACATCATCCCACTTTACTTTGCAGGTCACTGTACTCTTTTTCCACTGCATTCACTGAGTTCCAAACCAAATTTTCACTGGGTGAAATTCTTACATGCCCTCTATTTTTCACTTTATGTCTTGTTTTTCAGGTGAATCTGAAAGGTGCCCTTCTGAGCCATTCTTACCACCAATAAAGAAAGTTTAACAGCACTAATTTCCCTGGAGTAGAGACTCAGATTTAGATTTTTTTTTAAAATGTGGTTGATGATGTTCTGCATGGACATTCATGGTCTGCATGAATGTGGTATTTTCAGGTACTACAGCAAAAAAAAACCCTAACTTGAATATGCATGTTCAAGTCTTCCCATAACTCACTAGTAACACAGAAGGGACATTATGCATCAGTCCTGTGTTAATTCACAGGTGCCTCGAGCAAACCACTGAAAATGTTAAGTTCCATGAGGTAAATTCTGAATCCTACCAAAACAGGCAAAAGTTTGTCCTCTGTCTTATCCCCCTTCTTATTGGATAAATGATATAAAATATCTCCTACTCTTTATGCAGGCCTATGTCAGAATGCAGGGAAAATTCAAAGAGATTTTATTGTCTGAAACAGTGTTCAACATGAAGAAGCAGCAACAGTTTTAATCTGCACTCACTCAGGATAAGTGAAGTCACTCACTTTCTGCAGAATCATACAGTCACAGCACAAACTGTGCCAAGTATCTACAACTTTCAACATGACCACTTAGGCTAGAACTAAATCAACCCCAGGGCTTCTGTATCAAGTTACCTAAAGATCCCAGACAAACCAGGAGGCAGGGACTAAAGCAGGTTTTAGATCAGGGACTGCAGCTAATACTGAGAGCAATCTTACTAAAACATTTTGACTTGTCAGTGGAAATCACTGCTGTGTAATGGAGCACAGAGGGTTTCTGTCGACAGCACCAGTTCTCCACAGGCTGTGTAACACTAATGCAGTTTTCTGGCTGAAGGACTGTTAAATTCAGCAGGTTACTGTTACTCTAAAGCACTCATCAAGGTGCAAACCAAGTATAACTTTGATGACAAGCTTCTTCCAATAAATAAAAATACAAAAAATCTACTATGTGAGAATATTTTTTCAAAGCACTAGACTGCAGTGTTCTACTTTACATTTTAATGTAAGATATTCTCTCTGCTGACTCATAGACACTTAACCAGTTTTCAGTGTGAAACCTTCCTGTGACAATGCCCGGCAGTTCCATACCAGAAACTCAGAAGAGGATGTAGCACAAGTACAGAAAGTTGATTTTATCCACATTCTTGCAGTCCCTCCCTCTTTTGGTGTCTTTTCACCACTTTTTCTGTGTCCCCCCCCAATACAACAGAGACTACAGTTTATTTACCTTTATCCCAGGGAGTCCAGGGAGTCCAGGAAGACCTGGTTCACCCTATACAGGAAAATTACATAATATTACAGGCATTATTCAGTTATGGTCACTGCACTGTATGTTCTGCAGCAAGATAAAAGAGCATAGATAACTGCTAGTCAGTTCAAACAGGACTGCTATTTTTCAAAATGAGTGACTTAAATGTGCAATTATTAAGAGTCATGTTAAGAACCTGAATATCTTCTGGGAACCTTGCATGTGAAGATGACACTCAGGTAGAAAATACATGTCAGAAAAGACAAAAATGAATGAATTCACAGTAGCCTTCACCAAAAGAGAAGAAAACAAGCAGCATTATTTCATGTTACATGCTGCCATTTCACTTCCATACTTACAAAATGTTTAATCCTGTTCCATTTTCAGCTCTGAGCTGTGTAACTGTCTGATTTAGCTACAAAGCAATTCAAAAGAGCACGGTTTAAATTGTGCAGTTCAAACTGATCTGCCTAATTATAACTGGCTCACCATTTTTAACAGAGCTACCCATAGCACCATTTCAGTACTTGCCATTTATCTATGAATACCTATGGTGTCATGAAGGACAGTGGGAATGTAAGCTTCTATTGCTTGACTTTATGCCTTGCTTATTTAAAACCAGCAGTGGAAAGGCCTTACAGGACTGCATTTGCAAGGGTAATTCTACGACAGGAGCTGAACGCTGTATGCGTTCATTTTGAAGTGAAGTTGGTATTAGTCTATGACAAGAATGACAACATTCACATCAGTGCTCATTTTGAGATAACAGCTACATGGAAGTATGTTGCCTAGGGAAATAAAAATGATAAACAGAAGGAAATAAAGAGGATGGGGAAAAAAAAAAAAAGATGATCAGCATGTGAAAAAAACATTACTTTAAAAGTGGGAGAACTTATTTTAATAAAGAGATGGATTCTAACCAGTACTTTGGATCTGAGTATTCCCTAAACTTTCTGGAAGCTCAGGTCTGAACTTCTGAAACCAACCTTTATAACAAGTTGAACTATATTCCAGATTTTGTACACTCCTGAGCTTTACAAAAATCCAGATTTCAGCTCTGTGGTTTGGGTGGATTCACGAAGACTGTGCTATGAAAATACTTTATGTGTGTGCATAGACACAGATGTCTATTCATGCTCTTGCATGTGTAGATGTACACATACACAAACACGTGTAAACATAATGCAGACCTTCAGACTAGAGTGCCCAAAGTCACTTCTTGGAGGCAGTAATCTTAAATAGGTTTGAAGTGCTAATAACAACATTATACTCTGCCCTAAACTGAAAAATACAACAGAGGGTCTGCAAATTGCTTTACCAAATGGAATGAGTTTTTTTTAATGTCATAGAAGGATCTGACTTCTTTGTCTGTTTGAGAATTAGAACTGTTCTCATTGCCTAAAAGCAGAAGAAAGATCCCTTTCTACCAATATTAACTATTAGATCAGGTGAAAGAGTAGAGGCTAGGATAGCATTTTCAATAGACACTATTATTTTCTTGGGATGCTGCCTAATGCATTCTAAAGCAGAAAATGAGTTGTCACTCTTGCAAAAAACCAATCCTTTAAAAGGTCCCCACTTCATTCATTCCTAACAAAATACTAGCTCCAAACCCTACTCCCTCAGTCTTTTGATTTCTTACTTGAGTAACTATATAAACCACACTACTACCATGACCTTTTCCTCATAAAAATTATGGAAACACTGAATTTCACTTCCAAGTACAGCATTTGAATAATTATAACTGATGGTTCTTTGCTGCAGTAGGTCACTGTTTAGTCTTATATCAAAGCTAATCTTGGTGTGTCCACAGACCCCCATAACACAAGCAGAAAAGACCCTGTAAAGACAGTTCAGAATCACATCAGTCTAAACCAGTTTAAAAGTCTCTCAAAGAAACATTAACAATACGAAACACAATGAAATAATTAATGTTTCATTAGAATTAATATTGTAGATGAATGGTTTAAAATTTTTATTTTTTTTTTTAATACTCTTCCTGATACAAAAGATCTGAGTATGGTTGATGAGAAGAAAGATTTGAAAGTAAACCAAGGCTGTACACTAACTCCATCTCATAATGCTTAGGTTGGCAGGGCAGGTCATTCTATCACCTCTGCAGCACTTAGGGCACAAAACAGCCTTGTCAGGCCACTGAAATGCCATCACATTTCATTTCATGTAAATAATATTCAGGTAGGTAGCTCAATTTTCTGTCATTAGAAGATGGATAGGGAAGAATTGGAAGAGGAGGAAGAAATAAAATACAATGAAGGAGGGAAGACCCAAGAAGAAAATGAGCATGGTAGAGTAGGGGTAAAAGTAGTGAGATGATGTTGAAGGCAGAGACATGCCTCCAGCTGAAAAAAGGGTTGCCCACAACCTCTGCTGAAGGGCACGTGGCTGCAGGAGGCATTCTGAATGAGCACATTATGGGAGCCATAGACCAGGCCACAGATGTGAGCATAGCATACTGGAAGCTTGTGAGGTGAAGTGGAAAGGACGCACTAAGCTCCCTGACTGTAGAAAGTCTGGCCAGCATTCCTCTCACTTCTCTCTTACCTAGATGTCATCAAACCTGAGTGTCTGAGGATAGAGATCCAGGAGTCTGCAGATAAATCCCTGCTAGTTTTGCCTCCGTGGCAGCCAGATAATGAGAGTATGAATCTCAACAGGCTCTTAAGTGTATTTTCTAGTTTATTGCCCAAGCAAATCACACAGTGCAGAACGAACACACTGAATGATTCCATGGATTAGATAGCTCTAAACTATTTTGATTACCTTTCCTAATTAAAACTGCATTTTATTGAAGAACTGCATTTGCAGGCATAATAGTCTTTGTTTAGCCTGTGTTAATTGATGACAACTGTAATTTCTCAAGCAAAGAAACCCTAAGTTATTTTACATTATACTTATTTGCACTTTGGGGTTTTGCTTAGTCACCAAAGGACCTTGAGTATCATAAAATGCTTATACTCCCATTCACTATGTAGAAATTTAGCTCTCAGCTGTCTTCTTGTCTCTGGAATGCCTGCTAGCTCAACTGGTGGCTGAACTCTGCTCCCCTCTGGCAACAGCGGGTAATCTTCAATGTTGCAAGAGGCAAGAATGGTGCTGAAGGTTCCTGAGGGAAACCAAGTAATGCAACACAAAAATCTGGTTTCCTCATTTTCTTTTCTCTTTTCCCTTTCACCATCTCTCCCAGCAGGACCTGCCTCCTAGTCTTATGAAAGGCAGCTGAAGACACAGCATTCACTGGGCTCAATGTACTATAGATTCAGAAAGGAAAGTCCCTCAGCTGCAGAAGGCCTCATGCTGCTCAGAGATATTATAGTTAATGTTGGTCCTTTACTTGGAAAAGTAGCCTCAGCTATACAGCATTCAGGGGAACTACTTCTCCTGGAAGGAAGAACAGAGTGGCATTACCTGGTCTATGTCCTTCCAAACATGCCACGTGCCTCTGACAGTTTGATTCACTTTATAGGTATATGTGAAAGCGGTGCTGACCGATATTACTTTTCTTCCTAATAAGCTGTAATAATGTACCACAATCTGCAGGTTAATACTCATCCAAACATGCAGGACTGACTTATGATCACTCACAGAGCAGAGCTATTCTTTGTTAGCCTCATCAGTTGCAATTGGGTAAGTTTTCCACACAAGAAACATGCTGTGGTTAGAAGGGGAGGTGGTTAGCCTAACATTGCTTATTGCATTCATTAGTATTGTCATACCTATGTTTTTTTTAAGATACAAAATTATCATACACCATGTATGTACAGGTTTTGAGTTATTAAATTGTGGTGCCTTAGGCCTGTTGTAGTATAGGGAAATGCCACTGGCTACAACTGTTGATGACAATCCAACAGAGAAAAAAAGGAAAACAACATTTTCAACTCATACCTTTTGTCCTGGCCGTCCAGATTCACCAGGTTCACCCTAAAAGAAAAGAGATGGAAGCCATGAGATCTGATCCGGAGGATTAAAAGTAGAACTATAACAGTTAACAGTACCCAGAATGTTTATGACACTCCACACAAACCAACACCTCACCTCCTCTCCCTGCTTTACAACTAAATTACCTTAATTCCTGCAGCAGAAGAGCCAGGGTCACCCTGATACAAAAACCACAAGAAATAATCACACTTATTACATATACAATTTGTCAGGAAACAGACACAATAAAACATGCAAGATTGCAGCAAGACTATACAGCAAAACAACTATATAGCAAGATTACCACCCTCTGTGCTGCTACACAGAAATTTAAGCAGTGGCATTCAGAAAAGGAGCAGGATTGGTTTCAAGAACATGCAGAGGGATTTAGCTTCACTCATCCAAACAGCATAATAGTTAACCTCAAGCTTCACAGCTAGTGAGGTAGAAGTTGTAATTGTACATTTTTGTATAAATGTACTTCATAAAGCCAGAAGACAGGACCTACTTTGACATCTCTGCATTGTTGATATACATTAAACTAATTTACTGCCATTTGCAAAGAACACCAGCAACCTTTTGACCTAATTCTACAGATGGCAAATGTCAGGTCTCAACTGACAAAGCTTTTTGTCTTAATGAAGGTTCACCTGGGAAAAAAACACAGTTGTGACCTGCGTGTGTACTGCCATCAGGACAGGTCACAGTTCTATTTCCAAGCTCTTCAGCATGTTTAAACCGATAGTTTAATGCAGTTGAAGTGTTATACTTTACAGAATGAGAAGGTTAAAGTAGTCTGTGTATTCAGGGAAGGTCTCTGTTCAGAGAAGGCATCTAGCATTCAAAAAAAGCTTTGCCTGTATTTTGCTAGATTGACCAGACTTAAAAGTTGGTAATATGCACGAGGATGGAGGATCAATGAGTGACCTGGTCAAGAAAGCTTTTAGCTCCCAGTTTTGTACAGTTGTCACAGGATCCTTCAAATTCTTCTAAACTCACTTTGCCATATTTTTTTTTCTCTTAAACGACGTGCCAAACAGAAATCAAATAAATTAATTAAATGTTCACTAGTCAAACTATATGCTGCTGGAGATGGCTAGAGTGTTTATGTTTGGGAAACTCTCATCATTTTTTATGGAAAATACATTACTTTATTGGCAATTATGAGTTGCTACAGAGTAGCAACTTCGCACTCCACCCAAAACCTGCTAGTGATTTACATAGGTATGTGGGAGCCAGTACTGTAATCCACTTTGAGGATGTATAAGCTGAGTGTAAGTGCTTAATGTTGCATGCATTAAAATACAAATAGGGGACATCCATTCCTGATGGTTCAGCAAAGCCACAGGAAGTATTCTGTGAATGCCATGGCTTTCAAGTTGGTTTAGAATGTGTTCTTTTTGGTAAGAGTCTCATGAAATTAAATGGTACCAAATAACATGCCCACTGTTTTTTGAAAAATAGGAATAGATTTCATTGTCAGTTACTTGCTCTAGTCTGAAGAAAACACAAACCCCAATATTACGAAGGGTTGATTCATGTCTGGAAACCTGAGCTGCCTCATTTTGATAGACATGCATGAGTGATACTGCTGATACCCTGTATGACCATGTACAACTGCAAAGACTCAAGGACTTTTTATAGCTATACAGTGTCAAAGCAACTGGTAAGAGGCATGCACCAGTTAGACATTTGAAAGGATAATGATGCATACGGGGAAGTTAAGACACAAAGTATTTATAATCCACCTTCACGTAAGAATGAAAATTAATTTGAGATTAATGAAAAAAAAATCATAGTACAGCATGTTCTCTGGTGAGTCAGTTTGGAAATAAAGAAACTCTGTCAGGGAAACATCCACACAGAAGGAAAATAGTTGGTAGTTTCAAAGGTCTAAGGCTATCATAAAAGAGTAGAAGCAAGAACTCAAGTCTGGCGTTGTCAATGTCTTGACAATAGGAAAGTCAAAGACAGTTTTCTTAAGTCATAGGTCAAGGGTTAGAACTTCAAGTCCCTGTTTCTGAGAGTCACTAGAAACAGCAGTTCAAAAAAGAAATTAGTTGCATTAGTTGAACAAACAGGAACTCATATCTCAACCAAGTCTAAATCTTTGTCATCTGATCTCTCTCACCATATAAATGGAAACGTAGTATTTATTTCACAAACATTATTTCAGCTTTTAATGAAATGTTTTTTGGTTTTGTGCACTATGAATTAAATCTTTTAAGCTTATGTGCAGCACTATGATCTAGTGCAATGGTCTCTGCATTTATTTACATAGAATTAACAGCTTGTTTACTGAGCAGGAAGGATTTATAAATGTATATGGTTGAACACTTGAGACCTGAACAGGTACTAGCCTTATCTCATCTCTGAACACATCCAGCAGCTCTCTCAAAACCAGTCTTTGAAAACTGAGCATTATTAAGTCTTACACTCCTCCCCCGCAAGGGTTCAGCTGGCACAACCTTTCTGTACTCATGTGGTAGCAAAGTTCCATAATGTTCCACATGCTCCAGACTTCTCAGAGCTACCCAAACACAGGGTACAGGTTGTGTAGGAGGGGAAAACTATAACAGAAGACAAATATAAGCATAATGTGTCAATAAGGCTGTCTATGAAGTTTGCTGGAACTTAATTTCATCTGCGTCTTTTAGGACGACTGACATACTCTTTTATGTGAATCTCCTGCTCGATGGAAAGCAGTGGAAAACACAGAAGCAATGCTACTGGACCTGCTTTGAAACCCTACATTATAGTAGAGTCAATCTAAGTTTAGCTTCCTCCCTCAAGATGATTATACTGAGAAAATACAAAAAATAATATATGAAGAAAATCAAGGCTACTTTGTCAACATGTTGATTAAATGTGGTTGTGATAGCCACTGTGATTTCCCCTAACACTTGCATGGTTAGTGATTGCTGCACAAATTCATGCTGGAATAATTATACATAATGACCATACAGCAAAAAAAATTCCCCACGTGCTGAAGAACAGGAAAGAATACAGACCTTGTTTAGTAATACAGCTGTAATCGCACCAAATTCAACACGCTCTCCTAAATTATCTGTCCAAAACACCCTCCTAAGCTCCCTAAAAAGCGCTGTTTGCAGAGATGTCTATCAGAACCTTCAAGCTGCACCTCCCCTGTGAGATCTAGGTCTTTTTTTTTCTAGGTGGTCAACTGTCTTGCAGGCAGGGAAAACAGAGGAAAAACAGTGAAACTTGACTAAGTCAGAGTTCTGCTCAGTGTTGTAAAACTTAATGCAGTGGATTGTAGCCCGTAACAGTTAAAGCAACACACTCCACACAAGCAGCATGTGTGCCCATGTCACTACCCCTCCTCTGAGAAGTCTGTGAAATCTGGAAGAGATGGGAGGTTTCTGTATGATGCAGTTCAACAAGTTTATTGATGTTTCTTCAGATACAGCAATCACAGAATCACAACTTAGAGGTTGGAAGGGACCTCTAGAAATCATTGATTCCAACCCCCCTGCCAAAGCAGGATCCCCTGGGTAGTTTGCACAGGAATGTATCCTGATAGGTTTTGAAAGTCTACAGAGGAGACTCCACAACCTCTCTGGGCAGCATGTTCCAGTGCTCTGTAACCCTCATTGTAAATAATTTCTCCTCATGTTGAGATGAAACCTTCTATGTTCCAATTTGTAGCCTTTGCTCCTTGTCTTATTACTTCATACCACCAATTAGGAGGGTTCAGAAGGGAAGCCAGCATCTAAGTTGTACGCAGAGGCTGCAGACAATGCAGAGGAAGGGCTAAATGAGACAGCATCATCGACACTGACTGATCCCAGAAGCTAGCAGAGCCTAGCTAGATCCACGCTGGTGCAGCGGGCAACACTTTGTGGCCTTGACATCCACGAGTCCACCATCTCCCTGTGGGCATGGACATACCAGGATGACTAGGATACGTCTTTGCAAAAATATGTCATCTGCTGCTCGTACAGTGGGACCACTGGCAGCTTCTGCAATGTAAGAAGTCCCCTGACAACCTAAAATTTCCACAAGCCTAACTAGGCTGCCAAACTGCTGAAAGCTCAAACAGAAACGCTTAAAATGTTATACATGAGGAAAACAAATTTCCCACCAAAGGAAGAATTTTTTCTTCCCTTAAACACAATCTCAAGCAAGGAGATGTGCACACTGCAGACACCAGTGCACCATGGGCATTCTAGTTAGATCCGAACTTGCATTCACAGGTGATAAAAGAGAAAAGCAACAAGTTTAGCTGCACTAGGATTTCCAGGGAGATTATAAACTTCCCATTTACTGAACAACGATTTTATACTAGCAAGAGATTATATTCTTGAGTCACAGAAAAGTAGATGAAGATGATACTAGTAGCATTGTGTGAACAACTAAACAAGATTCTTAAGACTTTCATCTAGGTTATTAAACACGACTGCAGATAAAGTATTATTTAAACGAACTCTGGGATTCAAATAACCTAACTATTCTTAAATCTAATGTCTATTTTCAAGTGTTGCTTTCTTACAATATGTCTCATAAAATCTTTGTGTTCCTGAAAGCATAGCTTTACTGTTGCCAGATGATAGGATCTGAGAGATCTGCATGCATTCTTTACCAGTTTGTTAAATCCATCACAAACTTCTCCTTGCTCTAAACCGATGTGAATCAATTGAACATTTACACATATAGAGGTAAAAGAAGAAGTTGTGCTTCTGCCTAAGTGTAGTCACTAAAATGAATGCTTTTAGAAGCACACAAGTTCCAAAGAGATGGGCAGAAGAGATCATTATGACTGACTCTTTTTCCTGTGCAACACTGAGACATGGGTAAATAAAGTAGATTTGTAAACTCAGGTTCGAAATTGACTGTGAGTCTTGTATGAAATAAATCAAAGTAAAATAAAATTTTTACCACGCTTACTCTTTAGTGATCTCTACCTTAGTACTTTGCAGCAATGAACTAACAAGGTATTCAGTGATGTCACCTAGCAAAAAGAGTTAAAATGTATTTTTTATCTTCAACTCTCAATTGTCCAGCTGGCAACTCAAAAGGAAGTCACCTATCACCATACTGTACTTTTTGTCCCATATTGGTTTGGTCCCTGTCTTTGAGAGGATCACAGAAGGGGAAACATAAAAGGAACATAAAGGGAATGGCTATAATGCAACAGACCTACTTCCACCAGTCTGGCAGGTTGTGACCAAAACTTCTGTCTGATGCAAATTTCAGTAAAGAAGAATGTTAATCAGAGACGTGCTGATGTATCCTGTACTAAAGCTGCTGCTGGATAAAGCCAGGAATTTCACATTTAATTGAGCAGAACAGTGACATTTTTATCTGCTGCTTTTCTGTGAACTTGGCTGAATCACTGTGTTTCTTTAAAAAAAACAACACTGAAGTGCATTTTTCTTTTCATTGAATTATTATTTTTGTTAGTTGGTCAGACTGCAAGCATTGCTCAAACCATACATTTTCTTCTCTACTAATAAGCAGTGTACCTTTTCTCCTGTGTCACCCTTGGGGCCATTTTCTCCAGCATCACCCTGTAATTAAAATACAGATCTTATTTTAATGATTTGGTGTAAACATAGAGCACACAGAGAAAAGACAGCATTCCAACATGATTAGCAACCTAATTTTGTTAATCAGGTAGTCAGTCTCTTTAGGATGTGGTCAGGAAGCACGGTTTATATAGCTGCTACATCCTACACAATCTTCACTATAGCTGTAATCCCTTTCACAGGTTCTCAAAAAAAAAAAACAACCCAAACAAAACCAAAACCAAACCAAAAACCAAAACCCACAAACTATCAAATAACTACCTGTTGGCACAGTCTGCAGACTCCTCCAGTTCACTGTGGTTTAGCAGTGAGGGAATGATTTCATGATGACTCAATGTGTCAAGTTACAAGTACATATGGGTTTTTTCCCAACATAAAGTCATTTACCTAAATACATCTAATGAAATTTAGGTGACAGTTACACAATCCCAATACTCTTTGTTAGGATTGTCAAGCAATTTGTGGCATACACTCATTAAGTCTGAAGTCCTTCATGAATGATTCACAAATTAGAAAATCTTCACTGAATGTCAAACCTCCAAGATGCCACCAAAATGATTGTTACTTCCATGTAAAATCTATACATTGTTTACTGTTTAAAAAGGGAGTTCCAGATCATAGGTGGGTAGACATTTTCTACTTTAAAGCCAACTTTGGAAAGAAACATTGTAGAAATTTTATCTATAAAAAGACTCAATTTCCCTTTATATTCATATAGGCATATCTACTTTGTGCAGCTCTGGAGCCCCCAGCACAGGAAGGACATGGAAGTGTTAGAGAGGGTCCAGAGGAGGGTCACGAGGATGATCAGAGGGCTGGAGCAGCTCTGCTATGAGGACAGGCTGAGAGAGTTGGGGCTCTGCAGCCTGGAGAAGGGAAGGTTTCATGGAGACCTGATAGTAGCCTTCCAGTATCTGAAGGGGGCCTAGAGGAAGGTTGAGGAGGGATTATTTACAAGGTCTTGCAATGCCAGGACTAGGGGCAACGGGTTTAAACTGGCAGAGGGGAGATTTAGACTAGATGTCAGGAGGAAGTTCTTTCCAGGGAGGGTGGTGAGGCACTGGAACTGGTTGCCCAGGGAGGTTGTGGATGCTCCCTCCCTGGAGGTGTTGAAGGCCAGGTTGGATGAGGCCTTGAGTGAGCTGTGCTAGTGGGAGGTGTCCCTTCCTATGGCAGGAGGTTGGCTAGATGATCCTTGAGGTCCCTTCCAACCTTATCATTCTATGATTCTATCATTAAAGCCAAGCTACATCAAAAAGTCTATTATAATATGAGGCCAAAAATTTCTGTGGGACTTCAAGTTCATGTCAAGTCTAAGAAATATTTAAAGCACCAAAAATATTGGAAAATGCTGAGTTTAAGATGATTTTAGAAGTCCAGTAGGTTTAGGTCAGGTAACCAGTAGCAGTATTCTAACAACAATATTTACTTAGTAATCTGTTATATTATTCTGAAAACCTTAATGCAAAATTCCATTCAGAGGATTTTAAAAAGAGACCAGTTCAAGTATCAGTTACTGAGACAATGGGAACCAACTAATGATCTAGCAGCACTTTAACCAAAGGCTTCATGAAACATGGAAACATGAAGTAATAACTGTTAGAAATGTCATCCCTAGTTCACTTGATATGACAAAACATATTGAGCCCATTTCTGATTAATTTTTTTTTTTTTTTTTTTTTTTAGGAAAAAACAAAGGATGATTATGGGGAAAAAAAAATCTAACAATTTCAAGTAAGAGAAACTCAGTGTATTACAATTTAGTTATTCCCTGTTTCTGAAAACAAAAGAAGGATTAATGAGATTCTTCAACAAATACTTGGGGTGAGTGCTAGGAGGATGGAGTCAGCCTCTTCTCAGTGATGCCCAGTGACAGGACAAAGGGCAGTGGGTGGAAGCTGAGGCATAGGAGGTTCAGGAGCATCAGGAACAGCGTGGCCAGCAAGAGCAGGGAGGTCATTCTCCCCCTGTACTCTGCACTGCTTAGGCCACACCTTGAGTACTGTGTCCAGTTCTGGGCCCCTCAATTTAGGAATGACATTGAGGTGCTTGAGCGTGTCTAGAGAAGGGCAATGAGGCTGGTGAGAGGCCTTGAGCACAAGCCCTATAAAGAGAGGCTGAGGGAGCTGGGATTGTTTAGCCTGGAGAAGAGGAGGCTCAGGGGAGACCTTCTTGCTGTCTACAACTACCTGAAGAGTGGTTGTGGCCAGGAGGAGGTTGCTTTCTTCTCTCAGGCAATCAGAACAAGAGGACACAGTCTCAAGCTGTGCCAGGGGAAGTTCAGGCTGGAGGTGAGGAGAAAGTTCTTGACTGAGAGAGTCATTGGTTACTGGAATGGGCTGCCCAGGGAGGTGGTGGAGTCACCATCCCTGGAGGTGTTCAAGGCATGTTTGGACGTGGCACTTGGTGCCATGGTCTAGTTTTGAGGTCTGTGGTATCGAGTTGGACTTGATGATCTTTGAGGTCTATTCCAACCTTGGTGATACTGTGATACTGTGTGTGATATTCCACGTGAACCTGACAAAGAATTTTTTCCCTGTGAGGGTGACAGAACCCAGGAAGACTGTAGAGTCTCCCTGTCTGGAGATATTCAAGAACTGTATGGATGCATTTCAGTGTGATCTGCTCTAGGTGATTCTGCTCCCTGGCAGCGGGACTGGACCAGATGATCTTTCGAAGTCGCTTCCAGCCCCGACATTCTATGATTCTACAGTTTCAATAAAAGTAATAATTTCAGGAAAAGATTCCCAGTTATGTGTTTCTAAATGTGGGGCATACACTTCCAAGATTCCCCTGGATTATTTTTATGATGTGCCTTTCAAAATGTGAAATGAATTGTTTTTGCAAAGCATGCCTCTAGCTGCTTTTACATGGATTTACCCAGATCTGGATGTGAAATTCGATTGCAGCTGTAAAGACAGAGGTAAAGATTCCTCAATGGCAAATTGCACACTGCCCAGAGAGGTTGTGGAGTTTCCTTCTCTGGGGACATTAAAAATCTGCCTGCATGCTCTTCTGCGTGACCTACCCTAGGTGATCCCCGCTCTGGCAGGGGGCTTGGACTAGATGATCCTTCAAGGTCCCTTCCAAATCCTAACATTCTTGTGAATACAAGCAACTAATTTAAAAAAAAAAAAAAAAAAAAAAAAAAAAAAAGTGAGCACACTTGCAGAGGATGAGGCTATGTACTGATTGCTGCTCAAAAGCTGAGGTGTACACCATTTTACAACCTCCTGGTACAAATGCAGAAGCCTAACTATGACTGTACTTTCACACGAGTGCTTCTACTGGGCAATCTCCCTGGAAGGGCACATTCAAGCCTACATTTTACAGTGTGGAGCTTGTTCTGCTCTCTTGTCTCATCTTGGCATGATGGTAGATGTCAGAAAAGTACCACCTCACTAGCTCACCGCAGGTCAGATCACTATTAGTGTACCATTTGAGCTGCTAGTACATCTCCAGATGGTCTATAGCTGATTATTTGGGGCAGATTCTCTTGCTCTTAACCTGATCCAAGAATGAAAGGTTCCACTTTTAGTATGCAGGAAAGTGGTTATCCAGAGTCCACATGGGGGACAGAGCATCAAAACAAAGCAATGAGAAGTGTATGGATTTGCCCTTTATTCACACAGACTCATCTTTTTCTAAGACTAATCATACTTTGGATTAGTTGCATAGTTGCTCAACTGTACAGCCTTTAAGATGTGACCACTGGTCTCTGTGCCTAAGCCCA
This sequence comes from Eubucco bourcierii, assembly GCA_013396675.1. Taxonomy (NCBI): domain Eukaryota; kingdom Metazoa; phylum Chordata; class Aves; order Piciformes; family Ramphastidae; genus Eubucco; species Eubucco bourcierii. The sequence goes on along the minus strand of VWZE01016722.1, from coordinate 199,077 downwards.
CTGCTGTAATCGCCAATCAGTGACTTCTAGTAGTAAGTATTATTTTACACTCGTAAAAACTGCACTGTGCTGCTCAAATTCTAGGGGACCAGCTATATTGTTTTTTTGGTAATTCTCCAAGCAATTCTACAAAGCAGTACCACCACAAAGGAAGTGAAATATGTCTCACCTTTTGTCCTCTTTCTCCAGGGTCGCCCTGAGGATAATAATTGGGTAAAAGAAGTTGTAAGTTACTAACACAAGCAAAAATCAAAGTGCTACTGTTACTATCACTAAGTCATCAACTATTAACTATATCACTACTGATGACATTGTTTCAGGTGATAAAATCCAACAAGAAAATCTTCAATAAATAACAAAACATACACATTTAAAAGGATTCAATAAGCAATATAACTTCAGAATAATTTTTACATCTTAATGATTTGCACTTAACTACTTTGTACTTCCATTTAATTCCAGATTAAGCCCTGACAAACAGGAACTTATTTATCTGAAGTGGTTTTGCTAGGACCTAGGTGTCTCTCATATTTGATTCTCCCTATTTTGGGAATGAATAAAGAAAAAGTCTAAAGGCTCAATGTGGAGGGAAAGTCTTCTGATTCTGTTAGTGGCTTACAAGGCTCCTCAGCAGAGAGGACTGTCTTGCACTAATTTATAATCAATCAAGAGAAAAGACACTTTGGTACTCCTCACATTTTCTGTAACCAAAAGATGGCTTATAGCCATGGTTTTTCAAAATTATAACTTGCTTATGAAACTGGTTCAATGGCAAATGCACTTTTGGACAGCAGTCTGACCCTGAAAATTCATCTTTGCATTTCTGGCTCAGAACTGCAGTCTGGCTCATCTTTACTCCTTCTGATGCTGGTGGTCGCTAGGCAACTCAAAGACTACAGCTGTGAAGATGAATTAAGCATCAACTACCATAATTTGGCTTCCTCTGTATACAATGTAAGAAAAGGTCACGCTCCCAGATGGTTTGTTTTTGTTCTTGACGGACAAGCATCCAGTCAGCATATGTAAAAAACCTGCCTTGAATGCCTGTCAGCAACAGTGATGCACAGAATCAGCTGAGGAGCACATGTGCAAAGACACACTCACAGCTGATGGGATTAGAATTTAGCATTATCCTTTTCAAGAGGCCCACAGATCCTATCATCTCAAACACACAGAGCTTCTTTTTAAGTGAAGTTGTCATAAGCTTTCTGTTGCATTTCACTTGTTCAATACTAAAACAGAAAAACAAATTATTCAGCAATAAATGCAAAAAGACATTCTGATGTAACATATACAGGCTGACACATACTCGTAATGAGGCTTGTTGCTAGCTTCTATAATAGCAAGATCAGTCCTCAAGACTTAACCCTGACATTCATCAAAGAATTGACCACAGTAGTTCTTGAAAAGAAGCCTGAAACACATTGTAAGGAGCATAAACAAAGCCTGTCTGACAAGGTCTCCAAATTCCCAAACACTTGGCAGTGGATATGTATGCGTCAGTGCCGCTGACTGGAATTACACATGCATGGCAGAAGAATATGCTTCTTTATGGTGAAATGTGCAAAGCCTCTTACAGCACTGATTACTGGAGGGAGCAGATCATTAAAAGCCAGTTGGAATATAAAAGCAAGCTGGAAAGCTTGACTGTCATCTATACATGCACTCAGGCACTGTGTGCTTCTGGTTTAATCCATTTTGAATACTAACCTTAAGCCCTGCTACTCCCTTCTCTCCTGCTATGCCAGGCAAACCAGGTTCACCCTAAAGGCAAAGAAAAGATATGGGGTTAAGACAGACATGATGATGTATATTAACAGTATTTCCTCTGCTGTCTCATATGGGGTAAGTTAATGATAAACAAAATCTTAAAAAGCTCTGTGAATACATACTCCACTGTTAGGCACTAAAAGACCTTATTTCATCAGTTTGAGTGGATTAAGTCTAATTAAATCCTGTGCAGAAAAGATAATTCTACTGAAGGCAGTGGAAATACGCAGATGTTAAACTAAAACAGTAAACAGAACTGTAACTTCTGGCTCTGAAAAGCTGGCCAATTGTTGTCCCAGTATTGTCATCCCAGCAAGACTGCCAATGCTTTCCCCTTTTCTACAACTCAGAAATACTGCAAGAAAAGCTGATGTGAAATGATTTTGACCTTGATAAAGTAATGGTTGGCCTTTGTCTTAAAACTACTAGGGGTGATGGTTGGTTATGTAAAACCTGCAGGACCAGATGTGTTTAAAAGTCTTTTGGATGTGGTGCTTGGGGATATGGTTTAGGGTGAATCTTGTAGGGATATTGGTTGGACTTGGTGATCCTGAGGGTCTTTTCCAACTGGAATGTTTTTGTGATTGTGTGAGTATGTCCCAGTTTGAGAAGAAATACCTATGTTTGGTAACCCTTGTGTAAACAGCTGCATTGCACTTCCGAGGTGGCAAAGCACGTGAAAATAACATCCAAAAAAAGATCTGGAAAAGACTGCAGTGAGATTCTTCCATAAGCCCTTTGCTGTGTAAATATGCTAACAAACATAGCAAGCAAATCGGAAACAGGAGTTTCTATCAGAAAGTTTATATCAGAAGCTCAGTGGACAATTTCATAGTCTTCCAACTTAGCAGACACAATGAAACAATACTTTACTCAAACGTAACAGAGGAGTTAGAACAAAGGCTTGTTCCAAACACAACAAGCATCTCCCAGTTCTCCATAAAAGCCTTCCATTAAGAAAGGAATTTTCTCCTTACTTGCAGCCATACTTTAATCACAGATAGATAAAGTCTGATTCACTGCAAAAGCAGTTCTGCTCTATTTCTAGTGTCATCAACTGGAGAAGAGGAGGCTGAGGAGAGACTTTGTTGCTCCCTACAACTACTTAGAAGAAGGTTGGAGTGAGGTGGGGAATCACAGAATCACACAGACTCAAAGAATGTCAGGAGATGGAAGGGAGTTCAAGAGATCTCCTGGTCACCTCCTCTCCAGAGGAGGAGACACCACAACCTCTCCAAGCAACCTGTTTCAATGCTACAGCATCCTCACAACAAGACAGTTTTCCCCTCATGTTTAGGTTGATCTCTCTTCTCACTAGTACCAAGTGATTGAACAAGAGTAAATGGCCTCAAGTTGCACCAGGAGAGCTTTAGGCTGGATATTAGGAAAAGAATTCTATAATGAAGGAGCGATTAGGCACTGGCTGTGGACATGAAGTCACCATCTCTGAAGATGTCCAAAAAACATGTAGACATGACAACCTGGAACATAGTTTATTGGTCACTGTGATGTTAATTTGACTGTTGGACTCAGAGGACTTCCCACCTGAAAAAGTACTATGATTCTATGAATGACTTTTCAATTTCATCAAAATCTGGACTATTTCAAAATGTAAAACAAAAACATGGATGTGCTGTCAAAACTACAGTTGAGGAATTTTCCAAGGTATTTTTTCCAAGATTCCAAGGTATTTTCTCCTTACCATGAGCTTAATGCCACTGCTAGGTAGCATTAAGCTCACAGGGAATTAAATAGCCACTGGAGTCAGCCCTTTGTCAAGGCTTCTTTGTACTACAGTAGCTCTGAGGCTGATGGAGTAACACAGGCATTTGATACATCAGTAGTCAGGATTTGAAGCTGTTGGAGATTAGGTGAAAGTGTCCTAAAGGATTGACCTGAAAGGCACTTGAAGAAAACTGCCAGTTGACAAGATGAAGCAGAAGGGACCAATGAATATGCACTTGTTTCTCCTCATCCCCACACCACAAACAAGTTTGTTTCTGTTCCCTTTGTTGTAAAGCAGCTGCTGTCAGCTGACACTTTCAAGGGCTTAAATCTCTAATCAAAGGGTTGACACCCCAGCTTGCACTTTTCTCCCAGGTTTACATATCAGTGCTATGAATGCAGAGAGCTACTACTGTGACAAAAAGGAGACTGCAAAAAGGGAACAAAAGAATTATCTTATTTCCTTTGTAAAGAAGTGAGAATGTCAGGCTGTCATGTAGTCACATTCAATCCCTCTTCACACCAACAGTCACTCATCTGACCTATAGGTCACTTTCCTATGGCCAACGTTACACTTCTGGCACTGAAAGTACCAGTCAGAGGCATTAACACAGCAGAAATTAGCTCTGGGAATGCAAGAGATAGAAAGCAAATATGTAAGGACAACACAGATATGACCTTGTGGCTTTATACTTTGGAAATTATTATCTTTCTGTTTATAATGGCTGAAGAACAGGGGCTAAAATAATTTTCTGTCTTACCTACAACATTCTATTCCCTATTTTAGAATGCTATTTTCTTGTCCATACAAGGAATCAGAGAGCAATAAGATGAAATAAAAATGTACAACACACAAGCAACTCTATACCCTATCCCTGGTGAACAGTCCCAGTTCACAGAAAAATCAGGTTTGTGTCAGAGAGTGTCTATTTTTCATGCTGCACATCTTGTAGACATAGTAATCTGGCTTTATGTGTAGGTATTTCTAACTCCTTTAAAGCCTAACATAAAAAAAAAGCCTCAAGAAAACAAAAGAGCCACCAAAACTCTCCAACCAATAGAAAACAAACAAAACACTCTTAAAACTCCATAAAACCCCACAAAAACACCCAATATCCCACCCTCAACCAATAAAACAACAAAGCCTTGACAGACCTCCCATCAGCTAGGAAATTCCCAAAGCAGTTATGAAGAAAAACTGCAACTAACATTCAGAAGATGAGTAGACTGATAGTTCTTCTGCTGCTATGTATTAAAACACTGTGTTATGTCAGGAGTGTTTGTCCCAAAAGATGACTTTGATTCTTGACATTAAACCAATGTAAAATACTTCTGTTAGGAACTACAGTTAATTATGTTCCTTTCATTTCTCTGTTTATTAGTCAAAGCACATATTAGGAGCAGAGTCCAAATGACTGCATTAAGTATGCTTCAGCCTCACAGGTTGGGGTTTTGGAGATAAACAAAGAATATAGCTGCCCTTTAAAAGGCTGAAGATGGGCCATGTTTAATGTCCTTCCTGACTCACACTGCAGTCTCTTTTTAACAGCACTGACAGAAAAGGTGTTAGTTGCAGAAACAATTTTCTTTTGATCACCATCTAGCTTTCAAATTAAGACTGCATATTACATTTTTCCCCCCCTTACACAGAATCATTGAATAGTTACCCTCAGAAGGTACCTCTAGAAACCACCTTGTTCAGTTCTCCTGACTCAAGCACAATCACTTGCAGTTGCATGCCAAGGATCATGTCCAGATAGCATTTAAGTGCTTGCAAATATGGAGACTCTACAGCCTCCCCAGGCAATGTGTCAGAGCTCAGTCACATTTTTAAAAAAAAAGTTTCCTGCTGTTCAGATGGAAGCTCCTGTATTTCAAATTGTGCCCACTGCCTCTGGTCCTGTCCCTGGGTAACACTGAAAAGCACTTGGCTCACCCTCTTCTCACCTTCCCTTCAGGTATTTGACCAACTGCTAAGATTCCTCCAAAGGAATGCCAAGAACACACCCAACTCAGTCATTACCTTCAGGAGTCTGGGATAAATCAAGGAATAATCAGAAAGGATGTTCTGCTCTGGAGCCCCCAGTACAGGAAGGACATGGACCTGATGGATTGGGTCCAGAACTCCAGCCACCAGAATGATCAGGGGGCTGGAGCACCTCTGCTACAAGGACAGGCAGAGGGAGCTGGGATTGTTCAGCCTGGAGAAGAGAAGGTTCCAGGGAGACCTAATAACCACCTTCCAGTACCTGAACAGGGCCTGCAAGAAGGCTGGAGACTGTTTACAAAGGCCTGCAGCGATAGGACAAGGGGCAGTGGTTTGAAATTAGAGAAGAGTAGATTTAGATTGGATGTTAGGAACAAGTTCCATACAATGAGGGCCATTGAGCATTAGAACTGGTTGCCCAGAGAGGTGGTTAAGGCACCATCCCTGGAGATATTCAAGGTCAAGCTCTATACGGCTCTGGGCAACCTGATCTAGTTGAGGATGTCCCTGTTTACTGCAGGGCGTTTGGACTAGATGACCTTTGGAGGTCCTTTCCAGTTTGTGTGATTCTATGGTTCTATGATTTTGACAGCAAGCAAGAACACCTTGGTTCAAGCCAATTAGCATTGAAAGAAAGTCTCTCTTTCTGTAATTGGGCAAAAAACTCCTTTCAACACCCTGCTCAATAAATAAGTAGTAAAATTCTCAAATAGTCCTGTGGTAGGAGCAGTCTTAATGTTTAGACTGAAGTGATTCTGAATTTGCTAAGCATTTAAATGTGTAAATCACTATGTGGGCTCTGCTGTTAATATGAGAAAAATCTGTCAATACAAACTCAGAAAAACTGCCTCAGCACAGGTCTAAAAATGACCCACCAGAGTCAATACCAAAGGAGTCAAGGCAGTTAAAAGCATGCTTCTCCTTACTGAAGTGCTCCATGCCCTGGAGGCATATACCTTCATATCTAGAATTAATCAGCTAAAAATAACATGGCTGGAGGCCTCAGCTTTTCTTGTTTGTAACAGAAAAACAGCCTGGAGGCTGCTGTTCTGAAGTAGATTTAGTTTTGGTGAGATGCATAACTCTCTTTGCTCCAGCTGGTTGATACCACCTCGCCCTGAGAAGAAAGGCTGTCAGTATTGCTATATTTTTCAGTCACTAAAATATAATCAATTTTAGGGATAAGGAAACACAAGAGGCCTCCAAACCTAATCCAGTCTAATTTTACTCTAAAATACATAAATTAGGACAGAAGGGGAAAAAGTTATTTCTCAGACATGTTACTGTGACTTCCATTTCAAACCAGGGTTGAATTACCTCCTTTCGACTTTCTTTTCACCTCCTCAAAAGTAACTTAAAATTGTTTGTTTAAGGACTGGAAATCTCTCCTGGCCCACTCACCACCTGAAATTAAGTGGAAAGACTGCTCTACAAGACTCAGCTGGCCTACAACCCTGTCTGAGGATTTGTGAGCTACATTTAATGATGTTTCCTTCCTTTATATACTTTATTGGGAAAATTGTTAGCGCATGCATACCCTTCCTCATTTCTCTAAAGAAAAGTGATAATACTACTTTCAAACTGTATCCCCTGCACAGCACATGCTGATAGGGAAGTTCATGCAAATCGAAGGAAGAAGTGTGAAGAAAGCAATAAGAAAAGCACACACTCAGACTTGAAGGCAACTGATTGAGAAGGGAAATTCTTCTGAGGTTTGTCAGACTGCTACTGCCAAACAACTGAAGCAATTTGAAATGATCTAGCCTGACTACACACACTGTTTTCAATACATCCTTACGAAACCTCCCAAATACCAAGTACTAAGTGAGGAAAAAAACATTCAATAGAAGTGTAGAGTAAAGGGTTTATGCACTCCAGACAAACTCATATTTAGAGAGCTGGTTGCACAGACTCAAGAAATTGGGCTCCTTCAGACCAAGTGTAATCCCTGCTTAAAGAGCCTCCCCTTTTCTCCTTATGTCACTGCTGTCACTAGGAGTCCTTATCACACCAGAAACACTTAACAGATACCAGCATGGGTACTCTATATTTGTACAGTTGAACTTCTCAAGAATCTTTGTGGCCATTTCAATGTGATTGATGCAGGAGTCGAGTATCCTAATATCACTGCAACCTCATGTTCTTCATGCAAGTATAATCCTTTCTTGTGCTATTCAAGTGCCTGAGACATGGAGAAAGTGCAGGTTATCTCCCATAGCATCTTGCTATGAAGCACTCTGCTGCAGGTGGATTGTACAACAGTCTGCAAAGACAGCACTCAGAAAGATTCTCCTTTCTATCTCCATCCCATGAACAGCACTCTAGTTGCAGGCATTACCGGGCAGCTCCTTTCCAGTTGCTGTTCTCAACAAGACAAGTAGAGTGTGGCCATAGTTTCCCAAATGCAGGAATAAACAAAAAATGTAAGCAACCTTGCAAGACTATCGATAGTGCTTTGTGGAATTTGGTCTAAAACCCCCAAAAAACCCAAACCACAGTTAAGTCTTTATAGCAATGATTTTGCTACTACTCTTCATGCAAGAAAAAAAAATATAATCTACTGCTCAACAGTCCTGCAGAAACATGTGGGTCATGTAAAACTACACTTACTCTAATATCTAGAGAATGCCTAAGAGAAGTGGTTCATAAGTTAAGGGATTAGAAAATGGTTCTAAATGCACTCAGAATTTATGATCTCATTCCTAGACCTATTGGTCAAACTTGTCAATCGTCTCCTGTAATCTACTATTTTAATTAAAGAAGTGGTGAAGGGAAAGGAAAAGAAAAATTACAGAGAAATGTATAAGATGGAGATGACCTAACTTTGTATTATTCAATTGCTTAAGGGGAAAGCAAAGATAATTCATTGCTGGCATTCATCAGCTGAAAAATATTTCATTGTCCAGATGAGGAAAGCATTTACACACACACACTTAATTTTAAGCAGAACTTAACACTAACTGCCTTTTAAGCTAAGAAAAAATATTAACTTGGAATTTAGTGCACTACACACGCTGCTGTTTGGCAGAGCAAGCTCAATGATTAAAAGGCTACCAAGACAGTGAGGCTTTTGTAAAGCTTTGGTACTACATACATTTTAGAAAGGGAATGACTTGCATGACACATTCAACTAGAGTTCAACTATTCTGCAAATCAACATGAATCTGTATGAGAAAAGCCAGGATTGCCATCAGACAGCTCACAGTACAGCCCAGCTCTTAAAACGACTACTCTGGTCTTCATTGTGCAGTATCTTCTGTTTCACACTGCATCTCTTCTGTCTCATAGAAAATAGAAGAATGGACCCTTTGGTAGGAAAATATCAACGTGAAAGTCTTGGGTTAGAATATACTTTCTAACTTTAGATAAATATTGCTTCAGTTTTAACTTTATTTCTACCACTAGTTCCAAACTAACAGAATTACTCACCTATTTATTACAAGAGATAGCAATATTCAACTCTTGTCTCCTTAGTATTACATGAAAATCATATACTTCAGGCAGAGAAGGGAGTGCTTACTAGTCCATATTAATCATCAATTGTGAAAATAAATAATGTGATTACATTTTGGTTTTATCTGTATGGGTTTTATCCTGCTGCCTAGATTTTAGTTTAATTTTTTTTTTCTCTTTTAACTCAAAAGTCAAACACTACAGCTACACTAAAGAAAAAAATCATAGATTGTAGAATGCTTTAAGTTGGAAGGGACCTTGAAGATCATCTAGTTCCAACTCCTCTGCCATGGGTAGGGATACTTTGCACTAGATCAGGTTGCTCCAGGTTGACATCTTTATTCAGGTGATAATAATTTAAGAATATCTTCCAAGTTTTATGTGCTGTAATTCTTGAAGCACATCAAATAAAGATAAATCCATAAAGTTAAAATATTAGGAGCTGGTCTTACAGCACTTTTAAAAGTTAATAAACAGCATCTAAAGATGTGCTTGCATTTTCTCTTAATGAAAGGCAACTGCAAACTTCTTTTCTTGACCATGATACATGACCTCAAGTGAGTCTATGTGGTCTCCTAAGAACTGGTACACAAACCTGCCAGTGCAGCTCAAAAAAAAAAAAATTCCACATCTCTGACAAATGTCAAATGACACTTGAATAATCGGTTTTGCACATTCAATAGATTTAACTTATTCCATCGACATCCCTTTTTTGTGCTTATCCAAGTAAAGATTTCTGGCTAGACTTCTATTTGATGTGATTTACAAGTCCACCCTGTCCAGACTTCTTACATTTTATTTATTTTATTTCATATGAGGACAGGTGGAGGGAGCTGGGTTTGTTCAGCCTGGAGAAGAGAAGGCTCTGGGAAGACCTTACAGTGAGTGGTCTTGAAGTACCTGAAGGGGGTCTACAAGAATGCTGGAGAGGAACTGTTTACAAAGGTCTGCAGTGACAGGATGAAGGCCAACGGTTTGAAATTAGAGAAGAGCCTGGAGAAGAGAAGGCTCTGGGAAGACCTTACAGTGAGTGGTCTTGAAGTACCTGAAGGGGGTCTACAAGAATGCTGGAGAGGAACTGTTTACAAAGGTCTGCAGTGACAGGATGAAGGCCAACGGTTTGAAATTAGAGAAGAGTATCACAGTATCACCAGGGTTGGAAGAGATCTCAAAGATCATCAAGTCCAACCCATCACCACAGACCTCAAGACTAGATCATGGCACCAAGTGCCACGTCCAAACGCGCCTAGAACACCTCCAGGGACGGTGACTCCACCACCTCCCTGGGCAGCCCATTCCAGTAGCCAATGACTCTCTCAGTGAAGAACTTTCTCCTCACCTCCAGCCTGAACTTCCCCTGGCACAGCTTGAGACTGTGTCCTCTTGTTCTGGTGCTGGTTGCCTGAGAGAAGGTGGTAATCTCCCCCTGGCTACAACCACCCTTCAGGTAGTTGTAGATTTAGATTGGATGTTAGGAACAAGTTCTTTACCATGAAGATGGTGGAACACTGGAGCAGGTTGCATGTGGAGGTAGTAGACTCCATCTCTGGAAATATTCAAGGTCAGGCTCAACAAGGCTCTGGGCAACCTGATCTAGTGGCTGATGTCCCTGCTTACTGCAGAGAAATTAGACTAGATGACCTTTTGAGGTCCCTTCCAACCCAAACCATTCTATGATTTTCCTGCACATCCAAAGAAAATAATGTACAAAGTTTGTCTTCAATGGTTTTTCACTTATTCTTTCACAAAAATTTCTTGTGTGATGCACAGCAACAATTGGTAAGTGCCATCTACCATTCAAGTCACAACTGGAAACACAAAGCAAAAAAATTTAAGGTCTTAATGCAAATTTAATACATTTTTTTTTTCCCCAAAGAGTTTCTTGTGTATTCTACCTATCTATCTAATTCTAAATTTTTTTTCCTGCCATTCCACAGTCATGATATTTTTTATGGATGTGGTGCTTATGGATGTGTTTTAGTGCTAGTAGTTCAGCAGTAGTGGTGAGATTGGGAGTTCTAGGCAAGTGGTTGGACTTCCTGATCTCGAAATTATCTTCCAACCTTTGCAGTTCTATGATTCTATGATAACACTCTTAAAAAATGAGGGTCCTAGTATTAGCACAAAAGTGATATGACTGATTACTACATCATGTCTTAAAACCATTGTCAAAACACAGCTCTAACATTGGATATTATGCTATTAGAAACAACACATCCTTTTTGTTAGGAAAGAGGGATTGAAATGAAACTGTTTGAAACACCTTATTACTTATATTCCTAGGGTTTTCAGGGAGGAAGGCAGACAAAAGGATTGTAAATAACTGTTTTACACTACTATCTCTTGCTGCTTAAACACAGTAAACAACCTAAATCCCATGTTTTCCTTTTGTTATTCACTGCAGGTGTCTTTGATGTTCACTAGGAATGTTAGTGTCTGTGAGAACGACAGATGGATAATACTGTTTACAGGCAGGGAGGGATATTATTTAAACCCTACCACCTAGATTTGCCACCAAACCTTAGGAGTGCTGTGAAATCCTGCTGCTTTACTGTGAGCCCTCCTGTGACCCCTCCATATGGAGGGCTCTTCTGAACTATGAGTTAACTTGGTGATGGCACTGCAAGATGATGCTAACTTGCCTGAGTTAGTATTTCCTTTTGGTGGTACATCTGTTTGATTTAATTCTCTGCATTTTTGTACCCAGCATGCATCACAGAAACATGCATCACAGAAACAGAATTGTTTCAGTTGGAAAAGATCTCTAAGATCACAGAGTCCAACATTCAGCCTACCACCACCATGGTCATTAAACCATATCCCAAAGTGTCACATCCACACGTTTCTGGAACACCTCCAGGGACTGTGACTCCATCACCTCCTTGGTAAGCCTGTTCCAATGCCTGACCAATCTTTCAGTTAAAAAGGTATTTCCTAATATCATGCCTAAACATCTTCTGGTGCATTTTGAAGTCATCTCCTCTTGATCTATCACCTGATACTACAAAGAAGAGACCAATCCCCACCTTAGATTGTACTAATCTCATTTTAGGTAGTTGTAGAGAAGAAAGAGGTCTCCCCTCAGCTTCCTCTTCTGCAGAATTTCATGTTATTCTGCAGAATTTCACATTATTCTCTATGTTTCCAGTCACTTTTTATTCTCTACTTACAGGTGTATTGATGATGTATAAATATCCAGTACCAACATCAAAGTGTTTGCATCATAGGACTGAGTTAACAAAAAGTGAAAAATAAAAATCTACAGGGAAAAAAAAAAAATCTTACTTTGGAAATACATTGTCCAAAGTTGCACATCCCTAATATGCATTTCTTTCAGGAACTTACCAGTCATTGTGTAAATCTGATCATCAAATTTCACCTTAGTTAATTATATTTGTTTATGTTTGTTGTTTGTTGAAGTAAAACTACTGCAAAGTACTTCAGCGCACAAAACAGACTGTACTGTCTTTTCCACCAAGCCAATCTGAAACCACAGTCCTGGACCTAAGGCTGCATGTTGCTGATGTGAACAAGCCCTAAGTAGCTTTAATCAACTACATAAATAATGGCACTGCTGACAAAGTCAGTGAACTCACCACTTGTCCGTCTCTCCCTGGAACGCCAGGCACTCCAACAGAACCCTGGTGGGAAACAGATGCTGATGTTTAGCAAATTAAACAGGTCATGAAACCTTTCATCATTGGTGAATGTTTGCTTATTGTAACTGCAATAAATTCTGAGGAAAAAATAATTTTTGTCCAAGCTGAGCTCTCTTTTCAGTTGAGGTTTGACAGCAATTAGACAGGTTCTCATGTTGTGTATTTTAATGAGTGCCCCACTGCATGGCCTCTTCTAGAAAGAAGCCTAAGGTTGATAGCTGCTTTGTAATGTTGTGGATGCCTCCCAAGAAATGTAAGAGTTAAAATGCGATTCCATTTATTGTTAATAAATGTAGAGACTGATCCCACATAATCAAACACAGCACCTGGGCAAAACTATTAGTACTTCAAGACATGCTTCAAACTCAGTAACTGGTAACGCTGGTCTTTCTTAAGGCTTTTAAGAGATAATCTGCAACAATTCAGCCTGATGGTGCAAAGTACTCCTTGAAATTCCACCAGCATTAGTTATCAAAATTTAAAAGTCAAACATAAGGAGTGGACAAAGAAGGAAAGCAAATTATTAATACTGACTTGCAACATTTACAGAGATCTTTTTACAAAGGTCTCACTCTTTAAGTTTCTACATGATGGATGATTTTTCTGAAGGAACTTATGTGACTGCTGGTACAGATGTTCAGTGAAAACCTGAGGCAGGAGGAAAGCAGGAAAACCACATGTGCTTACACAGCATTCTCCTTGTTTCTCCTTGTCTTCAATAATAAAAAGCTCAGCAACTGAAAGTATGATTTTTGGTTTTTTTTATTTATAAATACCTTAATGGGATACAAAACCATGACAGCTATTGGAAAGGCTGACACCTTGAAAAACAGGCCAGGAGACTGGGACAAAGTTCGAGAGGGCTTTATACCATCATCCTCAATAAACTATCCTCTTTATACCAATTAATCTTCTATAGCCAAAGTTTATCAGATATTTGAAAGTTCATGGGTCTTGTCGATGCTGTACAAATAAAACATCTTCCTCCTCAAGTCTCAGGGTACAGTTTTATAATGGTAACTTAGATATCTGTGCAGTTTTACAAAGTCACGTTCTTGCATGAAGGATAGTTACTTCCTCCAGCTTGCAAACTCTGTATAGTTCACAGCTGACAAAATTCCATCAGTTTATAAGGTTTGGGATTAAATCTTTACATATTAGCAGATTTACTTTCTTTTGTTCAAAAATTTCTGTTTGAACAGATGCAAACAAATGTTTACCTTCAAGAGTATTACCTCAGAACAGGAAAAACTAGAGGTGGTATCCTTCTCACGTGTTAATATTTATTATTTCTTTCTTCTTTTCATACAATTTTTTACTCTCTTGAAATCCACTAGAAAATTGCTTGCCTTGCTGGTGTGTGTGTGTGTGAGATGCTGGTAAAGTGTCACTTACTAGCTGTTATTGCTGATACATCTACAGAATCACAGAATGGTAAGGTTGGAAGTGACCTCAAGGATCATCCAGTGCCAACCCCCTGCCATGGGCAGGGACACCTCCCACTAGCACAGCTCACCCAAGGCCTCATCCAACCTGGCCTTGAACACCTCCAGGGAGGAGCAGCCACAACCTCCCTGGGCAACCTGTTCCAGTGTCTCACCACCCTCACTGGAAAGAACTTCCTACTAACATCCAGTCTAAATCTTCCCTCTGCCAGTTTAAACCCATTGCCCCTTGTCCTGGTATTGCAAGACCTTGTAAATAATCCCTCCCCAGCCTTCCTGTAGGCCCCCTTCAGATACTGGAAGGCTACTATCAGGTCTCCTGGAAGCCTTCTCTTCTCCAGGCTGCAGAGCCCCAACTGTCTCAGTCTACCCTCATAGGACAGGATCTAGAATTGCTTTAATGGTGTCATTCCATAAATCCCAAACTCACTCCATCAAATGGATGCAGTCAGCTTTAATGAGCATAAATAACATGGATAGCATTCTCAGGAAGTCAGGGTTTGGGTTACTGAAGGAACAGGAAGACACCACAGACCACCTGAACTCCACCATGCAAACTCCATTTATCAGCAACACCTATGTCCTTTGTTTATGCTGGTCATTTTTTTCAGTCATATGGCACTGATCTACTTGAGTAAGGACATGCGTTTAATCAGAAACTCTACCTCCCCACCCCTTCCACAATGTTTTAACCTTTGTCTCCTAGTCGTACCAGTGCAACAAATAGGAAAATTATAGTGACCTTTTCACCTGAAAGTTAAGCAGACAGATTGAAAACAGTCTGCTCTGCATTGCTTGAACTTCCTGTGATGGGGAAAATGAGAAAGTTGATGTCTCACCTCATATTGCTGCATTTTGCAAAGACAAAACTCAGAATCTAAACTAACTGATTCACTGCAGTGTGTGGTAGCTAATTCCAGTCACTTTCTGCATGCAATTTGGCAACTGAAGGAACAATCACGTTCACAGTATTGTTGTTTATACCATACCTTTTGTCCTGGAGGCCCCTGAGGTCCCTGCAAGGGGAAAACAATTCAATTAGCATCATGATTCTAGCCAATTTAAACTGAAATGACCAATTAAAACTGTCTTATTGTGTAAGCATTCTGACACTGGACTGAAACCAGTTGGTGTTCTATACATCAAAGAAAAGTAAAACTTTAAGCTCAAAATGCACAATGGATCCTTTCTCTTTTCTTTTGGAACTGATCTAACTACTGACTGGAAGACTCAATTATCCCCCCTTTCTAATCTTTTCTCTTCTAACCCATCTGTTTCTTCTAATGCTGGTGAATCTGTCGGCATTAAGATGACTGCGGTTATTCTCTTTCTGATCCCAGCTAACAGCCAGTTGTGTTCTCAGTAATACATCTGCTCAGCAGCATAAAAACAAAGTTTAGACAAACAAGTATTTTTGAAATAGAGGGAAGCATAAGCCTCAAAATCTTCTCACCTGTTGGGCAGCAGCATGTATGGCTACGTTTTACTCAAGATGTGACCTGTGCCGTTGTTTGCATGTTAAGAGAAAAGTCACTTTAGAAATTACTAAGCGTGCTCTTGGGAAGAAAGGAATCACTATTCTGTCCCCACAACCTGAGAAGGTTGGAGGAGATATCTTAGTTGAGGAAAGCTTAACTGTTTAGTGTCACACAGGAGTCAAAGTCCCACTGATATTAATAAGACCCATTGCTCATCTGGTATCTCTGAAATACCCAGGTGGTTTGTGGCCACACTGAAGAGGGAAAACAGGAAGGAAATTGTCCCAGGTTGGGAACTATAAGGTTAAAGAGAGTCCTCTGGGGACTGGAAGATTGTTATTCAATCCCATAATTCTGCTATCTCTTCATAAGTTCACGGTAAGGCCAGCTTGTTCTCCTTTCCTCCCCCTCCAGCCTTGTGCCAGGCAGGAGTTGCCTTATCAGGATGAACATGTAAGGATAGGCCTGGTTTGGGGCCTCCAGAGGCTGTGCTTAGGCCTCTGGAGGATGGTAGTGGCATGGTGGCGGGGGAGGATTGGAGCACTGGGGATTGTAGATTTAGTTTTGGCTTGGGGGAAAATGCAGGGGGTTTGCTTATGGATTCTGTATCTGTTTTGTAATTTCTGTCTGTAACTCTCTCCAAATACAACTCTGTTTTTCTCCAATTCATTTGAGAGCTTCACTCTGTTGGTTCTTTAAACCCACGACAGAAATAAATCACTCAACCATGTTGGTAGTGTGTTTTAGCAAAAAACAGGCAATGTCCACCATAGTTCTTACATGTTCTTACTATGAGTGCTGGTGTTGCATCAAAGAGAATTCAGAATTCATGAGGGTGCAAAAAAAATCAAACAAGTGCAAGAAAATCCCCCAAAGGCAAAACCTGCAGAATCCAAATCTGTCTGATATGCAGAAGAATAAAAAAAGAGTTGACTGGTGTCATAACTGTAATTATTCATAAAACGTAAAGGATTACTAGTTTGAAATGCAAGGCAAATTTAATTCTTAAGGTAGCATGATGTTAGACAGAATCCTCTGCCATAGGTGGGCTAATACAAAAATTTTGGAACATTGCTCCAATGCAACTTTAAACTGCCAAAATGGACTAATGATGACCAGAGCAGCAAGCAGAATTATCATCTGTTTTTTCAAACAGATTAAAAATACCCCCAAAACTCCGCAACTCCCCAGCCCACTGTTTCAGAAAACCTGAAAATCAGGTCTTCTTTACTGCAAGTGCCTGAATACCAACCCCAAGATTTGGTAGTTTGAGGACACCAGTAAAACTGAATGTGGTAAATGAAAAACAGCCTATTTCCTAAGCATTCTTTGCAAATAGTCTCCACGAAACCTGAAATTGGTGAAAAAAAAAAAAAATCAACAAATTAAGATGAGGTTGGTAGGTGAGAGTGCCCTGCTGGCTAAGGAACCATGGGTATTAACAACATACATCACAGACAAGTCATTTTCCCTTTCTTCCAGAGAAGAAAGAAGTTTCTTCCAGTACCCAACACTGTCAGGTAATGCACTAGAAATTTTCCCCTTCTGTGAGAAAGATGAAAGTCTGACTAACATCTTGAAAATTCTAAGAAATTAGTGCTCAAAGTAGAGCTTTCTTACCTCACCCTTATCAAAATATGCTTCAGATGTCTACTTTCTGAGCATTGGTTATCTGTTGGCCTTTCACATGCTAACTTGTTTGTTGCATTTTGA
Source organism: Eubucco bourcierii (assembly GCA_013396675.1). Lineage (NCBI taxonomy): Eukaryota > Metazoa > Chordata > Aves > Piciformes > Ramphastidae > Eubucco > Eubucco bourcierii. Next base: position 181,847 of record VWZE01016722.1, on the reverse strand, counting down.
GGGTATTTCAGGTTTTAAGAAAACTCTCTGTCAGCAGGTCTGACTGAACATAGAACAACTGAAGACTGCCTTCATAGTTTGCACTTGCTGCTTTTATTTCCAGTGAATGAATATTGCCTCTTCAGTTTCTAACTACTTTAGAAGTTAATAAAACCTTCTAAAGACATTCAACTGTATTAAATTACCATTTGGGAACCCTCAGTACCAAGTTACAATTTGAAGGGAAAATGATCACTCCCTTATTAATCCTATCCTGCAAAGTAAACTGTTTAAATGTGCTGCTCTCTTGAGCACTTTGTGCTGGTGCTTGCAGCTGTCAGCTTGTGGGATGGGTATAATTCAAGATATTGCAGATGTCTCCGGGAAAAGTTCTTTCCTCAGAATTTTCCCCTCACTGTTGTCCTCATTCCAGCTCCTCCAGAGCAGTTATTGAATAAGAAAATATTTACATAGTAACACGGCCTTGATTTTATGGCGCTTTTAAAATAAATTAGAGAAAAGAAGCAGCAGATACTTATTAATATTTTATACAGTTGGCAATTTTCCATTTCTGGTAGTTAAGTCTTTCCTGTAACTGGAAATGGTTCTGTGTCTCATGCCCATTGAGCTACCGTGCCACTTGACAACATGAAAAGTCCTCAACAGAGGACCTTCATAAAAGGTATCCTCAGCAAACTAACTTTAATTAAAATCTTACCTAAAGTGATATATGTCACAATTCACACATGATTATTAATCAGTGTTTCTTACCTTTTGAAAGTTCAGGTCACAAAACATAACTGAATAGGCACAATTTTTCTTTAAAGCACTGCTCTCTAGCACTGTGAAAGAAGCTCAAAACCACTGAAATCTTAGCAGCTCCTCCATTGCCAGCTCACATCCCTCCCTTACATAAGCCTTCCAACAGTCACTTAGAAAACCTAAAATTAAATTACTAATAGAAAATTATTTAAAAAACCACTCTACACCACTCCAGGATTGCTGGAAAGTGGCTATTGTCTATATTACCTACATTCACTTTGTAAAGCACAGAAGCACACTGGGGAGATGGAAAGAAGCAAGTAAATGAAAGTTGAGAAAAAACAGAGAACATGAAGGAATTGAAAAAAAAAAACCACAATGCCAATATTTAAGTTCATTTCCAAAGGTATAATTGATAGCTTCTAGAAGAGTCTACAGAGGAAATTCAATATGACCATGTAGATTCTTTTTGCCCCAATTATTCTGCTGGGGAGAGACCTGCATTGCCTGCTTGATGAAGAAGCAGCAGGACCAACAATCAAGACCTCTATGTACATGTCGAGATGGAAGCGGAGTACAAGAAATAGATGAGGGTTTCAAACTAACTCCTTAGACTATTCTGTTTTTCCTGCAGTGGTATACTGGCTCTGCTAGTTGCTCCAGTACGACCAAAGGGATGTTTTGCAAATGCAGAGTCAGCTAAACCTCACTTTGGATGGAGCTCTTCTACAGCTGGGTTCAGGTAGCCCAGTGCAGATAGCTGCTACAAACTCCACCCCATCATCCCTAAAGCCTCTGCTCTGCAGAGACCAGGCATGTACCAAATAAGCAGTGGTGTTCACCAGTTGGAGGCTCAGTCTACTACTACATGAAATGTATTGTCGCTCAGCCTCTGCAACTATCATCCCTGGGAGTATGAAGGTAAAACAAAAGCCTTTAATGCAAGAGAAGTAGAGTTCTTTTACCTTCTACCTCCTTTGAAACTGATCAACAAATCAACCTAGAGTAGTCTATGCAGACAGTGTTAATGGCAACTATTTGTCTTCTGGTTATATCACTGGAAGGTGCCAGAGTGGATGCTCAGCATCAACAACTACCATTAAACCCCCCATTTTATAAAGAGCATGTAGACTTCAAAAACTCCAGGAAAAGTTCATAAAACTGGACTGCTTAGCAATTTAAAAATTAAGTTACTTTAAATTGACACATCTACTGAGACACCTCAACTGAGAGCTGAACATTTTGGTTGTGGAAACTGTACAGAACAGGAAGATAAAAATTAAAAGTGGTTCAGACACCATGAACTTTTCAGAAGAAGCCTTTGTCATCATGTATAATTGAGTAAACTATCTAGGCAGCTATCACAAGCTTCACTGAATGATGTTCTCCTTCAGGCACCTCCTCAGATGGGAGGATGGAAAAAGGTTTGTTGCCCTGAAGAAATTGCTATCTGTTTTTCTCTGGAGATGGAGAATTATTTGATAAGTATTTAAGCACTTGGAAGACTAAGTAACCCAGGGTAAGCAAATATTTATAGAAGTCTTTAAAAGGTAAAATATTTCCACTATGAAAGCCATTTCTCAACCACTGTTTACTGAAGTCAGTAGATCTCTAAGTGCTTCTATCATATTGAACCTTGGCATCACAGAAATGGTTGAATGAAGTTGGACACTTTGGTTGGCCCTTCACAAATAACAACTTGGAATAAATCAATAAATTTTAAAAAAGAAGTAGCAAAAGCCAACTGAAAAGGTGACCTAAATGTAGTTAGGGAAAAAAAAAAAAAAAAAGAGTCCAGAATTCTTCCTAAGCTGCTTTTCTAATGTTACAACTGTATTTCCCTTTGAAGTTAACTCTGGTCTTCATGATTCAGTGAGCTGGTAAACAAGAAATAATGCAGCCCTGTAAAGGTTAAAGTTGCAGTTTCAAAGCATAGCAACCCAGGGTGTAATACATTAGCAGCAGCCTCTCAAGGTGTTTTTCTGTTCTTCTGGTGACCCAGTTGCTTAACATTCAAAGAAATGCATGAAACAGAAAGTTGGGGCCTTTACAATTTGCAGGCCTGGGGCAGCAGTAATGATTTGTTTTACAAGCTATCAGAGTTCATGGACAGTGAGCACAAACACCAAATGAAAATGCCCAGCAAAAATATACTGAAAAAGTGAAATGTTTTTGTGTACTGAAAAAAAGTTACACAGCAAACAATACCACAATGGTAACACACATTATCATACAAACCCAGTCTTACTCCAATGCTTTTTGAGGGGCAAAACCAAAAAAAGAGCACAAAATGTTTTTAAGATTTCCATACTTCCTATGTAAAATAAAAGCTTGAAAGTTTTTTGTACCTAGAAGGTCTCTGGGAGGTATTGTAACTATATTTCTACAAGACAAAATAAGTTCCAAGACTGTCTTTGAGAACAGGTATTCCCCCTTCAGTGCCAACAATGAGTAACCACCCAGAAGAGAATCATGGAATCATTTAGCCTGGAAGGAGGTTTTTTGAGATCAGTGAACCCACTCATTAACCTAATACTGTCAAATCCACCACTAAATTATCTCCGTAAGTGCCACAACTTTTAAATACCTTGACAGATGTAGACTCCACTACTCCCCGGGTAGCCTGTTCCTATGCTTTCACGAAGAATGGCTCCAACCTCCTTTCAGGTAGTTGTAAAGAGCGAGAAGGTCTTCCCTCAGCCTCCTTTTCTCCAGACAGAACAACCCCAGGTCCCTCACCTGCTCATCACAGGAGGCTCCAGACCCTCCATAAGCTTTGTTGCCCATTGAAGATGCTCCAGCACCTTAATGTCCATTCTTCTTGTAGTGTGGGACCCAAAACTGAACACAGTATTTGAGATGTGGGCTCATCAGTGTCAATCTCTTCCTTAGTCCTGCTGGCCACACAATTTCTGCTACAAGCCAGGATGTCATCTCCCTTCTTGGCCATCTGAGCACACTGCTGGTTCATCTTCAGCCAGCTGTCAACTCACACCCCCAGGCCTACTTCCATCACGCAGCTTTCCAGCCACTCTGACCCCAAGCCTGGAGCATCCATGGGGTTGTTACAATTCAAAAGCAGGCCCTGCCACTTGGCCTTGTTGAATCTCATACAACTGGCTTCAGCCCACTAATCAAGCCTGGCCAGACCTCTTTGCAGAGCCTTCCTACCCTCAGGTTGACCAACACTCCTGCCCAACTTGGTGTCATTTGCAAATTTACTGGGGGTGCCCTTGATACTCTCATTCAGAGCACTGATAAAGATATTAAACAGAACCGGTCCCAATACTGAGCCCTGGAGAACATCTCTTGTGACCTGCTACCAGTTGGGTTTAACTCCACTTAACCCAGTGAAGAGTACATTCATTCAAGCCATGAGCAATCAGTTTATCTAGTCCAGCTAGACAACATCCACAGCCTTTCCCTCATCCACTGAGCAAGTCACAAGTTAGCAAGTTGCAATTTGTGTCTGGTTCCCATTGCACTTGAAGGCCTTGAAGATCTACTTTGTAAGAGCTGAAGGTACCATTCCTCTGTGCAGAAAGGATTAAAAGAATTCAAAATGAGGTTAAGTTTTCAAACATTACATGGAACAAGAAAAATGTATGGTAGGAGGGAAGGTCAGTAGTTTCCTTGGATTTTTTTATCTTTTCTATTAAATTTGTGTCCTGACTCTCCTAATTCACCCTTCTTCCTGAGGCATTCATCTGCTTTTCCTGATCATAAAGAGTCTTAAATACCATACAAGTGCTCTTCTCTTTTGTTTTTTTATTTTCTCATTTTGAGAATGAATCATATATGAATTTGTGATTCTTTTCTACCCAAGAGCTAGAGTTTCTGGTTACATGGGAACACTGAGTGAGTCAGTGTTGGGAAATCTCAAAGGCTGACACTGAAAAAATGACATTTTCAGATTCATAAACTGCAATAAGACAGAAGGTGTGTATTTGTCTGGGGGTTTTTTGTTTTGTTTTGTTTTCAAATTTTCACATAGAAGAGATTTTGTTGATTTAATATTTAAAGTATTCTAAACAAGTGCATAGTAATAGAGATCTGGAAGATCAAAATTTGCAATGTTTTCAGCTGCTTGGAAAAGAAGTAAGTTTAGACATGTTCAGTGTATGAATCAACCACTTTTTGACACTGGAAAAAAACCCCATCTATTATTATATGCTTTCAAGACAGATAAGTAGTTTTACAGATGTTTTTCATGAACAGAATGCTCCAGAATAACCACAGAATTCAGGTAAAGGTGTCACTTTGCAAAAGAAAACTATACTATAACGATTAACCCAAATACTAATAATTACTCCCTCTGCTTTAAGATATATTGCTTTCCAAACTAAAACCTTTGTGCCTACACAGTCTTGCTGGGCATCTGTTCATGGAAATAACCAAACATTACTGGTTTTCCTAGATATTCAGAGCAAGAAGGATGTTCTTCCAAAGGGTATTTCCATTCCTGAGAATCATAGAATGGTAAGGTTGGAAGGGGCCTCAAGGATCATCTAGTTCCAACCCCCTGCCATAGGCAGGGACACCTCCCACTAGTACAGCTCACCCAAGACCTCATTCAACCTGGCCTTGAACACCTCCAGAGAGGGAGCAGCCACAACCTCCCTGGGCAACCTGTTCCAGTGCCTCACCACCCTCCCTGGAAAGAACTTCCTCCTAACATCTAGTCTAAATCTCTCCTCTGCCAGTTTAAACCCATTGCCCCTTGTCCTGTCATTGCAGGACCTTGTAATTAGCCCCTCCCCAGCCTTCCTGTAGGCCCCCTTCAGATACTGGAAGGCTACTATCAGGTCTCCTCAAAACCTTCTCTTCTCCAGGCTGAAGAGCCCCAGCTCTCTCAGTCTGTCCTCATAGGAGAGCTAACCTTGCAGTTAAGTCTGCAAAATGTCACATCTTTAACATGAATTAATATTACCTTTTCATCTTAGGTTAGAATGTGTAAAATAAACTCACAGGGACCAGGCAGTCTGGGAAGTACTGCTGGTTTCAATTCAGCCTTTCAGGCCAATGGTCAAGGCCAAATCCTCAGCTGAGGTGAATCTTCATAGCTCCTCTGGGAAGCTACTAATTGTAATTTTGTTTTCAATGGCTAGAGTTCTGCAGCAGCCTTCTTCATTTCAGTCTGGTAGCATGTTCATAGTAAATTTTATAAGGTGTTGCTCTTAAGCTGTTCAGCTGCAAAAGTTTACTAAGAACTAACAGATGAAATGGAAATTCTCAGCCTGTGCCTTTCACAGTAGCTATTCCTTTTCCCCCCCAATACAATGCATTGGTCTTGACTTTCAGGAAACCTCAAAAGACTCAAAAGTCTTTGGCATTTTGTAACCTCTGCATGTCAGTAACGGTTGCCACCAAAATGACTAAGCAAATGATAAGCAGCTCTACCTGAACACTAATTAACAGTTATTGCCATTCTGCTATTCAATTAAAGTGGATTTCATGGGAGGGAACACACTGCTTGATCAGAAGTTCTGTGAAGTTCTCCATCATAGTTAATCTGTCACGGTTTAGGTAGAGTTAGATAATGGTTGGTGTTCTCCTCTTGGTGATCTTAAGAGGGCCTATAAAAAAGCTGGGGAGGGACTTTTTAGGCTGTCAGGTAGTGATAGGACTAGAGGGAACAGAACAAAGCTAAAAATTAGTAGAATCAGGTTGATGTTATGAAGTTCTTCACCATGAGAATGGTGAGACTCTGGAACAGGCTGCTCAAGGGAGGTGATGGAAGCCCCATCCCAGGAAACGTTTAAAGCCAGGCTGGATGAGGCTCTAGACAGCCTGATCTAGTGTGAGGCGTCCCTGCTTATGGTGGGGGGTTGAAACTAAATGATTCTTGCAGTCCCTTTCCACCCTGTGTCTATGATCTTATAGGTCTTTTCCAACCAAAATGATTCTACGGTTGTATGCGTAGGGAGATCTTAAGGGGAAAAAGACACTGCATACTTTGCCATTCTGGGAGCGTGACAAGCAGAAACTGATGCTGTCTGCTGAATATGAAGCTGATTTGCAACCAGCAGAGCTTCAATTTGCTTACAAATGAATACAGTTCCCAATGCAACAAAAGCCACCTACTCCCATATCTGAATGCATTTTGTAAAATTTCCTCTCCTATGTGTAGAGGAAAAAGGCTAAAACCTCAGGAGAAGAGAATAGTCAGAGTGCTTCAGTTTGCTGTGTTTTTTCTTCAGAGTTCCATCAGGCAAAGGGTTAGAGTTATCGCCACAGAGATAACTGGGATTTTGATCCTTAAAACAAGTAGATTCTTGTGCTTCTCAAAGGTCCCAAGGTGGAAATGGCTCAATTTCAGAGACTCTGATAAGTGGAGACCAGGAACTGGGAAAATCCATCTTGGTTCTTTTTAGTTTAGCTGTGCCCTTCATGGTTTAATTTCCCACTGCTTCTGCAAGCTTAAAGAAGGAGCTGGCCTTATATGACAGGTGACCATATGTAAAGAGAGAACATTGTCTTTCTCTTTTGTTTTTTTTTTGTTGGCTTTTTTTTTTTTTTGTTGTTTTTTGGGTTTTTTGTGTTTTTTTTTTTTTTTCCCCAGAAATGAGGTTTCAAATAGTCTGTGACAAAGGAATGTTGGGAAACACACATCTACAAAGCCTTTGGGAATTTTGCATTGTGTAGATGTCTGCCACAGTTTCTTTGCAAAGTGGAACAGAAGAGGACTTACTATCAATCCTTGTTCTCCTGGTTTTCCTGGTTCACCCTTAAAATAAAAGAAAAAAAAAAAGAGTGAATATTTTCATTAACATGCCTTGAATTCTGTTTTCTACCTTATAATAAAGTATCTTTCAAATTCCATTCTTGAGCAAATATGGCAGCTGACTACACACTAAATATATCACTTCTTTGCTTTTTAAACCAACAGCCCAAATCTCAGACAGTTTAAGAGGCAAAGTACTATTTCACAATTCATGTAATTGCATTCTTCAGGCAACAGTTAGGTGTCCCAAATACAGCCTTGGTTCCAAACACAATATGCCATTCCAATGAAAGGTGCTAAAAGACACACAGAAAGGTTATTTTCACGTATCTGCTGAATCCCACTGCTTGCCTATTCGAAAATTACTGCTCTGTGTCAGCAGGCATAAGTTACCAGTACAAATAATCATGTTTCTTAAACTCATGAGTATCTGTATTTCGTTACAGAAACAATGCAATAATTACTCAGCTGTTAAACACACAGATTGGCTTTTAATGGTAATCCATTTTTTCAATGGGTTCTCTTTTTGTGGGCACAGCTCTACCTCAAATCAGAATCTATCTCTTTTTTTTTTTTTTTTTTTTTTTTTTTTTTCACCTATGAACACACAGAATTGCCTATAGAGAGTAAAATATATCAGTTGTATAATATGGACTAAAAACCACACATTTAAAACCCAGAGTTCCCCTCTAGTTTATAGATTTCTCCCTTGTTACCCAATGAAGCATCGGACAGTCTGCGTACTGTTGTACCAGCATAAACGCAGGATCTTCTTTAGCATCTTTATCATTCAAGAAACCCACAAAACACAAGTGTAGGAAAAAAAAAAAAAAAGATGTGAACTGTTCTGATGCTGTTGTTCATGGCAACCAAAAGAATCAGAACTGCATCTCTGGGTATGTATGCATCGCATTCAGAAGTAAACACACCGAGATAGTCAGGAGAGAGAAACCACACAGGTACAGGTTTCTGACAGCTAATTGCCCAACCTTGACCACTTCAGCTCACCCTGAAGCCTTGTTAATCTGTGTATATAACAATTGCACAGTCTGAAGGATCATCAGGATATTCCAAAAAAATGTTGGGAAGTAATGGTGAAATTTCATGAGTTTGTAGCATATTCTATTTTCTTACCAGAAAAACCAACCAACCAACCAAAAACAACAAAAAAACCCCACCAACCCTCATTCTCCTTTTACTTCCTTTTGGAGGCCCAAAAGTTGTGAGTTCTTTGTACTAGTGTCTGTGTGATGCAGGAGAAGATACCTGTTCTAGGTCGGAAGGCAAGTATGTTGAGGTTCTGATAGGTTCTTCTGTTGACATCCAAAGAAAAAGTTTAGCAGGAAGCTGCACAAGGCTGCACAAGCCTTTCTTTCATCCTTATTCTTCCTTTGTGCTCTCTCTGATGGCAACAACCCTCAAAACATTTCTCTAACATTCCTAACTCCTGAGCTCCAAAGATCTCCTGCCCATGAGACCAGCACATCCTCATCTCTAGAACCTTTATGTATCTATAACAGGATTCACACTTCTGGAATTCAAAGTGGTGATGACATAGCTGGAGATGTGTGGGCACAGATGGAGACCTGTTGGCACACAGGTGACTCCTCAGCCCTGCTATACTGTGAAACAGAAGTAAAGGTGACTGCTGAAGTTGATCCCCATGCCTTGTTGCCTTGGCAGTCTAACTTTCTCTGCATACACAGAAAGTGTATGGGCGTGAAACATCATCTTAGAGCTCTGGTGACTGTATAGCTCCTTTCTTGAGAAGAAAGGGCTGAAAGAGAAACTTCTGCTTTGCCTAGCACCGCAAAAGAGGAATTAGTGCCTTAGTGTGGTTGTCCACAGTAAAGGATAATCCTCCTGTAGCTGTGTCATGCTGCAACATCCTCAGCACAAATTACGCAGTGCAGCTATTTCTTTGTTGATCAGCTCTTTAGCTCAAAGATCCATGCAAGCCTTTTACAAACACAAAACTGTCACTACTCTCGGCTAAGCTGTCCCATTACAGTTCTCCTGTTTGACCATATATTACATAGTCATGGAGGAACAAGCCTTTTGAGGATCATGAATGTTAACCTGAAGGCACAGGACAGCAGCAAGGAGCAGGATGGTAACAACAGTCAGCAGTCTGGAGGGTTTCTGTCTGAGTGCTTTTTTCTATCTGCAAGCAGTATTGTGAACTGATTTTCCATAATGCTATAGGGTTTAAGATAGCCACAGCTTTAAAAACTATAAAAAGAAACTCTCTTTTGCCATCTAAAGTAAAAAATCACTTCAAGAACTATTATGAAATAGAATGACCTCATTGCACAAAATGCATTACTTTCCTGTTATGAGAAAGACTAATGTTCCCATTGCTAAAAGGCACAAAACTCCAAGCAACAACAGTCATATTGTGATCAGTAAGACCAGTTGATCCTGCTAGCCTCTTGTACACCAGTTACAATATTGGTATCACTGCAGAAATGGTTCTGGTTTTGGTCACTACATCAAACCAGAAGCAACTCTGCTGACAGCAGACAATTTTCCCACATTAAAATGACACAAGGGAAGCCAATAGGCGGTCCAAAGCCTGATGTGCTGCAATGCTAGTAAGAAATAAGTAGGTGGTCAAAGCATAGCATTGGAACGGAAACAGTAATATTTTAATGCAATTTCATAACCTTGAGCTAGAACTTCCATGAGCAATGGTTGTTAAAAAAAAATAAAAATCTAATCAACCCAATAATAACAGCAGCACCCTTAGACTACTACAGGTGTAAACCGGTGAACCTTGCTGGATTTTCAAAGGAATTATAAGTCTCTGGTAAAACGCATTATCATGTTATACTATGTTTGTACAGTTACTACAATTTCAGATGAGGCAACCTGTATAGGGTCAAAAAAAGAGTGCAGATATCTTCTCTAAAAAAGGTTCTGCAGAGAAATGTTATGTTGTCCTGGCCCCACATAGTGCCAGTGTTGCTCTTCACCTTGCTGGTTCCCTGAGTGTCCTTACTCATAACGGAGATTTGTGTGTGTGTGTACATCTCCACTTGTGGCATTTCAGTTGCCATACCTCATTTCTGTCTGTGATCCTGATTCCACACTGATATTATGACAACTAAAATAGAGGTACTTCTTTGAAAGAAATGAAAATTAAGGAGGTTGCAAAATATAAAGATAAACCCATACTCACACTTTTCTAGAAAGAAAGAAAGAAAAGAAAGATATAAATCCCTATGTTTATGCATTACTTAAAGTGTTTAATCGTTATGTCACAAAGTGCCAAAGGTGATGTATCCAATCCTGTGATGAAAATGAACAGTAAACAATATATTGGATTCTTATGGTTGTCACAGTGATATATTGGATTCTGATGGTTGTTACAGTCCAATCCTGTGATGAAAATTAACAGTAAACAATATATTGGATTCTGATGTTTGTTACAGTGATATATTGGATGCTGATGGTTGTTACAGTCTGATCCTGTGATGAAAATTAACGGTAGGCAATATATTGGATTCTGATTGTTGTTACAGTGAAATATGGGGGGGGGGGGGTGGGTGTGTAAGCCAAAAACCTATGGTACTACTACTTTTGTAAAGCTGGCAAAATCTGACTCCAAACTTCATTCTATGCTGGGAAACATTTAGCAGTTTATTACTTGAATTCTGTGATTCTTGAGGTCAAATCATTAGGAAGCCCATCCATGATACCTTGTCTCAAATTGAACTTTAAGCCTGAGTAGAAAAATTTACTACTTGTGCAGAATGCCAGACCCTCCTCATGTAGGTATTAAACATCAATGAACAACTAAGAAATCTTAGAATGTGTGGGGAAACTGTCAGGGTTCGGAGGCAAGGAACCTAGGTGTTACTCTTGGCCCTGTTATGAACTTGCTCTGTGGAGGGAGGACCTCAGGTACACCATGAAATCTGCCTGTGGTTCAGATTCCACATGTCTAACTTGCCAACTTTACCTCAGAAAATATCTTTGAGACCAAGCTGGCATACACTTGAGTGGAGTTTGAACATTATGACAGCAACAGACTAACTCACCGGTATGCCAGGCATCCCACGAGGACCATCTTTGCCGGTATCTCCTGGGGGACCTCTGGGTCCTGGTGGCCCTGGAGGTCCAGGGGGTCCAGCTTGTCCTTGGTCCCCCTAAACCAACAGAAATCTGATCACAAGTTTGCTTTAAAGCCATCAACTACACAAAAAGACATTAATTTATCCAGAAAGAGTGCAAATCAGGTTGAAAGATGCTGCCACGAGCTGGACAGAGGCTTCTTCACTGCTTATGGCAGAGATCACACTTTGCCTTGAAGACCAGGGTGTAGTATCTGTCCACTGCAATCAGCCACAGGGCAGAAGGTTCACATTTTAAACAGCTTGTCCTACCAACAGCACATATTCCAAAATTTGGGGCAGAGCTGAATATTTTATTCATCTAGCTCTCCAGAACAAGTAACTATTTTCAATAAGCAACTGTTTGCTTCAGCACTGGCATAAGCACAACAAAACTGAGGTAAAATAGCAAACTCACAAGTGAGAATGTATGATTTGTGCAGCAGCTTTCCAAGCCTCTCAACGATGTGTGGCTAGATTTCGAAAATGAGCATGGAAAACCCCCTGGTTTTCCTCAGAGCTGCACATAATTTTTCATCTGTTTCGGGGAGCTTTGACAATTATCTAACTCTCTTAATAATTTTCACCTACTATTTTGTAAAAACCAATTTGCAAAAGATCTGAAAAAATATATTATCTTCCCCTGTAAAAAGACACTAAAAAAGGGTGCTCAATTTGATTTCCAGCACACCACCTCAAACAGTTGAAAAAATATCAAACCTGGTTGCATCTTAAATGTGGATCATTTAGCCAAGATACTCATAGCCTTTTAATTGTTAACATCATTACCAGCTCCTTCATTCCAAAACATTTTCATATGAACAACCCTCTATGAGAAGGCATCTGACAAAAAGGTACAGCAGAGAGTAAACTGAATGTAAAGAAGAACCAGACTCCAGTGAGATGAAGCACTACCTTAATGAGGCGGCGTTTAATGAGCTGCTGATCAGCAGAGAGAAACCCATGATTGATTTTAGGAAACACCATCTGATCAGGCAGGTGAGGTCAAAGGTTGTAGGTCAGAGATGAGAGAATTGAAGAATAGACATCAGAAGGCCCGAGAAAGAAATAAAGACATAGTCATTAGAATTATAATAGCTCAAAATAATATAAACCGGTGCTTCTGCCTGACAGAAACTATGCATTTGCTTTGTGAGAAATTTACCTTTGATGTACAGAACACACCACCTAATGAACCAATCTTTCACCATGAATGAACTGCAGAACTCTTTTTTTCCCTTTTTTTTTCCTCCCAGGATTTCCTGTGACTGTTCTTCACATGAAACAATGTTTTTATTACCTAGGCTCTAAAAAAATAAATCAGTGATTTTATATGGTGTTCTTTCAGCAAAGCTTCTAGAGACAAAGCACCAGTTCAGCTTTCAGTCAGATTTTCTAACCAGCATATCGTGCCATGAAGAATGGTGTTGTTTTAATAAAGACTGGAGTTCCAGCTTAATCCGATTGCTTCAATCCTTTCTGCTTAATTTGTAAATGCTGTCTGAAAAAAAATCTGCATGTACAGATCAAACCTCTGATATATAAGACAAATAGCTGACTCTACATGCAATCAGTAGAGTTCACGGATGTTTTCCGCTCTCTTGTACACCTCAAAGAAGCAGAACTACAGCAAAACCTCTACTGAAAATGAGATTCTGCCGAAGAGCAGGGGATGTGGCTGTTTGCAGGGCTGATGCTGCATGTGCAATTTTAGATTTGATCCCATGCTGTGCATGAGGAGTACATAGAGCAATGGAAAGCCAGTAAGGGTTGACTCAGATCCACCATAAGGTTTCATCGGTATTCCCTGGTCAAAACAATTTTTCATGTGCACTTTTATGCTGATACAGAGAAATCTGACTGAACAGGTACATGTCAACCACAAACCTTGACGGTGAGGATCTGATTACTGTGCAGAGCAGCGACTGAGGGGAAGCCTGGCAGACCCTAGGGACACAGCATAACATGGTACCAAAACAACACAACACAAACATCACAGAGACACTTTACTAACAGACAAACAAAACGAACACTATGTTTGCTTTAGCCCACAAAGCCTACTGACAAGAAACAACCTCTGTCATATGGGAAACAGAGAAAGGTTTGTGTTATGCTAAAGATGCAGGTTGTTACTTTACAACAAGAATATCAAGAGATTTTAGAAGGAGCAGTCCCACAGAGATTGTTGTCCTTAAAATTAGAATGCATTTTTATGCTCATTTGACAGTTGTTAACCAGCCAACAGATGACTGAGCCATTTCCAAATAAAATGTGTTACAGCACTTCCAGAGAGCTATGTAGCAAGCTGTGGCTCTGGATTGCTGTAGGACTCAACAGCAGTAGTGGTGGGTTTTGAAGCCCTTCGCATAATCAACATCTTCCTCCTTGTTCTGTTTAACATATGATATTCAGCACATACACTGGTAGTACATACACAACTATAAACACTGAACAACAGTCTACTGCTAGATCTTGGATAGCCCAGAATGGCCAAGGTCAACATTTTCAAGACATACATAGCAACATTTTCATATCCAGGGCAAAAATTTCCCTCTCAAGCACTGTGTGCTGCACATAGTTTCTCATGTCCTGCCCTAGCAACACGGCAGAACTGTATTGGTACAAAAAAGAAGTGTGGCCTGAAATTGTGGTCTGCTCTGACAATACCAGGGGTATGTTTTGCTCTCAGTTCAACACCTTTCTTTTGCTGCCTTGTAGAGTATCAGACTTTCTAATAAAGCTGAAACCTTACATGGTTGAGTAGTTGAGCTCCTGAAGAAACCCCCAAGTCCTCTCCTAGCACAACACATCCTGAAGCAGAGGCTTGTGCGATGACTGAGAGACATCAGGCTAAAGACGATAGAATAAAATCTAGTCTGTTACCTCTAAGCTCCCTATGTGCATACTGACACATGCCACCTCTGAGGTGGAGCTGATGGCGCAGCTCCTCTGTGAGGCCTGGAGTGTAAGGATTCAGGATTGCAGCTTGGCACCTCTGCAATGGAAGGGTGTGTCTGGTGGCATTGGTTGCCAGACAAGGTGGCTTTCAAGAAGACCTACTGAGGCAACTCATATTACCACAGTGTATAAGCCCCATACAGTCCAGCTGGCCTGGTGGAAAGCACCAGCAGGCACCAGCAGCCTGCCAGGTCCCTCAGCCACAGCAGATACTTTTAACATTGCCGATATTTGCTCTGCTCATCTCCGCATGGAATCACATCAGAGACCCTCTGCTTCAGAAAGTCTGCACTGGCAGAATGACTTACTGATGCATGCATGTCCTTCACTAGTAGCTTTGAGTTGCATTCAGCAGCTTTATTCCTGATCTAAATACACGAGACGAGGAAGCTGAGACCCTGTAAGTGGACCCCATAAAGGCTGTAACAGTTTTACCAGTCTTCCTACTTCCGTTCTGATGAATCATGGTGTGGCTAACTGTGTCGTTCTCTGACCTGAAATCTCCTCTTTAGAACAAATAAAAAGAAAACAAAACCAAAAAAGGAAAAAAACCCTGAGCATTTAAAGAAACTCACTCCTGAGACACTGCTAAGACTGGAATGATACATCATTTAGAAGACAGATGTATCAAATTTGCATTTATCTTGTTATGGAATATAATTTAAAGAAGTTATTAGATGGTAACTTGCCAGAATCTTTACATCTGTGACTCATTAGCCCTGCTGTGCACATGGTCCATTCCTCTTCTAGATAAAACTAGAAAATACCCATGTAATGGAAATGAGTAGAAACAAGAAACCTACCAAAGAACTAAAAGTTTGAGTAGAAAACCATAAACTTTAAATCTCATTTATGAAACAAAAATACAAACATAAAATCTTTTAGCAATTTCATTTTCACTCATCAGCCTTTAGGATTATAGCACAGCATTTTTTGTTTACCTCTGAAAGTAAAATATTTCCAACCTGACATTTTAAAAAGTGAAAACTTGAAACTCATTTTAGGCTTGATTGTTTCATTTTGGACATGAAGGAGAGCTGAGAATTACTAAAGGATTTAAATCAGAAGATATACCGGTTTGCCCTGATTTTTTTTTTTTCTTGAGAAGAAATGAAGGAATTTTGAGGTTTGTTAGCTCCACACAAATTTATTTACACAGAGCACTCCACAGTCTAACCCCAGCATTCTCAGTGCTTCCCAACAGCACACAGACACGTGTAAGGGTAGCTATCAGTACTGCCATTTTCTGCCTATAAAAATTACATATAAGAAATAAAAACAACATATAAGAACAACATATAAGAAAATCCTTTCATTGACAGCTTAGGACCTTCTTTTAGCTTATTCCCAAGTAGGACACAGCTTTCTTTCCTTTGCCCAAAGCAAGCATTATCTCAGAATTAATGGTTAGAGACATGCAAAACCTGCTTGGAACTGGATCACCTTCCCACATGTAACAAGCGTATTTGGAGAGTCCGAAACATGGGAGAATTAAATGGAGCCCAGTGAAGAAATTATAATGGGTGCATAGTTTTTGCATGTGTGGGAAGCTTTAGGAGGCATCACATCTTTTGGCATCCATGAAAGATAATGTTGGCACATAAAGATCTTCTAAAAAGGCATAAAAAGAGCTGTCCTTCCCAGAAAATTAATTCTATTCCTTTCTTGTCACTCTACTATAAATATAGCCACAAATATCCCCTAGATATGTTTTATTTTTTCTCTATCTGAAGTTGTTCTCAGCAATGGATGCAAAGTTATTCAATTTTCTCTTTATTTGGTTCGATTCTTGAACTGCACATGGGAAGGGCTCTTGTTCTACACCCTGGGAGGCCCTCACAGAACACAAAACACTACAGTGATCAACAGCGACAATTTGCCCACTAAATTCCTCTGCTGACAGCAACTCAAGCTCACCCTGAAATGCTAGCTGGTTACAATTTCTAAATTAACACATTTATTGCATGCCTCAGTGTAATTTTTGCCCAAATGCCAAGCAAAACACGGTGCTGGGTGAAGGTTAATAGGCATGTGACCGCATATCCCTCCTGCCTGCCTACCTGGAAATGCAGATAAATCCTACCCACTGCCACTCAATAGCTATTGAGAAAACCGGACCATGCCAGATCGTCATCTCTGTCTGATTTTTCACTTAGATGAAATAGTTCTCCTGTTCAATCCATCACAGCCTTCAAAGGCATAATCCCCACTAGTAGTCCCAGGTTTTTCACAGTTCATTTAGCTCTGTGTACTGATCTACAGGAGGTCAATATTGTAAGCATTGGTCTACAGGAGGTCAATATTGTAAGGTCTTCATAACCTAGATGTGTGACTAGTACCATAACATTAAGCAACAGCACTTCTGGTTTTACACTACGGTGTGTACACTCCATTTTGACTGTTGCATTTTCTTGGTGTAGTAAATGCCACAGTCCTTCTTAGGATTTTCCTTCTGACCTGCCAATAAACCCAGGCTGCACAAGCTTACATGTTCCTGTGAAGACATGGTAAATGAGACAGGAATTGCCACCTGCTGTTCACTTGCACTTCCTAGGGTTACAGCCAGCTGCTGCTATTTCACATCAAATCGTACAGGCTTCAGGCCAGAGTGATCCTGACACTCTTTACGGCTGCTTTGCCTCCCCCCAACACCACCTCCAGTTCTAATTAATCCCTCAGACCGAGTACCAGTCCTGCAGCTAATTATTGTACCTGCCCTGGGGAATCCAGTGTTCAGTATCACCCTGTGCAGTGCCATGGACTCCCAGCAGGAGCTCTTTTATATAATCCCTTTTATCAGAACTGCTGCTTTCTCCATCAGCAAATCTGCTAACTACAACAGTGCACCACAATAAGTCAAGGATCCAAGAATGTCTTTTCACTTAGACAATCATTCAGTAAAGAGCTTTAATTTGAATACATTATGTAACGATCCAGACTTTGTATGAAAATAATTAAAATGTTACATTTCTGAACTAGTACCAATAGGAAAAGAGTTGTTTTTCTGTAACGGCCTCTGTATTTTTTCACAGTGAACTCTACCTGACGCTGCACTCAGAGTGAACAAAGCTGAAAAAAGGCAGCACACTTCTGGTTTTGGTCCTAGCCTAAGATGAATTTCAGTGAGACGAATACCTTTTACATACAGCTCAGTGAGTTCTAATGAGTTGTCACTATCTGACCTACACAAAATATCCTTCCTGAAGGTAAATCTACTGGCTTCAAAGAAAGTGGCGAGAGGCATTCTGTTAACTTCAAGATGGATTGGATCCTCCCCAAAATCAAGTCGGTTCTCAGAGCAAAAATCTTCTGTCCTAGCTCATGTTTCTCTTCCAGCTTTATACCTGCTGCAGTTACGTGAAGCAAGGAAGTGGTTCTTGCCAGTTTTGTTATCTTTATTAGGACTGGTTGAAATATTTTTAAAGAGTTGATTTCTACCATGTTGGTCTAACTCAAGTGTTCAGTATTGTAGCACTTTGGCATGACAGCTGCAGTTTGAGATGAAACAGCTACATGATGTTTTCCCAGTCACAGGACAGAGCTGTGGGAAAAGGAACAGGATGTACAGAGATTTCCTTCCTCACCATTCCTCTGGCATTACTAAAAAGGGGCAAGATGCAAACCAACTGGTGGCGAGTGAAGACATGCACTGTCTAGCTCTTAAGACAGGAATGACAACATCCTCATCTTGGGTGCAGGTATGTGGCACTCTCTCTAGAGTGTCACAGTTGTTCTGCATTCTCCAGGGGAACCTCAAGAGCCAAACATCAAAGGCATAGCTTAGCCCTGGAGAATCATCCACAGCCAAAATGACGCTACTGTGAACTCTGAAATGAGACATCTCAAGTCCAAGTGTCCCAATGCTTCAGATGAAGTTGGCATCTGTACAATCTGAGTTCTTTCCTGAGCTCTTTTAGTTACAGAGCTCCACGTTATCTCACTACAATTTATTACCCTGGTTTCAGCTTCTTGGAAAACATGGAGCCTCAACAACCTAATATTAGTGAGGTAGAAAAGATAATTAGTCCCAGGAATGGAGTAGGTAAATACCTCTGTTGCCTCCCGGCAGATAAGGAAACAGTCTCAGAAGTGAAATTAACTGCTCACAGACAAATTGGCATTAAACCAGATGTCCAGCAGTTTTCTCAATGCTGCTGCTCTTGTGAAAGTTGTGCCAACAGAAAGAATCATGAATGATTCTTTAGCCTATTTATTGGGGCAGATCAAGAGCGCAGTTAGAAACATTAGTCAGACATAGTTTATAACTTGAACTTGAAATTAACTGTCCTATGAAAAGCAACACGAGAAGCACTGTGTTTGCACTGTATGTTTGAAGTACCACATAGTACAAAATATGCTTTTATACACACATGAAAGTATCACTTAAGTGAATACTGTCACCGTATCACCACCTCTGCCACAGCTTTCGACAGAATATTCATATAAATTAAACCAAAGAGTATTTAATCATAAAAAAAACCATAAAGCTGGGGATGATAATTTATGCTAATGAATCACAGAATGGTAAGGTTGGAAGGAACCTCAAGGATCATCTAGTTCCAACCCCCTGCCATAGGCAGGGACAACTCCCACTAGTACAGGTTACTCAAGACCTCGTCCAACCTGGCCTTGAACGCCTCCAGGAAGGGAGCAGACACAACCTCCCTGGGCAACCTGTTCCAGTGTCTCACCACCCTCACTGCAAAGAACTTCCTCCTAGCATCCAGTCTAAATCTCCCTTCTGCCAGTTCAAACCCATTGCCCCTTGTCCTGTCATTGCAAGACCTTGGAAATAATCCCTCCCCAGCCTTCAGATACTGGAAAGGCTATGAAGCTATGCAGCCCTTCTATTAAGACAGATAAAATTAATGAAGAATATTTATGGAATAAATTCTGAGAAGTTTTATGAGGATATAGTCAAAGGTCATCAAGGACAGTCCTGGTAGAAATTCTGAGAATATGTTTAAATTATGTAAAACTCTATATTATGAAGATAATGCTCTGACTATCAGTACTTTGTCAAAGTAAAAATGTATTAATGAAGATAAAACCCAGCAGCATGCTCTGTTTGGAAACAAAGTTTCCTATTACACTACTAATTTACCTACATTTGCTACAGTAAGTAATCTCTCCAAAAACTGTAGTTTTGCATTATGATGAAGGCAAGAAATCAGGTTAATTTATATGTTACTATTTATTTTGTGAAGCAAACTTGTTTCTAAAAACAACAACAACAAAACCCTAAAAAAACCCACTATGTGTCAACCTTTGAATGAAACCGAAAAGTTAATGGTTGTGGTTTAGTCATCACCTTATAACTACTTTCTGATTTATAGATTTACAAATGAGATATCAATTCTAATAACATGAAGAGGGACATTGAACTGCTGGAGTAGGTCTAGAGGAGGACCATGACGGCAATCAGAGGGACAGAACACTTCTCCCCTATGAGGACAGGCTTGCAAGAAATGGGGTTGTTTAGCCTGGAGAAGGGAAGGCTCTAGGAAGACCTTGTGGTGACCTCCCAGTACTTGAAGGGGGTCTACATGAAAGTTGGAAAGGGACATTTTACAAAGGTTTGTAGCTATTTTTTGAGATGGAATGGATTGAAGCTTAAAGAGGAAAGACTTAGACTAGGTATTAGGAAGAAATTCTCTCCGGTGAGGGTGGTGAGACACTGGAACAGATTGCCCCATAGGAGGTCATGGATGTCCCCTCCCTGGAGGTGTTCAAAGCCACACTGGATGAGGCATTGAGGAACCTGATCTAGTACAAGGTGTCTCTTCCCATGGTAGGGGCATTTGAACTAAATGATCTTAGAGGGCCCTTCTAGCTTAAATCATTCTATGAATCTAAGGTCTCCATTTATTGTCAGTAGGAGCAGGCAAAGGCTCAAAATACTTATGGTACATTCCTCAAACACATTAACAAAAAAAACCCCCCACAAATATTAAACTCAGACATTTAAAAATTTTCTTAGAGCAATAAAACCAGGTCAAAATGTTGGATATCTTTAACTTCCCTTTAATATGGTACAGTTTGTAGCAGTTGTGTCTATGATCTAGCATGGGAATCAATAGTTCAGTTTAAAAGGATGGTTTCTATCTATCTATACTGACATATTTGTATTTAGCTATCTGAGTACACAGACTGCTTCCAGGACTATTTCTGTCAATACTGGGTAATTTTTAAAGAGTTTGCCAGCATGGAAAAGTAGAACCCACATTTTTATTGTAAAACAGTAATTGCTTTCCAGTGGGCAGCAAATAAGTAGCAAATTGTTTACAAATAAGCAGGGTAGGGGAAAGGGTTAAGTAAGAAAGAACATTATGCCACTACCTGAGACTATTGCTTTAACAGTAGACAATAAAAGGAACTTCTGAGTACCTTTCTTTCTAGAACTTAATCTCTTCTGCTGAAGACATTTTATAGTTCTGTGCAGAGCAAGCAGCTAGGAAAATTTACTTAAACATACCAAAATGAGAAAATCATTTTATGGAAATAATTAATTATGCCTTCTGGGTGGTTTCTCATTGTACCTAGACCAAAATCAACTTAAAAACTGCTGGTTGATGATTTCTAGACCTGATAAGCAAAGAATCTCTCATGTATCTGAACAAAAGGACAGAAGATATTTATTATGTCATTTACAGAGGGATAAGAAGTGACTCACCAAGACACTCAGTACTAGCTGTTCCATTTCCAAGCATTCAACTCTGAAGATCTATTTTCATTAATCAGGGTACAAGCTCTACTTGGACAACTATCCTTTGCATTCCTGACATCACGAAATCTTCAAAGGCTTTTTTTATATATATATATATTTTTTTTTTTTTCCTCTTAATTGAGGTAGAGCTGAGTGGTTGTTACTGAGTTGAACAACTAGAACCAAGCAGTGGACTGACATCAGCATTTATTCTAATAGTCCACAGGTTAAACCCCATAATTTCTAATTTTGTCATATCTCAGTACAGCAATGCAAATCTCCATGGATGTGTCATGAAGCTATGCCCCCTGCAAAAAGCATCCAAAGATTTATTAACCTCACTGTTTCTTACACAAGTATTGAGGAAAGCTAGTTCTGTGTTTGACCTAAATGTCTGGTCTTTAGAATAATGAGTAGACATCTGATATAAATATATATAAAGGCACCAAAAAGGCATTGTTTTCAAATCAGATCAGGACTTTTGAATACATCCATCACTACCTTGTTTCTGGGTACATGTAACCAAAAACTGTACTAAGCTGCTGTTCAGACACACTCAGAGCATGAATTTCAAACTAACTCACAGTACTGGAATGTTTTTCTGGCTTGTATTTTCTACAGTCAGTACAGGTACACAGGTACAAGTAGACAAAGCCACATGGCACTAAGCACTTGTGCTACCTCTGTATGATGAAGGAGACTGATGAACAGATTATTTCTGAGTACTTAAGAAAACCCCACAGTTTCTTTAGAAAGAAACAAAAAACAAAAAATCAGACTCATTATTCTAAAAACCACAGAATCACAGAGTGTTAGGGGTATGAAGGGACCTTGAAAGATCATCCAGTCCAACACCCACCTCCCAGAACAGCATCACCTAGAGTAGGTCACATAGGCTTTGAATGTCTCCAGAGAAGACTACATAACCTCTCTGGGCAGCCTGTGTCAGTGCTCTGCCACCCTCACAGTGAAAAGGTTTTTCCTTATGTTCATGTGGAACCTGCTGTGCACCAACTTGACGTGTTGCCCCTTGTCCTGTCATTTGGCTTCACTGAGAAGCACCTGGCTCAGTCCTCCTGATGCTTGCCCTTCACATACCCTGAGGTCCTTCTTGAACTGAGGGGCCCATGACTGGACACAATATTCCAGATGCAGCTTCACCAGGGCAGAGAAGAGAGCGAGGAGACCTCTCTTGACCTACTAACCAGACCCCTTCTAATACACCCCAGGATGCCAGTGGCCTTGGCCATATGGGTACATTGCTGGTTCACTGTCATCCTTCTGTCCAACAGGTCGGTCTCCAACCTGTACTGGTTCATGGGATTGCTCTTTCCCAGATGCAATCTTGCTGACAGTGCCCTCTCTTCCCTTGAAAGCATCAACTAGAGTAGACCATACAAGACAGTTCACTCAGGAATGCATGCAGGCAGGTTTTGAAAGTCTCCAGAGACTTCATGTCTCTGGGCAGCCTGTTCCAGTGCTCTATCACACTCACTGTGAAGAAGTTTCTCCTCATGTTGACACTGGAATGGGTTGCCCAGAGAAGCTGTGGATGTCTCATTCCTGGAAGTGTCTAAGAACAACCTGGTGTAGTGGGACGTGTGCCTGCTTTTGGCAGGGGGTTTGGAATTAGATGCTCTTTAAAGTCCCTTCCCACTCAAGCCATTTTATGACATGCTTCTCTGCATAGTAGTTACTCCACTGCAGCCCTTGCAGTTGGAACATCTACACTGAACAAACTTTCATATTCTTACTGGGTATTTGCAACACTTTAAGCCTAGGGACAAAACTCCACCCCACTTTCTAGTTCCTACTTCTGTCCAACATCTTTCAGAACTTTCTAGACCAGTGGAGGCTCTGATACCCTTGCTTAGACTCCAAAACTGCCCTCTGCTTTTCCCATGAGATAAAAACAGCACCATCATTCCCTTAAGGAGACAGCACCTCATTTGTTTTCCTGTGTTCAGACCTCTGGGTCTTTTCCTGGAAATATCTCTAACACTCTTACACCCTTCCATATTTATATTACTGCATCCCTCGGCAATACCTCCACCAGATTTGCTCTCCTACTTTGAACAAAACACCAGTTCTTTTGAATGTAAGGCCACTTAGTCCAAGCATCTACACACAGACCTTTGTCTTATGCTTTCTGAATGGAGCATCCTCTTCTAAGCCACAGGGACTACTTTGCTCTCCTCCTCTGCCCTCTCTATCCTTATGAGTTTCTGTAGCATAGAACCAGCCAAAATATACAACCCAGAACAGCTTCTGAGGGATTCTAAATTTACTTATACGTTAAAAGGAAAATTTTACATTGTTCAGGACCTTCAGTCTGTGTATTAACCCAGAAAAAAAACCATGTTCCTCACATTGTAACTCTCCCCTTCCTTTTCACTTCTTCAATTTTCCAATTCTTCTTCCTGAGTTTCAACTGAATAATATTTAGAATTGTTCAATACTAGACTTCTGTGCCTACAATGTGCAGTCATATCACCAAGCACAACAGAATACCCTGCAGGTAATTAACACTGGTTGTGTCGACACCAAATTCAGCTATAAAAGCATACTGTGACTGTAGATGATCTTATTGCCTGCAGAAAGTAAAATGAAATAAAACAATATAAAGCAAAATTGCAAATTCAAAATATTTAACAAAGCTGACAGGAAAAGATATAAGTGTAGCACGTTGTTATGGAAACATTTATAAATGTGGAACTTCAGAGACTCACTATTTCATCAGAACAATGTAATCAAACAAGTCCTAATGAAGCACAGATGTAAAGAAGAATGAACTGGCACAGGCAGTCTCTCTGGATTTTCACCTCTGTATTCCTCTGCTTCTCTGTTACAGTAAATATGGTATTTAAAAATTAAAAGGATCTTCATATTTCCACAACTAAACAACCTCCTGCCTTACTGTCTGGATGAATTTATGAGGTGATAGTATTGTTATTACTAAAAATATTAAATACATAGATGTGAAGAAAAAGAACTAACAGATGCATTCCTGATAATTGTTTATAATTCACTAAAAACTAGATAGATTTTCTGTGAAATCTGTAAGTACATCTATCAGAAACCCACTTGCCCTCTGCATTGTGGGAGCCCATGCAAGGCATGAAAATATTGCTGGGGAAATGCAAAGGTTTAGTTAGGAAAGTCAGCTTTTACATAGCAGAGCAAAAACCGCTGTGAAATCTGCTTCCATCCATCATGGAAATGGTATATTGCAATGCAATGCTTACTACTGTTACTCAAATCTTCCCAGACACTATCTGGTCTTGTTCAGTATTACTGTCCTGCAGACATTTACTTCAACATGCAGGGTAAAGGCAGCTAATAAGCGTAATTAGCTCAGACAGTGTGTTTAATTTAGTTTTGCGCTAAGGACTAATTGCCTACTCAGCGAAGGGGAGGTGTAACATTTTTTTTAAGATGCTTACCCGAGGGCCCTGATCACCTTGATCTCCCTGCAAAGTGGAAAGATGAGATGATAGGTTTAACACAGCATCTGTGTGCTGCCCAGCTCTCTTATATCATCTGACATTACACTGTGTCAATACAAACAATCTCTTCAGTTCATGCTGGGAGTGCTTTCTGTTCACCTTGCAAATGTCACCTGTACATCAACTCACCTTCTCGCCTTTTGGACCAGGAGGGCCCTGAAAGAAACAAGAGGCAAAGATCAGTCACTGATGCTGATGAAGTCCTGGGACGCAGCAAGAAACAAGTCTGTAACAACAGTGGGTTTTTTGCAACAACATATCACATCGTAATTTTTAACTCTAAATGCCAGGGCTATTCCAGAGATGGCTTCTTCACTGCATTAATAATAGGTTTTGTAGAGTTATTGCTGAATAGTTTGCTCACCCCATGTGTTGAATCAGACTACATAGACAACCAAAACTATGTCTGAAACGGCAAAATGTCTGTTGATTTCAGTTAGGGACAATAGCTTATCTCCTATGAGATAATAAATGTTTTTGAAGACTGTAAAACTTCTTAGCAAACACAGCTAATAAATTCATATATATAAATCTGCCTTGTATTTTGGAATCCTCCTTGCCTTAGAGTCCAAAAAACAGAAACAAACAAACAAAACCCAAACGAAAAACAAAACAAACAAACAAAAAAGGGATTAGAGAATCTAAAAGTAGTGTTTTCACTTCTGTCTTTGCAATGTTGAAGTTGGTGTTTAGTTTTCAGCACCCCATTTTAGGCAAAATGAGCTCTCTGTATGACATGACTTTGCAGCAGTGTATGTATTGGTACTTATCACCAAACAAACAGCAAAGTGACAGAACCATACAACAACCAGGTCCTTGCCTATTCCTCTTTTATGTGACACCTTCCAGAAAGTTACCATCAGGTTTGGAAAACACTAGTTTTCAAGTTAGTATCTTGTGTACAAAAATGCTAGCAGCCTTCAGAGAGTTGGTTGCTTACACAGTACAGACTCTGCCTCCAGCTTTCTGAAAGGCACACACAGGTGTTTCATTACAAAGGAGGACCCGAGGTACATGTGAAAGCAGCTGGAAACACAGAAGCTGCCTCCAAGATAGCAGAGTCTGCTCTTGTAACAGAAAGAGTTTGTGTGTGCATGTGTGGCACAAGAAAACTTTGCCACCAGCAGCATAATTAGAAATGAGCAAGTACATTCTAGCTGAGCTGAGCAGGTCTGAACCATTTAAGATTCAACACTGGTAAAAATTCACGTGGTTCACAGAAGTGCAAATGGAAGGGAGGTCAGTCTGTTGTGTATTAAAGACATGATGAATCACATGCAAGTCTTTGAAAATCCCTATTGTAGCCAATTTTCTATTTACTTTTAAGGGGTTTTGATGCATACCAGAGAAGAGCATCTGCTGCTAAATCTTTCAAGGTGTTAAAGCATATGCCTCTCCTTCCATAGCCTGCCATCTCTTCTGTCTGCTGCAGGGCACATACAAACAAGTCTTCTACCTGACTCCTCCACGTCTCCTTCAGGAAGGACAGTTCTCACTGCTTGCTGAGTGGAAACCATCTGCTCAATTAACTATAAGCCCTGCCTACTTTGTGTTGTCCTGTGAGAAATTGTCCTCTTCATTAACAAATTAAACAAAATAATTTGGTGAATGGATACAACCTTGAGTCACCTTTAAGGCCTTGCCACCTTTATGTTTTCATACTTCAACCTTTGCTGATACTCTCCAATGCACATCCTCATGTACACAGACTGGAAACTGCTTGCAGTGTTAGTTGCTGTTAGCTACAGTCTCCACATAGACTTGGGAATGGCATTGCAGTAGAGCACATTTTCAGCAGGCTCACTTTGAAGCATACACATACATGTCACTGAACTTACAAATTTGCAAACTCATATGGAATGGGAAGAACTAAAGTCAGACAAAGCTGGTTATTTCTGCCTTTTGGACACTGACCACTGGGCACATGAAAGCCACTGCACTCATGGGCTCTATGTCCTTGAATTAGTAAACCATGACTCACCAGAATAGAAACAAGTGAGAGCATGCTTGCACAAGAGGTTCAGCCAGCAGATCTGCTGGGCTACTAGACCCAAGCTCTGATACAACTGCTGGCAATGCACCCAGTTGTCTCCACCTGTGTATTTTGCTTTGTTAAGCCACAATCCATACCCAACAACGTTTTCTGATGAGCCTGAATCAAATACATCAATTAAGTTTTGTTCTCCTTTTTCTGTGCAGGGTTTTTCCTCAAAATTACCTGTCCAAATCATGTTCAGCAAGTCAGGGTTTCTTCACTGGTCTTTGCTGGGGACAGCCAGCAATTATGACTGCATGGTATTTGCTCTGAGTGCCACACACCATCATTTCTATTGAGTCATCTTTCCACCACACTCGTTTTCCACACAAAGTCATCAATACCTGAACAACTTTACTGTACCAGAAGTTAAGAACAGCTTTTCAAAAGGCCACAAGAGCATTTCTGATGTGAAACACTTTACAAGTTTCTGCACTTTTATTTGCCAGGCTTTTGCTCTCCATCGAGAGTCTACATAAACAGACAAACAACTGCAAACAAAAATAGCTCTTTTGGATGCTAGTGAAGAGAACCAGCGGGGTTTCATCAAAAGAAAATTAATGCAATTCTTTCATGGTTTGTTCACCCATCTCTGGCTCTTCTCCCATTGTTTCAATTGTTCTCTATTGTTTTTGCAACTTTAAAAAGAAAATTCCTCTCCTCAGCCTTTGACATCTTCTTTCCATTTGTGCTGAGAAATTCTCCCAAGGTTTTTACTGCAGAATTTATTAGTGTGTGTACATTGAGCGTACAGGCAGGGAGGAAGAAAAATCTGAGGGAAAGTTGGGTTTGCGGGGGTAGGGTGTGATTAGGAGACAGATTTGCTTAAAGGAGGGCAAGGTTTCTTCTGTTTAAGGTTATAGACACAAAGAACAGAGTGAGTAAAATAGCACTAGCTTTGTGGGCCACAGCATAGACATCCTGCTTTTTTCCCAGGGAGATTTCTGTGCTTTCGTTTATGAGATGGCAGAGATCAAGCTGCTAGCTGCTGCACAAATGTGAAAGC
Organism: Eubucco bourcierii; assembly: GCA_013396675.1. Lineage (NCBI taxonomy): Eukaryota > Metazoa > Chordata > Aves > Piciformes > Ramphastidae > Eubucco > Eubucco bourcierii. The sequence goes on along the minus strand of VWZE01016722.1, from coordinate 154,056 downwards.
ATTTTGTGTAAGTTATACAAAACGTCTGAGGTCAGAGCATTTCTGAAATAACTTTACAGTGTTTTCACTGGAAACAGAGGCTCTTTTCTCAAAGTGTAATTATCTACTCCAGACTACTATACATTTCCAAGGAGAGTTTATAGCCTGTTTCACATAAGCAAGGTCTTGTAAATCACAAACACGTGCAAAATTTACATTCATAATTAGGCAACAAATACTACTGCTTTTCAAACAAGGTCCTCTAAAGCAGACTGAAAGGCCTCCAGGCACATGGCAGCCAAGAACAAAGCTGAAATCAGGGTCAAATCCATCCAACAGCCATGCTTGGCATTACTGGCAGGTGACCTTTTCACTATTAAAAATCCATTTCCATTCTCTGATCAAATCATTACATTTTCATAAATATGCAAAAGAGAAATAGGAGGCCAGAGGAGGGCCACAAAGATGATCAGAGGGCTGGAGCAGCTCTCCTATGAGGACAGGCTGAGAGAGTTGAGGCTCTTCAGCCTGGAGAAGAGAAGGTTTCGAGGGGACCTGATAGTAGCCTTCCAGTATCTGAAGGGGGCCTACAGGAAGGATGGGGAGGGACTATTGACAAGGTCTTGCAATGACAGGACAAGGGGCAATGGGTTTAAACTGGCAGAGGGAAGATTTAGACTGGATGTTAGGAGGAAGTTATTTCCAGTGAGGGTGGTGAGGCACTGGAAGAGGTTGCCCAGGGAGGTTGTGGTTGTTCCCTCCCTGGAGGTGTTCAAGGCCAGATTGGATGAGGTCTTGAGTGAGCTGTACTAGTGGGAGGTGTCCCTGCCTATGGCAGGGGGTTGGAACTAGATGATCCTTGAGGCCCCTTCCAACCTCACCATTCTATGATTGTAAGAGGTCACAGTACTAGAAAACATAAGACCAATCTTTGTGGTCTTCATTCAGACAAAATTACCCTTGGGGTTACCTGATTGTGATCAGTGGGATTTTTCATACAGCTAGTGTTTAGTAGTTCATTCTCTGAAATATGCTGATTTGGTGTTCCACCCAGTCAGCCACTGCCACCTTTACAGGTTTACAAAAATTGCAGTCATAGAACCTTCCAAAAAGCCAGAATTTGATTTGTATTGGTTTTACAAGCATTCAAAATTATCTGAATTCTCTTATAGATGTATTTATAGAATTGTTCAGGTTGGAGAAGACCTTTATGACCATCAAGTTCAACTGTAACCCAGCTACCATAACCACTAAACTATATCCTGAAGTGCCCTACCTACAAAGCTTCTTGAACATGTCACGGGATGGTGATTCCACCATCTTCCTGGGCAGCATGTTCAAAGTCTCACCAGACTTTTGGCAAAGAAATTCTTCCAAATATCCAATCTAAACCTCCACTTGCACAACTTAAGCCAAATTCCTCTCACTGCTAGTTACTTGGGAGAAGATACCAACACCCATCTTACTCCAGCCTCCTTTCAAGGAGTTGAAGAGAGCAAGATCTCCCCCTAGCCTTCTCTTCTGCAAACTAAACCCCAGTGCCCTCAGCCACTCCTCCTACTGCTGTAGGTCTGCCTTTAACCGTAATACAGGCAGTCCTACCATGACTTCACCAAAAACACTCCAAGCGCTGAGGGTTAAGTAGAACTGCAAAAGGGATTCTCATGAAGAGATTCAAAGAAGCAGCAATGTTTCTGGGTTCTGTAGAAACTGCCAAGCGGAAGCCAGAGTTTTAGTGACTGCTAGATAATCCATATGATGTCACTGCAAAAAGGACCTGCCAGTGCCCAGCACAAGCTGGCAATAACCAACCAAGCAGAATGAGTTGGACTGTGACAGTCACAGGTGCCAGTGTGATCATCCACCTTTAAGCACCTTCCTAAGGAACCTGAGATATCCAACTCAGCAGCACCAATCACACAGCTACCACAGATGACATGGGGTGATAACAGCTTTTTCATCTTGTAACCGCTGCTTTCCTACATTTCAACCACAGCAGTCATAGGCTAAGGGAACCTGGCAGCTAGAGGACCGAGTGGCCTTGCAAGATTCAGCCTTCATTTTCATTTGGGATGAAACAGAATACAATGCTTTCATCCCTACTTGCACCTACAGCATCCGTAATAAAGGTGGAACTAGTGATATAACGGATTAGTGGCTTTGAGATGAACAGAAAAGCAAACCAGACACTCCAGTGTCATCTAGGCAGCTTCACAAAAGAAACCAATTTGCTAACTTAATCATGTTCTTAAAACCAAATTACATAAGATACACTACCTAAATTGATTCCATTCCTACAGCTGATTTTGAGGGTAAGAGGCGGTTGAAGCACATAACAAAATATTCAGTTAGAGAAGTGAAATTTTTTCTCTCTTTGAGATTTGGCTCACAACTTTCACAAATCACATGTTCCTGACTGGAATGAACAACAATGCCAAGCCTGACCTATAGCTGCTGCAAAATCCCAGGAGCAGATGTGCTGAATCACAAGATAAGATGTTATGGAGAGTAATACGAAACACAATGCTGCTCCTAAGTTCCTACACTTGTTTTAGTCTTGCAACCACTACACAAGTCCTGAGCTACTTAGCAATGTGGTTTTGGCATTTGCTGAACCTGGCTATGTTTATAACCAGTGTTTACACAGCCTAGTTTACATGCCAGTTTCTCAAGAGTTTCCAGTGAATCTGAACTTCTTCCACCACTGAAATGATATTCCTTTCTCTTTTACATATTTTATTCTTTGCCTAGGACATAACAAACTTATGGTGAATACTTCAAAGAAATAAATTACTCTTACTTCTTTTGCTCTTCTATTCTCAGGTTTTTGTTAACAATATTCCAAGGCAGAGAAAAGGAAACTTGGATGCTTGACACAATAATCATGCCTCACATAATACACATTATGCAAATGGCTGCAACCTGAGAAACATAAAACTGATTTATATAATAATCTAGGTATGTAGGTCCTTTAACATTCACATCAACAAGTATATTGTAAATTAACCCTGCCATAAATTCATACAACACTATCCAGAAGTCAGCAATTTATGTCAATACATAAATCAGACAAGTTCATAAACTGCAGGCAGAACATGATCTGCTCAAAATGTCTCAAGAAAGCATTTAGACAATTGCTTCTCATGTGATGCTGCTGTTGATGGGGTGCTCCTTCTGGGCTTTAAAATGTCACTCTCAAAAATCATCAGATGGCAGCATGAGTTGCAAAGGGGTCAGTGTTAGGTGAATATATCAGTACCCAGAAAGAAAAATAAGACTTGATGTCTCAAACAAGAATCTGCTAGAGAAGGCCTCCTCTTCCTTTCTCTGACTTTACTTCCCCCTTTTTTTTTTTCTTTATTACTAAGGGTGTGCTTTTCCTCCACTTCTCCCCTTCTACAGACCAATCTGATGAATTTCTTTAAAAACCTACAAAACCCAACACAAACAGTCCTATAAAGATTCTATGGTGCAGACAGTACATGACTATGTAACCACTACTTAAGCATAAAAAGGATCGGCTTAACTACTGACATAAAATAAGCAAACATACTATTCTGAACCACTTTTTAAAAGTTTCTTATGAATCAGGTAGCTCCTGTATATACAAGTAAGACCAAAGATACGGTCAAGTAAAAGGTTTGTCACAACATTAAAGATAAGGAAATGGGTTCTGGTAAAACCAAAAGCCTGCTGACTAGCACCTGCTGCTCAATGCACTGTAATACAGGCATTTCCTGATTCTAAGCCTTCAGTGCATCCTCCTATTCTCCTACTTGCTGGATAAGCAGAAGCTCACAGATGGTATTAAGAGTTTTGAAGCAAATACTGAAAAAAAGAAAACACAAACCAAACAAAACCCACCACACCACAAAGGAAATATCACTCTACTAAACACATAAAATAGCATATGAAAAACTGAAGAGAAAAATATAATATTGCAAAATCCCTCTGTTTATAAGAAAATGTCCAGAGTTTCTGTTTTCAATAATGCCATAGGTGCAAGGAAGACACAAACACATAATCTTGGTTACATCAAAAAGGCAGTAACAAAAATTTTTGGCTAGTTCTTAGACCTGCAGGAAGGCACTGAAAATACAACTCACGTGTGCCCTACAGAATCAAAATTCCTAAACCAGAGTAAACAGGATGTTTTTTTTTTTTTTAATTATCACTGTTACATAAACAAGGAGTTTAAGCCATGATTAAAAAAAAATAAAATTAATGATGGCACAACAAAATACCCAGTCTCAGTGTACAACATTTGGTTTATAAAACATTTTTAAAAATAAGATGTGCCTTTGATACAGACTGGTTCAGGTTTTCTACTTTTTCACTAACCCTCCAGCAGATCTCTAATCTCATTACATGCCCACCTGAGACTTCAAAAAAGCATCACATGTTATCCTAAAATCATAGAATAGTTTGGGTTAGGAGAGACTTTTACAGGCCATTTAGGCCCAACTCCCCTGGAATAAGAAGAAACATCTTCAACTAGACGATGTTGCTCAGAGGCTTGTCCAACCCGACTTTGAATGTTTCCAAGGATTGGGATCTACCACCTTTCTGGGCAACTTATGCCAGCATTTTAATACTCTCACTGTAGAAAATGTCATCTTTGTGTCTAGCCTAAATCTACTCTCTCTTAGTCTAAAACCATTACCTCTTGTCCTATGGCAACAGGCTCTCCTAAAATATGTATCATAGAATTGTTTTGGTTGGAAAAGACCTCTGAAGTCATTGAGTACAACCATTGAACTAACACCTCCATAGCCATTAAACCATGTTGCAAAGTGCTGTGTCTACACATTTCTTGAACACTTTCAGGGATGGTGACTTCTTCATCTCCCTGGGTGGACTGTTCCAACACCTCACCACTCTTTCTCCAAAGAATTTTTTCCTAATATTGAAACTAAAACTCCCAACTAGAGGCAATTTCCTCTTGTCTTATAACCTGATACTAGGAAGAAGAGACCAACACCCACCTGGCTCCAACATCTTTTCATGAAGTTGTAGTGGAGGTCTCCCCTCAACTTCCTTTTCTCCAGCTCACACAACTGCAGCTTTCTCAGCCATTCCTATTAAGACCTGTTTTCCAGATCACAGAATCAGACAGGTTGGAAGAGACCTCCATGATCATCCAGTCCAACCTATCACCCAGCCCTATACAATCAACTAGACCATGGCACTAAGTGCCTCATCCTGTCTCTTCTTGAACACCTCCAGGGACAGTGACTCCACCACCTCCCTGGGCAGCCCCTTCCAATGCCAATCACTCTCTCTGTAAAGAACTTCCTCCTAATACACAGCCTATACCTCCTCTGGTACAACTCGAGATTGTACCCCCTCGTTCTGTTGCGGGTTGTCTGGGAAAAGAGACTGACCCCCACCTGGCTACAACCTCCTTTCAGGTTCGCAAGCTTCATTGCCTTTTTCTGGACATGTTCCAGTACCTCAATCTCCTTAATTGTCCTTCTTGCAGTATTACTGAGATTAACTCCTCATTTCAGTACCTCAGGTAGGCTGTTCTGCACTCCTTTACCTCCACCAAGCCTCTCTACTTCCTACTTCTTCCTCCTCTCCCTTTGGTTGCATTAAGAATAGACATTTGGAGTCCCCCTCCATCCTATATCAAACTACCATGCAGTAGATTATTTTGGCATCCCTGTTTTGTCCTCTCCACTAGAAATATGCATTTGTCTTCACATTTTTTTTTCCCTGCCTGTATGAGCATGCACATCCACAGGTGTGGGCACACTGGTGGTACCGTTTAAATCAGGGTTGCATTTCTGTATCAGCATTCACTCAGTAGCTGAGAGGTTTTGTTACAAGTGGCAGGAAAATTAATATTTTCTGTGGTATCTATGGAATAGGCAAAAATGAGATTAAAATAATTATAAGTAATCATGGGCTTCTTGGTAAGATTCAATAGTTTCTAACATTCAATAACAAGAGAAAGTGCAGTTGACAAGAATCTTGTACTCCTGTGAAATCATTAATAAATATCCTCTGCAGTCAACAGAAATGGCAACACAGAAATCCAAGGAGCAATAAATTGAACAACTATAAATAAACATAGTTAGGGGAGAGGAAGACAAAGAAGAATGAAAGGGTTGGTTTTTTTTTTTTTTTTTGTCCTCAAATGTTAAAGTAAAAAGAAATAGAGCGCAAAGAGTTTCAAGGTAGCTTGTTTCACCTTTTCCTCAGAAGAACGGCATTTATTGTTGTGTCAGACTGCTGAAGCAGGAAAGGAATTACAGCTCTAAATAATTTTTATTGCTACAGACTTCACGCCTTTTATTTTGCATTGAACATTAAAAGGGATATGAAATGAAGGAGGAAAAATAACTAGCTCTGCTTAACTTCCTAATTATCCCATCTATTAAAATAACAAGGGCACAGTACCACTCCAGAGGAGATTTCTGCTCTTTAGGAAACAGGCTGTACAAATACAGAGTTGTTTTACTCCAAGCATGGCATCCTTCTGGTCTCCTAGTCTATGCAGATGTGTTAGGTATTGATGCCTTAAACCCAATCAAGACATTCTACTTTATGGAAGCAATTAATATGCTCCAAAACCAAATGAGAACTTGGAAAAACTATTTATAAATTTAAAAACAAAATAAAACAAAAAACATACTTAAAAGGAAGACCAATATAGTTTGGGGGAATTTAGGACTTGTGAAACTGCAAGGATCATGGAAGTACATGCCAGCTTTCTTTCCCAATACAATAGGAATTGAAAAGGAAAAAAAAAATACACTTCCTGCCAATCAAACTTGTGACATTATGTTACCAGATTACTGACATAAAAAGATACACTCTGATCTTTTTTCTTTATACTGTTTTGGTTAGATTTTTATCCGTAGGTTATCTCTTTCATTTATCCCTAGAAGCTCAGAAAGGGAGCAGCTCCTTTGGGAACTAACAGCTTGTTGTTTTCTGAAACAGTAGCTCACATGCTAGTGCTTCAGTCAGGTTTTTTTTTTACCTAAAGCTTGTGCAGTGACTTCTGCAATACACAGAGTTCTGCTGCTTCACAGGTTGGTTAGTGGCCTGGTAGCTAATTCAGCTGAAATGACAGCATGCTGTGCTCCTTTGGTCTTTTTTTTTTTTTTTTTTACTTTAAAGAACCCTTTTGATGAGAATGACAGGATGAACTTCAAGTGTTTTGAAGGAAATAGAGGAATAAGGGAAGAATGGGGACAATTTCAAAGTAACAGAGATTCACCACTTCCAGTCACTACCTATGAAAGAAGTACCTGTGGCCAGTGAAATACATCCTCCAATCTTCCTAGCTTTTTGGATCTTTCAGTTTTGCTGTCTCCATTACTACTGGGGAGAGAAATAGCACACAAATACCCTCTTTGACTGGCAACTGGTTTATGAATAGATACTGCATAGGGTACAGTTCTACAAAATAAACATAATCACACAGAAACAGATTGCTGAAATAGCTGAGAAACTCTGTTCATCTACTAAAAATACAGATTGGTTCCAAAACAAGGCAGCAAGTGAAATAAAAGTAAGACAAAAAAAAAAAAATCAAAAAAGTTTGATTGTTACAACCCATACCTATTTAATTCTGTTCTAATAGATTCTCTCACTTTCCAGTCTTTCTTATTGAAAGAAATTAAAAGCAGCCCAAAATCCACTACTGAAAACACTAAGATTAGTTTCAGAGTCTGTTACTAAAAGTCCAGCACCTTTTTTGAAGACTTTTGCCCCATACCTGCTATCATATAAAGGCTAAACCTGTGTAAAGGAGCAAAACTGAATAGGTCACACACAAACAAGGTTTTGCAGTTAATATACATCTGCTTATTTCAACACTAACATATCTTTGCTGAAAAAAAGTTCAACACAGACACTCTATTTTCCAAATTACTGTGGTGAATCCCCACCTCTTTCTGTTGCAGTGGTCTGAGTTCCACTAACTGTTTCAAAGGCATTGCATGCTGTACATTTGGTTTTTTCTTTTCCAAACTTTGCCACTCAGCACAGGATACAAGGGAGTAGAATGCTAAAAAAAAAGATTTAGATGATCTTCTAGTGTTTTCTGCAAATGTTACTACAAAATGCTACTGTAAAGAGTGGTGTGTTTCACAAATAGTTAACAAAAAATGGCAATGAAAGATTCGTACAAAGCTGCAGCCATGCAAAATACAGCCCAAGGGACAGAAAGACTTCTGAGACTGCAGTGTAACCTCCACAGATTAAGAGTATTGAAATTATGTCACAACCTAGTTAATTTTTTTGTTTGTTTGTTTTTCAGGATATGCTACTGCTTGGGAAAAATGTTTTAGTGAAACACCAACATATATTTCCCTAAGCATCTCGGTCATTTTTCTTCCCTATCCCTCCCTTACATCCTGCAGTCCCTTTAGTTTCTGTGCGTGCCAAGCACCATCAGTACCCAAACCAGCCTTCTCACACCAACTGCCTTACAAATGTAGGGATAAAAGCCACACTACACTAATCCATCTGAGGCAACCTCTAAGTGCTGTTACCGTAAATGCCTCCACAGTATCACCAAAGCTGGAAGAGACCTCAAAGATCATCAAGTCCAACCCATCACCACAGACCTCAAGACTAGACCATGGCACCAAATGCTGCGTCCAAACCCACCTTGAACACCTCCAGGGATGGTGACTCCACCACCTCCCTGGGCAGCCCATTCCAGCAGCCAATGACTCTCTCAATGAAGAACTTCCTCCTCACCTCCAGCCTAAACTTCCCCTGGCACAGCTTGAGACTGTGTCTTCTTGTTCTAGTGCTGGTTGCCTGAGAGAAGAAAGCAACCTCCTCCTGGCTACAACCACCCTTCAGGTAGTTGTAGACAGCAATAAGGTCCCCCCTGAGCCTCCTCTTCTCCAGGCTAAGCAATCCCAGTTCCCTCAGCCTCTCTTCACAGGGCTTGTGCTCGAGGCCTCCCACCAGCCTCGTTGCCCTTCTCTGGACACGTTCAAGTACCTCAACATTTTTCTTAAATTGAGGGGGCCAGAACCGGACACAGTTTTGGACTCCAAACCATCCTATAGCTCCAAGTGGGTGCTGGAAGAGGCAAAGACATGACACTCCTGTCATAACTCCAGTCCTGATGGGGTTGGGTCAACCCTTAATCAAAGTAAATATATAGAAATAAAGGTACATAAAAATAGAATGTAAAATAATGTTTGTCACAATAAGACAAACAAATGCTAATAGAAGAACTAAACTTTTTGTTTATCTTCCACAGCTTCCACATCCATAACAGGGGAAAACTACTTCATAGAGCTGTTTTGAGAACTGTTCGGATTTGTAAAGTTTCAGTTAAAACACTGGAAAAAGGAATTTTTTATCAGCTACAAACATACACATTTATATGCGTCTGTGCACAAAAGAAAGTGAGGTGACTGAAGATACTTTTGCAACCTTTAAGGTTGGCAACATCTTTATAAAGGAAACAATTTAAGATAACATAAAGTTTATTAAAAACAAAACAGTTTTCTCCTGAAGACTAATAGTTTGGTCTACAAAATTCAGAACATCTTCAGGGGAAATTACACACACATGTATATGTGTACTTAAATGGATATTCATTCTTTTTGGCAAGTGATCACTAGCAGATACACTGTGCAATATAACTGGATTGTATTTCTGAAAATACTTGGTTCTCCTACGTGTTTCTCAGCAGCTCACAACTCTGGAGTGTTACTGATGGATCTCAGCAGAAACAGTTATCAGGGACTCCTATGCTATTGCAGGGACAGCCAAAGCATTTGTTGAAAGCTCACCAACAGAATGGGTACTTCCATGTCACGCTCATTAATAACTTTTCTGTCAATGCAGAAAACACTCTAATGAAAATAATTGCTACATTTNTTTTTTTTTTTTTTTTTTTTTTTTGGTTTGTTTGTTTTGTTCCTACTTGCCTCCAAACTGGACTCATAATTTACAGGAAGGAACAGCACATCGTCACAGCTCTTCATGCCAGCATGAATTCAATATGAACCTGAAGGATTTCTGTTTACATATAAGGTTGCTTAAAATCAAATTTCAACTGACAAATGTGTCAGTTTATAATGGTAAATAAAAACTTTGAAGCTTCTACCTGGCAGCTCTCAGCACACAAAGTCACCAGGGTTTGGGACTGATAATGGGTGATCAAGGAAATTCTAGTATTTTGAAGATCTTGTGAAAGACTAAGTTCTTAGATATCACAGCATTATCTTAAAGTCACTATAATATTGATGAAATACATGCTTTTATATCTCTTCTTTTAATTACTTTTTTTTTTCTTTTTTAAGCTAGCAAAACTACTGGGATCTGCAACAAATTGAACTGGAATTCAAAGCTGAAATACAGCATGAGGATCAGTAAAAACAATAAACCAGTAGGAGTTTAACACTGAATGAAAACCATGTGCAGCAGGATAGTAAAATACTCTATACTATTCCTGAACACAGTGCAATGTTTTGCTTTGACATAATTCCTAATAAAATGCAGAACACAGTAGTGTATTTCTGCCATATGTAGAACAGGAAGAAGAAAGCAGAAAGGTCATTTGATAAAGAAATGATTTAGGAATATAAGAAATATTTCAGAGTTCTTAATTATATTTTGACAACTCTTTGTACATCTCAAAATGGAAGCACAGCACCAAGCTTGTGATTTCTTTTCTGTACTCCTATGTACTCTCTTAAGCTAAGCACTGCTATACCAAATTAAGGCTTACAAGTGATTTTGCTTCACAGTTCTTCACTTGCTATTTGAAGACCTAGTATGTTCTGGTGACAGATGCAACTCCTAGATGAGTAAGTGGCATGCTAATATGTGATTCCCTGTAATATTTATGCTAACATTTGTAATGAGTGACTCAGATCTTCATGTTTATTTTATTAAAACAAACTCAATTCTTTTCTGAACTTAATGATTCTACTACGAAGAATAGTTAGTAACATCCTACAAACACAAAGCTGCCCTTCACACCCTTCTTACACTGGGCATTAGGAAGCAGTTCTGTACTATGAGGGTGGTGGAACACTGGAATAGGTTACCCAGGCCCTGGAGGCCTCACATCTGGAGACATTCAATATCACACTTGACGGAGCTCTGAGCAACCTGATCTAGTAGGGGATGCTTCCTTACTGCAGGGCAGTTGGACGAGATGACTTCTAGACACACCTTCTAACCCAATGCATTCTGATTCTATGTTTTCTTTTAGAGTTTTAAATATTAGTTTTATATATTTACTCTAGGACTTGGTTTTCCAGACTAATAGTACCATAAATGGTCACTATGTGAACTATGAAATGAGTGTATCAGTTTCTAAAAGCCTTGGGCCATCCAACTTACACTGTTCCAAGGACCCATCTCCCAAGCTTTCATCATCTATTGCCTACACCTAGTCTGTAAGGAAATTTTCAGGTTTATTTAAAGAATCCACCTTCCTAACAACATAATTTATGAGGATATCCAGAGCTGAAAATATCTTCCATGAAGAGCCTTTTCTATAAAATTCTGGACAGTGACTATTCCTATTTTTATATTTGTAGAAACCAAAAACTTAGACTGAATTGGTAGTAGTTAAATTAATGGATTTGAAATCTGATATTTTTCTCAATCAGGTAAGAAAACCAGAAATTATCAGTTCCAGGAAATTCTGTGGAACATTTGAATGACTTACTATTTCAACACAAGATAGGTTTGAGATTGAAAACCTATAAAATAGCAGTTGGAAGAACACAGAAGCACAGTTGGGGTATTCTGTTCTCTGTTTTGAGCACCTGACATTAGATGAAGTACACTCTAGCAAGTCTGATTATCCCCAGTTAAGGTCACTTGGCAGGGTACTGTAAGGAATTCAATCTGCCATGAGAGGTTCCTTTGCTAATTCTGACAAAAGGGTGGGAAAAAGACAACTGAAAAAAACCACATTAGAAGTAGAGCACAATAACCAATGCTATAAGAACTTTGCTTGTTGATGTCTGGAACCTGCTCCCTTCAGCCTTTCTAAGTTATGTGTGCAGATTTACTTTGCTCTCATCAGACCCCACCTGGAGTACTGTGTGCAGTTCTGGAGCCCTCAGCACAGGAAGGACATGGAAGTGTTGGAGCGGGTCCAGAGGAGGGTCACAAAGATGATCAGAGGGCTGCAGCAGCTCTCCTATGAGGACAGACTGAGACAGTTCTTCAGCCTGGAGAAGAGAAGGCTTTGAGGAGACCTGATAGTAGCCTTCCAGTATCTGAAAGAGGCCTACAGGAAGGATGGGGAGGGACTATTTACAAGGTCTTGTAATGACAGGACAAGGGGCAATGGGTTTAAACTGGCAGAGGGGAGATTTAGACTAGATGTTAGGAGAAAGTTCTTTCCAGTGAGGGTGGTGAGGCACTGGAACAGGTTGCTCAGGGAGGTTGTGGATGTTCCCTCCCTGGAGGTGTTCAAGGCCAGGTTGGATGAGGCCTTGAGTGACCTGTACTAGTAGGAGGTGTCCCTGCCTATGGCAGGGGGTTGGAACTAGATGATCCTCGAGGTCCCTTCCAACCTTACCATTCTATGATTCTATTCCCTACTCTTGGTGCAGCTGGTAGTCTAGGACAACTTAGCCTTAAATATCAATTTCCATGGTTTTATCTTCATAAAGCAAAGAGTCTTCCTATCTGTGCTAGTGTCATCTGCTTTGCCAAAAAAGAATTTAATATTCACAGCTATCCTGGCTTACACATGTGTGTAAGTTCACCAGGGGAAGCTGAACATTTTTATATTTAAAAAGTGGTTATTGTTTTGTTAATTCCTTTTAACAAAGTTTGCTTCTGATTTATCACATACAAAGCTGAGAAAGCAAGATACTTTAAAGTAATTAAATACATGAATTCCTTCTGGGAATTCCATCTTTTGTGTTATAAAAATTTATGTGCACATCAGACAGTAAGCAAGACATTTTGAGCACGTTTTCTCGCCCTATATTCTCTGATGTGGTTCAGTTGGACAACTAACATAAATGCCATCATCGTGGCTTTTCATCTCGTCTTTCCATGTTCACAAGCCAGTATGGCCTCAGTGCTTCCTTAAAAGATTACACAATTTCAATAGTGTTCAGGAATTCTCTTACAGCTTTAGAAAGGAAGGAAAATGGTAAGCAAATGGTAAAGTTCTGCCCAGCTAATACATACAAAGCTAAGCAGAAGTTGATTTATGCAGTGCCCTCCACAAAAATTACTTTCAGATTTCAAAGCTGATGGTAAATTGTTGTAAGCAGCAATGGGATCACAAATTTGGCTTTGTTATGGCTACAGATGGAAGTAAGAAACAGACTGTTGCATACTGTGTTTGGCTCTCTCCCTGTATCTATCTGGCCACTAGATGAGACTAATAATTTTTTCAGAAGACACTACATTAATCTATTTCTCCTGCAGTATAGGAGTCCAAGCTCTCTGGTTAAGCTTAATCTCATTTTAATTTACACAGGTATAACTAATTAGTTTGGACTTGATGACACTAGTCAGAAGGAAATATGTGCAGTGCATATGAAAACAAAAACTACAAAAGTTTTAAACTAAAGAAGATTTTTTTTGGTTGTTCTTTTGTTTTTGTTTGAAAGTCAAATGAATCTATTATTTATTCTCTTCCAGTACTTGTCATTTTTTTATCAAAGCCTAACAAACTGTTCATTCCCTTTTGAAACTACATGTCCTCCTTCACTTACAGGACCGACCTCAACATGATGTGAAGTTCTGTATTCACCACCCACTGATGTTGGTTATACCTAGGGCAGAACATGGAAAGTGCAGTAGCTCTTTCATGGTAGTGAAAACAATTCAGAAGAAACATGAACTTGAAGCTTTAGATGCAAAATTATATTTGGCTCCCTTGAAATCATAACAGAGTGCACTCCCCATGCATGTACTCCAAGTTAAAAGAGGGTGAGAAATTATTTATAGATGGGTCATCCAGAGTAATAGATGGAAAAAGGAGATCAGGATATACCATAATAAATAAAGAATTGAGACCCATAGTTCTAATGCATATATCCACCTGGAGACCAGTGACAAGTGGTGTCCCTCAGGGGTCAGTGTTGGTTGGCACCAGTGCTGTTTAACATCTTTGTCAGTACCATGGACACAGGAATCAAGTGCACCCTGAGCAGGTTTGCAGGTGACACCAAGCTGTGTGGCACAGTCGACTTGCTACAGGGCAGGGATCCATCCACAGGGACCTGGACAGGCTGGTGAGGTGGGCCCAGGTCAATCTCATGAGATTCAACAAGGCCAAGTCCTGCACCTNAGCAGGGCAAGGGAGGGGATTCTGCCCCTTTACTCTGCTCTTGTCAGACCCCACCTGGAGTACTGTGTGCAGTTCTGGAGCCCTCAGCACAGGAAGGACATGGAAGTGTTGGAGCGGGTCCAGAGGAGGGCTACAAAGATGATCAGAGGGCTGGAGCAGCTCTGTTATGAGGACAGGTTGAGAGAGTTGGGGCTCTTCAACCTGGAGAAGAGAAGGCTTCGAGGAGACCTGATAGTAGCCTTCCAGTATCTGAAGGGGGCCTACAGGAAGGTTGGGGAAGGATTATTTACAAGGTCCTGCAACGACAGGACAAGGGGCAATGGGTTTAAACTGGCGGACGGGAGATTGAGACTGGATGTTAGGAGGAAGTTCTTTACAGTAAGGGTGGTGAGGGACTGGAACAGGTTGCCCAGGGAGGTTGTGGATGCTCCCTCCCTGGAGGTGTTCAAGGCCAGGTTGGATGAGGTCTTGAGTAACCTGTACAAGTGGGAGGTGTCCCTGCCTATGGCAGGGGGTTGGAACTAGATGATCCTCGAGGTCCCTTCCAACCTTACCATTCTATGATTCTATATTCTGACTTCTGTATAAGTAATCAGTTTTACATAAATAATTCAGAAGAAACACACAATTTATTGAAGGAATTTCATAACCTACACTGAAATACTGGCCTGATGGCACCCTGAAAAAGTTAGAGTCACACACAAATATGTAAACCAAAGACGACAAGACTCCAGATTTGCCTAGACAGCAAAAAATTACACATCTGTACCTCTTCTTTGTTACAAAAATCATTGTTAAAATTTAACTGCAAAATCTGACCTGCAACTCACAGCTCTAAAGCAGATCAGCATTTGAATATCCAAATTAAGTCATTCAATGCTGCAGCAGGATCACGAGTTTACAGCGGAGCTAAAGGTATCAGCTTCTGGAAGGAAAAACAGCCAACAAAATCATTCTCTACAGTGTGTGCAGCTAATGATATGGATACAATCAATGAGCTTCTCTCAGGAGCAGCAACTTCACTGCACTGTGTTCTCAAGGTGATGGACTACATCTTCAACCTTGTACTGTTATTGTCTTTCACAAGTGCACATGCCTTCTACCTCAAGTTTCCATACAAGTAGAGAGACTCAAGTCATTCCTAAAGGCAAACTGTTGGGAACAAGGAATACAGAGCTTACAACTCAATTTATGGTGGTCAGGACAAAAGAAGCACATCCAATTCCACTTTCCAACACTAGTAATTAGGATGCATTATGTACCTTGCCCATAGCTTAAAAGGCCACCAAAACACATAGATCATGACTTGAACTCATCAAATGCCCTGCAGTGAATGGCATTTGTTAACTAAGACAACTATTTGACAGGTCTTGGAATGCAGATGGCTAACCAAACAACCAAAAAATGAAAGAGAAACTCAGCAGGACTTAAAATACATTTTCTTTACACAATCCCTTACCCGTCCTTCCTGCTGTCAGACACTCAACTCTTTCCTAAGGTCTAGGATTCTCCTTATCATCACAGGGTTTTCTAGGAAGTGATAAATGTCTTACATACACTGTTGCCATCCAAACCAGCTCAAAACTATGGCTTACGTCTTGCTGACTGTTTTTCTCAGTCCATGACAAAGCCCAGAAAAGTAGAAGTCAAAATGGTTTCCACCAGCAATGTTGACAGCACAAACCAGTAACAGGTTGTCCAACCATGAATGAGAATCTCTGCCATCAGAAATTAAAAATACTCCAGTCATGTACCCTGATGCTTGATGGTCAAAAAGACACATGCATACATTTGTCACCAGAATTGCTATGGTAACCTTTTACCAGGCACACAACACTGGAAAATTTCAATCTTCCACAGACATTTCACATGGAAGAAAACAAGGATCTCATGAAAACAAGTATCAGTCATCAGTGTTTCATCCATTACTGCTGCAGATTTGAATTCCTGCCAAAGACAATCATAGAATCATAGAATGGTAAGGTTGGAAGGGACCTCAAGGATCATCTAGTTCCAACCCCCTGCCATAGGCAGGGACACCTCCCACTAGTACAGCTCATTCAAGGCCTCAATGGAGAAGCATCTGTGAGGTTGCTGTATCTCAAAGTCCCACAGAGAGAAAGACCATGTATGCTGACTTGAAAGAAAGCATTGGCACCAGAGAGAGGGTAGGGAGGGTAAGAAGAAAAGAGTTGGATGACTGAGTCAAAGTCACACCCAAACACCATCCTGCTCCATATTTACAGTTGTTAGCAGTTTTACTTCAGTGGAATTTTGTAAAAGATTGCTTTGTCAACCTTCACCATAACACTAAATGTATTATTTTTCAATATTTATATGAATTTTACTTCAATAATGAAAAAAAACAAAATAAAAGAAACCTTCTCTCTTCATTCAGCCAGTACATTCCTTATGGAATTAACGTTAGACTAGAAGCTAAATTCTGTTCTTTCACAAACACAAATATTTCCATTATTGTAAATTGGAGCTGTATGGTTAGAATCTGGTTGTATGGATTTATTAGGAAAACAAACCTTTCTGGTTTAAACTAACCTAAATATATATTCACATTCTAAGCAAGAAAAAAAATAAGTATCTTTGGGGTTACTCAAAAGCCAGACTTCAAGCTTCTGCAAAAATATTTAAAATTGTATTATTCCTTTGAAGAAACTCAGCTTACTATTTGTATCAGCTTTTAATTTTTTCTTTTTAAACAGAAAACCAATATAATGAGATGACACTTTATTTTTTTAAAAGTTATGCTAGAAATTTCTATAGCTATTGATTTTGATCTATACCTTACAGGTATAATAGAACCATGCGATTTTTTTATGGGAGGGGAACAAAACACACACAAAAAAATCCACAAAGAAACAAAACAAAAAAAACAAACACAGACTTGTGGGTAATAAATTATCTTCTTGCTTAAAAAAAGTGGTGAAATTATCTTTTGTGGTGTGTTTTTGAAGAGGTAGCAGTAAAAATTCAAAGAATGAGACAGGAAGTGTTGGTGATCTGTTATGAATTTATATTTGTGCCAAATATTTATGCACATTGGGTGAACGTAGGTAGTCCTATTGGAAAACCATAGGAAAAAAAATTAGCTGTTAACACAACTCTGAATGTAAAAAAGGATTAAAAATTATCTTTGATTTAATGTGGATATATTCAGCTGTGACATCAAAAACTTTTCTTTTGCCAACATGGTCATTCTGATCTTGGAAATCAGGAAGCTTTTAGTTGCTAATCAAACTGGTCAGTATTTTGTATTTCAGATTTCTCATGACCACAGGTAAGACTGGGGAAATTATTGACAATCATGGGTGGTTGAAATGTCAGCAGTTTTTAAGTGAGAAACTGAGGGAGATTGACTTATTTTATCTGTATGTGAATAGATCACCTTTTCTACTAATATTTCCCAATTTTTAAAAGTCTTAGTTTTTTTTAATCACCTCTCTCAATATCTTTAAAATACTCTCTCATAACAGATTTGTGCTTTCATTTAAGAGGAAAGATGTTGAAACATAATTGCCTACATCACACAGGAGTCAACACAGGCTAAAAAGCAATTCAGTAGAATGTTTTTTAATCCAGTAGCTGCCTAAAATCATAATTTGTAATTAAGTGGCAGCAAATGTGTGTAATTAGAGTCATGTGAAAGGTTCCTGAGGCATCCAAGACAGCTGTCTGTGACTGACAAATACACTGGTCCAGCACAGACTCTACCCCTGCATATACAACAG
Source organism: Eubucco bourcierii (assembly GCA_013396675.1). Taxonomy (NCBI): domain Eukaryota; kingdom Metazoa; phylum Chordata; class Aves; order Piciformes; family Ramphastidae; genus Eubucco; species Eubucco bourcierii. The sequence goes on along the minus strand of VWZE01016722.1, from coordinate 136,068 downwards.
AGAGAGGCTAGGCTGGAGATCATCTCATGCAGCAACAAATGCCTGCTTGCAGGCAATGCAGTCGAGCCCTAAGAGTTTACAATGAGCTGAAAAGGTCTCCAGGTGCACAGAGTATTTATTCAACCTTCACTGACTACAAGGACACCTCACATATCAACACCTACACCCAAGCTCCCAGACTTAGGTATCTTGATCTAAAACTGATTCCTACTTCTAACTCTCTCATGCTGCTCTGACCTCCTCATCAGTGCCTTTGCAAGAATTATCTCTGGGCTTGATCAGTCAGGCTGAATGACTGAGTACATTCAGATCCTCCCTGACACAGCAAGAGCATCCTGAGCTGCAAAGCAGGAAAAGGCAATATTAAGAATATGGTAAGTGTTGTCTAAAGCAATGGCAATGGCACAGAACTGAGGATTGGGAGGAACTATGGAACTCGGGGTGTAAGAATTTTCACCCTCAGTCTTGTGGGGTCTTGTATCTGTTTTCTGTACAATCATTCAGGGACAGAGAAATTAATAAAATTTATGGGGGTGGTGGTATGTGGCTCTTCAGAGGCTTTTTCCTATGGCTTGCATCCACAATTGTCACAAAATTTCTCTGCCTTTCTGCCCTTGAAACAGCACTGCCATTTCCACTCTAGCTCTTTGCCTACAGCTACCTCAGAGCAGTTTATGTACAGATATGAACTCCAAAGACTGAGAAGCTGTTTACAAGCATTAAGTAAGAGACACTATTCAAGCGACTGAAACGTAAGAGACGAGGGTCCAAAACCAGAGGGAAAAGATATGGGTGGCAGCACAAGTCAACATCAACTAGAGGATAGCCCACAGGCTCAACTAACAGCCTCAAGTCTTCAGCAGAGCTTATTCAGAGCAAGAGTGCCACACAAAATTACCATCTCTCTCTTTACTGACCCCCAGCAACACAGAGGCTGAAGATACCTCTCTGTGCTGGTCAGACATCAAGCCTGCTGTGAAACATAAGTGTTATAGGGGTGAACATTTCCAGCATCCTACAGACAACTTATAATACTACTAAATGGAGCTTGGCACTACAAAGATACCAGGCATTCAAACTCAGTGGGATGAGACTGACTATCAACAGAAAATGATTGTTAGAAACAAACAAACAAATCTAAGGAAAACGCTTCTTTCCCATAAAGAGAATTCTAACCTAAGAGAATTCTAACCTAAGAGAATTCTAACCTAAGAGAATTCTAACCTAAGAGAATTCTAACCTAAGAGAATTCTAACCTAAGAGAATTCTAACCTAAGAGATTTTGGTAGATAAGGTTGTAAAGATTTGACTTTCAGTTGTGATTCTGTAATAGGCCCTCACAGTTCAGACAACTAACTTGTGCTAAGATATCTCACAGACTAGAGTGTACTTCCTGTAATGTATCCTGAGTATGCAGAAAGGTAACTATTTTTTTTTTCCCAATTGTTTTCACTGAGTTTGGCTTTGGTATTGAGGTTTTCATCTTTCTTCTCTCCTATTACCTTGCTATCCTACATTTCTATACCACTCTAACTCAAATAATTTACATTTAATTTTCTCCACACCTAATGTTTCCTTTCTGCTGGCCTATTTCTACTTCAGAACTGAAGTTAGATTCCCTCGATTTCCATGTCCTCAATAACAGCTCAAAAGACAAAGTTCTACTATTCTTAAATAAAGCAGAACTAATTCAAAGCAGTGTACATAATTAAACAAAATAGCTAGCAGTGCAATATTTAAAATAACCGGGGGTTGCCTGGGTTATAGCAACATTATTAGAGTGCAATTAATAAGCAGTTGAAGTATTACATTTGCTACACATTTGCCAAGTTATTTTATCTTTCTTTAAAGTTAGGTGGCAAAGTTTCAAGCCATAGTTAGGAGATTTACTTTATTCAGTATTACGTTGTTAACCTCACCATCTGGTCAAACAGCTGAGGGAACTCACACAACCATATGGGGGGGGCCCATGTTTCTCTCCTGGGAAATATTTGCCTTACTGAATTATGCAATGGTTACCAGCTTCCAGTTTGCCTACAGTAAGATTAAAAATCCTCACCAAAATACTTTGTAGACAACCTGAGTTTAGTGGGGTTTATATTTAATGTTAACTTATGTAGGAAAATAAGATGGCACTTACTTGAGGACCAGGCTGACCCTGAAAAGCAAGAAAAAGATAAGGTTATGGAACGTTATGACAAGGAGCAGCTCCTTAAATAGTAGCAGTTACAGTACACTCTGAAAAGCAGATGACTGAAAAAAAATAAAAATCCAGTGACTGTATTGAAAGTCAGAGTCTGGATTTTTATGTTTACATTAAATTTGAATGTTTTAATTTGAACTGATTAATTTTGTTGCAATTAACTGATTCCAGAAATAAATTACATTAATTCATCACTGAACCCACATTTGAGAAACTTAGTGGTTTTTTTTACAGAGCAATTTAGAAATGTAAGTATTAATTTAATATTTCTCAAGTAAGAAAGAATCTACAGATGCTGAGCAGATTAAGAAAAGGCATTGGGTGTCTTTTCTCTATTATAACTCACTCTCATGTTTCAAGGAAGTCCTAATTATTGCCTATTGAATCAGCCAATTCTGATAACTGGAGGAAAACAATCCTGGGTAAACAACAGTCTTTGCAATTGCTGCAAGCACCATAGGTTTAAGCAAGCATAAACCAATATTTAAACCAGTAGGTCATCAGTAGATAACCCCTCATCAGTCAGCAGGAGAGGAGGTAGCTGACACACTTCCTCTCCTTACTCATCAGCATCACCTTTGGACCACCCTCAGACAAATGCAAAGGCATCTTTTGCACAGGGAGTTTGTGTATCTCTTACTGCTGCAAGCCTCTTTTCCAGGCTGACTTCCCACCACTAAGGTCCTTAAGAGCAGTGACAGCCATCAGTTATTCTTCCCTGCTCATTACAAATTGTTTGGATGAAGCAGAATTATGTTACAAAGGAATGTGGTAGCCATGAGCATGAAATATAACCACCAGACAATCATCTCATACACAGAGAGAAATATTTAGATATTTCTCCCCAAGAAGGATAATTTCTTAAACTCCCAGGATTTCTAGTGGTTTTACAGAATCACAGAGTAATTCTAGTTGGAAAAGACCTTCAAGATCATTAAGTGTTTTATAACACTTCAATATTATTTCTGTTGAATTGAAACTATATGTCCCTTGATTGAAAGGAAACTGAGCATGGAGACTTCTAAGTCTTACAGAAGCTGCCCACTGTAGCTAGAAGGTATTGCTATACAGAGTTGAAAGTTTTCCATCTGAACTCCAGGGAACACATTGTTACTGTGATTGTAATCAAGCACTGGCATAGGTTTGCAACAGAGGTTGTGGAAGTCTCCATCGTGGAGATACTCAAAAGCCATCTGGGTGTAATCCTGGGCAACGTGGTCTGGATGGCTCTGCTTGAACAAAAAAGGTTAAACCAGACGACATCCAGATTCTGTGTGATTTAAAGTGGGGAGAGGGGAAAACATTTCCACTGGGAACTGTAATCTACGAGAAAAGTAGAAGAAAAATGCCTTTTTTAGTAACTAACAAGATTTTTTTTTTTTTTTGGGGGGGGGGTGCTAAATTAAGAAAATATATTTTAATTCACATTTGATTTTTAAGACTTAGTAAAAATATATACAAAATACTAGAAACAATGTTACAGAAGTAACACACAAGATTACTGTGACTATTTAAGCCTTACTCTGAAGGTTGCCTGAAGAATTCCTTCCTGTGCATGCTGCAGTTTCATATTTGTTCCTTACAACACTGCATTACAGAGGTTTTCAAGCAATAGTTTGCCAATTCTAATAGAAGTAATTTTTTCTAGATTGGTCACGGTTCTATGAAATTTTACACATCATGCTGGTTCAATTAACATGATTGGGACTCCTCAGCACTCAGCCTTCACCTCAATCTTCCCATCACAGTAGGTTTTAAACTATTATATTCTATACCTGTTCCTAAAATCATCAGGAATTGCTTACTGATTGCAGCACTAGGGAATTAAATTCTTAAACTTGTATAAATTAATGAACATGAGACCTATGCATGCAAACCTTTACATAGAAACTCACAATATATTTGTTTCCCAAGTTTATCTGAAGTTTTGACTTAATCATTGGACTGTCTCAAAGACACACACACACACATATATATCTATATATCTCTATATATCTCTATATAGATATAGAAGTCTATGAGATCATGAGGAATGTGATACATGCATTGTTGTTAGCATATATATAGTGTCAATACTGTAATTGTGCTGCATTTAACTGTAAATGTAGGTGCAGGAATACAAAAGCACTCATAGTAGGATGTTTCTGTCCTCTTGGCTCTGAGCTCCTTGAACACTAAAGTGAAGGCAATTATTTTTTCGGTTTTCTTGGTTGTTTACAGTTCTTGCATGATTTTTTGTATGCTCTTAGATACTCCTTGCCCTACTACCTATTGCAATTGCAGTATAATTTTCCCTTCTCCCTTACAATCCAGTGGCACTAACTAGAGGATATGGCAAGCACGCAATTACTGAAGTCATCAGATCTGCTTGCAAAGGTACCACTAGAAAGAGGCATCATAATGCTGACCTTTTTAATTGTAAAGGGTCAATCTCACACAACAATTCAAAGCATGGGAAACACAAAAGGGGCTGCTCACCTTGCCATCTCTTTTATTTTTGGTATGTTGTGAAAGGATATACGAGTTTTTTTTGTGCTCATCAAAAACCTGCCTAACATGAATACAAATGGATGTAATGCGTTTGACCAAGCTCAATCTTAATTAACACGTTTATTAATGTCCAACTTTAACTCCAGGATTGCTGAAACCACTTTGGCTTGTTGCTCTGCAAATTGCTCCCAACATGCATTTCCTGTGGGTTAGAATGTTTAAGCTGGGAGTCTTTATCTAAATGTAAGAAAAAAAGAGTGAAAATAATCTTCAAAATTGAAAAGTCAGCATTAGTGCAATTTTTTTTTTCTGTTAAATAACTTTTTTTATACAAATTATGCTACATCATGTAAAATTAATTCAGTGATTGTAGCTACTGATTGCCTCTCTTTGCACACATTTGCAGATCACCCACAACTGATCAGGCATATTTTTGTTTTCAAAAAAATCTTCAGAACATTTTTCCTTCTCTATTCCTAATTATTGACTTATTTTGTAGGAAAGAAGAGGGCAAGTCTGACAGCCTCTTCTAATAACAAGGATGGAAGGTCTTTTATATTTGATAATTAATCCCTTCCTAGTGATTTAACCTAATGTTACCTGCATGTAAATGATACCAAAAGGAAAAAAAAAAAGTGTATATAGTGTAGCCAGGCCTAGCTGAAGTCAAAAGGTAAGCTATCAGTCTTCTAAAAGAGGAGATGATTAAGCTTATTGACTAGCAGCTGCAAAAACTGCAGAAAAGTTACTTAACAGTAGAAAGAGACCTCAAGGAGCACAAGAAAGCTGAGAGACGAAAATGGAAGCTGACACAAAGTTAACAAGCTGAGCTTGAAAAGGAAATGAGGCTTATAGCAGTTAAAATGACAGGAGAGAAGAGAAAAGATGTATTCAAAGTATCAGAGAAAAGGGATATCTTGGAAAAGGAGAAAGAGAGAAAGAGAAAAATCAATAACATAAGAAAGTGCAGAAATTGGATTTTCACACTTTTTGCATGATTTAAATCTTTAAAGAGTTGAGAACATAAACTTCCAGCTTCATACACCCAAATATATGGATAGACAAATATATACACAAATATATTTTTAAAAAATCCCACAAGCATTGTATAAAAATGGAGATTAAGTAGCACTTCCATAGAGAATATCTGGGATAGCATAGAAATACATTTAAAATGAGTCATGGGGGTGTTCTACTCTAATTGGTCCACAAAATGCAAACAGAGAAATTAAAACACAAAAATGAAGAACTTGTGGAAAATGAAAGCAGCAAGAGTCACAAATACATGGTCAGAAATAATATCCTGCTGTTTGAAAGGTACCACCAAACTACCCTTGTGAAGTGTTCTCTGAAGAGAGCACCCCTGTGGGAACATCTGTCTTCCAGTCTAAACTAGATAGAAAATTATAGGGAAACAGAACTAGCATGGCTGATCTCCATTGCCTTGGATAAACTCAAAAGACTGGAGCTGGGTTTTCGGCAGATCTGTCCTGCTGAGGCTGAAATAAAAGTTTTGCCAAAGGAACATTCTAAAATGTATACTAATCACACAAGTAATTAAAAAAAACAAAGAGGGAATATGTGCAAGACCTCAGTTACACTGGTTTTGAACAAATCACCTACCAGCTTTCCATCCATACCAATCGGACCCTGGGATAATCAAAAGTCAAAACAAAATGGAACAGTTAAATCAGAGGAACACTGAGGATGAGGAAAAACACACAGACTTAGGGAATACTGTGGGCTTTAGAAGATGAATAACTCTGTCAGCAGTTAAATGCAATACCTTAAAGATGTTTCGAGAATAAAGGCACAGAAAAGAAACAGCAAAAGAAGCAGACCTAACATAGAGTTAATAAAAACAGCATGGTGGGAAGTAGCCAGGCAATAGTTGGAGTTTAACAAAAGACAGGTTCAACATGCAATGAAGGAATTGTTAGTCTGGCAAATCACAATGGCACCACACAGCTAAACATATGAAATAACGCATCTGGCTTGAGTATTTCTCTTTAAATAACTGGGAAAACTGAACAGGCAGCCTATTTACTTAATGCTTTTATCAGATAGTTTCAAGATGAAAAGAGCAAACACTCAATCTCATGGCTAATCTGTATTTCAATTAACATTATACTATGATGGTTAGTAAGAAACTTCAGCGCATGTAGTTCATCAGGGCATTAAAGATTTTCACCTATATGTTGGCCAAGAAATCTTCTGCCTTATCCTGCTCTGTTTATTTATTTATTTCACCTGGGGAAATGCGAAATGAGGGTCATCGATACATCGCAAGTTACTTATTTCTTTCAGAGCCCAGGGGTTGGATCCAGTTATTTGGATGCAAAGTCTAGAAAGGATTTAATGTGGTGTGTGACCGGTTTTGTACTGACTGCATGTTTAGGTGATCAGAGGGAAGAGAAAAGGGCTAGAGAAAGTTGGATTAATTGTCCATTTGATATTTAATTGCTACATCTTCTGACAGATGAACAAGCAAGTTACTTTTCACTGACAATAAAAGCAGACAGAGAATTTATTTCTGCTATTAATTTCCTCTTTTGTGCTGTAACTCTAAGTTGTCAGGTCTTTGCCCCATGTGAAAGAGACAGTAGTTCATGTCTGCTGGAGAGAGGTTTTCTCTTAAATTGCCTTCACTAAGCATGTGACCCTTTAGGACTGCTTGATTTAGACTGTTGCTGCTGAGAAGACAGCACCTAATATATTTGCTGGTTTTATGTTGATCCATTTAATCTTGGCTGGTTTTTTCCCCTCTCTCCTTTCCGGGCACTACTTTGGCTTCTGAGCAAAACTCAAAGTGTTAATAGTTTGGTCTAAATCAGGGCTGCAGGGGTTCTGGTAACCCTTTTACCCATGTGTGTGTGTTCTGCTGTAACAGCCTAGCCAGTTCCCCAGCTATCTGTCTTTTCTCAGCCTACATCACGGACTCTGACAAAAGTTGCAGAGCTAGCATAAAAGAGGACATCAGCTGGATGTACATATTGTGAAACTCAGGGGTTTTGGTACATTAGTAGCTTTCTAAGAAGCCTGTGCACTAACCTACTTGTCAGATCCAATAACAAGTTACTGTGTCTGGGAAACCCTGCAGGAATAAAACCCCTCGCATCTCTTTCCCTCCAGCTCTTGCTGTGGTTTCCTGTCACATCACGAGAAGATGACATGCTGAGAGTGTAAAGCAGGTCACCAGTATCCTGGCTGTCTGCATTACCACTATTTTCCTTATGTGCTGGTGTCCTGGGAAAGTTTGTGACTGTTGAGATGACCTACAACATCTTCCAAAGTTCTTTCCTAGTAGCCAATATAGAAAGCAACACTTGCCAGTGCATTAACAGCACAGCTTTTCTTATTATGCTTCCCCAGTGCCACTTGATGTCACAGCACTTACTTATTTTCTCATACCTATTTAGTAAATTCTAAATATGCTATCAAACACCCCAAAACTCAAGGCAAGTCTGCCTTTCCAAAAGATTTTCCAGCAACATGGTACAGGATATTTATCTAGTAGCATTTACACACACTGCCTGTTGCAGGTGTATAAATAAAGGCTGAGCCGAAACCTGGCTATGAATATGTTTACTTCTAGAAAGCAAACTACAGATATTACAGGTGGAACACTCAACAATATCATCATGGTAAGTACATAAAGTTCCCCAGAGGTCTGGGTGGGCCAGCAGCTAAACATAACTGTTTGGTCAACTGCAAGCTTAGCCCAAAATATTTAATTATTCTTATGGTGAATGAATAAAGAAAATAATTATGCAAGTGTTTGTAGATTGAAAAATCATTACGGACTTAAACTGTTGACTTAGAGGGACCAGCCAACAGCTCTTGCAGCTGTAGCAGTGCTTGTATTTTGCATATAAGCATTGTCTTCAGGGAATGGTTTTTTATAACAGAAAAAAAAAAAGTACCATTTTTGCTCCCTTACAATGGTAGGTATTTTAACTACCATTAAAATTTTGCATGCTCTTCATCTATGCTACATAGGTCCTACACTTAAATTAAGGGACTACTTGTAGCGTTGTGGAATCTCACTAAAGACTAACAATGGCTTCCCAGTAGGCTGAAGAAAAGCACCTGCCCACAGTGAAAAATCTTCTAGGATTTGTTTTAAACAATAGCAGAATAAAGAGAAATTTGCTAGAGACGTACAGCCCTACAACAGGAAAAAAAAAAAAACCCAAAACAACAAAACACCAACAAAAAAACCCCCACCCAACCCAAACCCCAAACACCTCTGAAGTGATCATTACTGTAAAAAGCAATAATATTCTTTCATTACAAAAATGCTAAATGTTTAAGAGCTAAACATGGCAGTTTCCTTTTTTCTTGTATGACTTATTTCAAGTCTACTGTTAAAAGACAATTTTTTTTTTACAAAATGGAAACAACTAAAATTTCCACAACTGATACAGGCTGGATGAGGAAAAATGAGTTGAAACAGTATGTAAGGTTGCTTTGGGATGCACCGAGAAAAATCCTGTGAATGACAACACTGATTTAAATTCATTATGTGACTGTGCTGGAAGTCTCATGGAATACCCAAAGACATATTCATTCATTTTGAAAGAGTGAATTCAGACTATCTTTGACTTAAACTTAATTGGCTCCTGCATGTTCTATACTTCAAACTGCATTCGGTTTTGTTCTGCGAACAACTGCTATTACAGAGGAGCAAGTAATTTTCACAAGTACCAAATATGTGGTTTTCTACAACACAGTACCTGTAAAAGACTTTAGAAAACTAAACAAGACAATGAATCTTGAAAGAGAAAAGGGTGAGTGGGTTTATACAACCTACTCATCATGTCTACAGATTTGCAATTCTTTACAGTGAGGATGGTGAGACACTGAAACACATTGTCCAAGGAGGTGGTTGAGATGCCTTTCCTGGAGGTGTTCAAGGTCAGGTTGGTGGAGGTCTAGAGGAAGGTGTCCCTGTTCATGGCAGAGGAATTGGAAGTAGATGATCTTTAAGATTCCTTCCAAATCATTCTATGAACCTGTGTATGCAGTTTGTTCAGTTACTGTGGATACTATAAATAGTATTGAAGATATTCTTTTTGAACTATGCATTTTCTTTCTAGGCTTCCATGTAATTTTTAAATGTATACTATTACTATACATGTGCTTACAATATTACACACACTTTTCCCAAGCTCATAAAAAGCAAAGCTGTTTGCACAGATGTTTTTCCAGATAACACCAAGCTAATAACAGTAATTATGATGACAATAACGACGAGAACAACAAGCACTAAGCCTAGTATAGACAGAGATAAAACATAGGAAGAATGGGAATATGAGTGCCAATTAGGTCTGGTTTTGTGAAAAGTAACTTCCATTCCTCAAGAATATTGTAACTATAATATTTCCCAAAGAAAGATAGTCAGTTAGATTTTTGAATACTACACAAAATCAGTTTTCCATTTAAGCATCATCTTCTTACAGATAGGCTAAACTAGAGGTAAATATTCTAATGATTTTAGAGATTATTGTGGAAAAAATGAGTATGTAAGCAAATGCCTCACAAACCTTCAGTTTTTCTTCACCTTATAAGTGAAGATAAGAAAAGATATCATGCGTTGAGATCTATTGTGTGAAAGAAGAATCTTTTAAGAGATGGAAAAGAGGGGGACCTACAATCAGGCTGGAGAGGAACTGTTTACAAAAGTCTGTAGGCGTAGGCCAAGGGTAATGGTTTGAAATTAGAGAAGAGTACATTTTGACTGGACGTTAGAAACAAGTTCTACACTATGAGTGTGGGGGAACACTTCAAACAGGTTGTAGAGGGAGGTTACTTGAGGCCCCATTCCTGGAGATATTCAAGATAAGGCTCAACAAGGCTCTGAGCAACCTAATCTAGTGGAATATGTCCTTACTCACTGCAGGGGAGCTGGACTAGACAACCTTTGCAGGTCACTTCCAACCCAAGCCATTCTATGATCTTCTTGCTCTTGACTTCTCCACTCATTCTTCGGTGATCATTTTCATTTAAGGGATGCTCAACCGAAGATTGAGTTGTGTAACAGTAGCTACACCATAAACATAAACCAGACAATTTCTTTAAAAACTGGAGATCACTCTCCAGCTAAACAAAGTTGTTGAGGTTTATTTGGTTTATTTTTAAATAAAATGAATTAATATATTTTAACAGTGCTTGTTTCTGGTAGGTTTATATTAATTGGAAGGATGCAGAAAAATATATTTTTCTCATACACGTTCTCTATGGAAAGAATAAGGAAAACTTTTGGCCTTGCAAATTACTCCACTTCTTTTGTGTATAATTAAACTACAAGCAGTCCAATTATCATCTCTAAACATGTAATGATTTCTCAAACTTTGATGACTGTTTTTCATTATTATTTTCTAAATTACTGAAAAAATTCTCGCCTAATGCAGACCACAGGTGTTTGAAATGCTCTGCATACACAAAATTAAGAGTGAAACTTCTGCATCTCAGAGAGTGACATGAATACAGGTATCTGAGCCAAGCTTCAGTAACAGCATGCTAGGTTACGTTTCTGTTTAGTGGAATTTCATGGAACCAATAAACGGCTGAGGTTATTTTGACATTTCTCATGGCTGGTGTTGGCCCAACAGATAGAGAGACACCGCAATGGCACAGCTGAAGCTGGCCAGCATACAAGTATTGTTTGGGCTCAGTTCATAGTGCATTGAACTAAAAGTGACACAGTGACTTTAATAAGAGTGTGAGTTGGCACTCAGTTATAAAAATAAATGAAAACAAAATTAACAAAATCGCATTTGAAGGTATTCCCAGTAATGTTTAAAAACCTTTTAGATCACACATTCAACAGTTTCAAAGTAGACTATCACAGGAGGATTTCAGAATTCGAAACCTCTTACCTTGATAAAATTATGTGACCAGATTATTTCACATTCTACAGTAAACTTGTTAAATCATTCCTTACAGTTCCCTGAAAATTTCTTGTGTCTACATACATATATATATACACACACAATAAGAGATCCAGAATAAAGCTGAAATCTAGCTTTATAGCAGTTGTACAAGCTGTGTGCCAGTTACTGGGCCAGACTGAGTTTAAAAATACTTGTATGGAAACAAACAAACAAACAAAACCTCTGTTTCAAACAGTAGATTATCCCCACAAAGTTCATCTAAGGTGACTTGGTGACGCATGACCTTTTAAAATCACTTATTTTTCTTGAGGACTGATAGAAGTCAAAAATCCCACAACTGTCAGGTTTCCTCATTGTGATATCATTAAAGTGATGGATCACCATGTCATTCCTCTTCTCTCTTTGGTTAACTACAGGTTAATTGAGGCTGACATTAATTAGATGTAATACATTAATCCTAACAAGGACATGGAATATACATCTCTAGCAAGTCTAATGAGAATTTTTTTTAGAGAAGTTTTGTTTTAGAGTTTATATGGGCAGTGAGTATGATAAAATTTCTCTGCTACCTAAAACTCTCCTACTGATGAAACATTATCCTTTTTTTCTCAGTGGCTGGAAGTGATTGCTCCTAAGAGCAATGTGAGTGAAAAAGCCCAGGTACAGAAGTGACTTGCTTCAAGCCAGAGGGAAAAAAAACCCAGTACACTAAATCAACCTCCAATGAGTCTCTCCAACGAGCAATCAGGAGATCACTGAAAAAGAAAAAAAAGAAAAAGAAAAAGGACAAAACTTCACTGTGAAAAGAATGAAGTACAAGAGTACAAGAAAGATGACCTGAGCTTGTTGCATAAAACCCCTTTAGCACAAAAAGCAAAATTACTGACAAAGACAAATGAAGCACTACAAAGCTCTTTCAAAGAAGTCCATTTCAGAATATGCTGAATTCTATACTTCAAGCAGCTTATATTAGCTACTACCAGAGACATAAAATTCAGCTAGAAGGATCATCACCTAGAGATTACAAAGTAAGTATAAATGTATTCCAAGGTAGGGATTTAGTTTTAAAAGAAGAGGGTGGTTGTTTTTTTTTTTTTTTAAAGCAACAAAATTCACAGCAGTTAGGCTGCTTAATCTTTTTCACCAGCAACTTATGGATCCCCTCTGAACTGTTAGAAACTTTTTCATTTTCAGAACCGACATTTTGTTCCTCCTAGACTCACTCAAAATACTGATGCAAAATTAATCATTCTAGATTTGAAGTACAAGCCTTGCCCCAAATACCACATTTCTTATTTCAATGGAAGTACTATGTTCAGAGTTAAAAAAAAAAAAAGAGAGAGACAGAGAGAGAG
>VWZE01016722.1:83289-110933 GCA_013396675.1 Eubucco bourcierii | reverse complement strand
AAAGGCCAGTCTTGCAGACACAGCACTTTGGGACATGTTTTAGACTCAATAATCTTAGTTGTCATTTCCAGTTGAAACAATTCTGTAGTTCTGACACACTATGTTGGGAAGATTTTGGAGGTGTTGCTCAAGTTTTCTAGAATAAACAATGTGATGTATCCTGTACCCTGTGGCTATAAGGTCTGTTAACCAATGCTACAACTGCGAGTAAGTACAGTATAAAGAGTGGATTTGATCTCTTACCTAACAGGATATTAACTGCCAGAAGGCAATAATTAATATTACAGTTAAAAACTGTAATTAGGGCCATATCTGTGGTTTGATATCAAGGTAATATTCACACCGAAGCAAGTGATTCACCTCTGGATGACTTTTGTTCAAGGCTCACATCACCTCACATCTCTGCCTCTTCTGGTCTCCCCAGTTCAAGAAGAATAAGGAACCACTGCTAGAGAAAGTCCAGTGTAGAGCCACTAAGATGTTGAGGAGATCAGAACATCTGCCTTACAAAGGAAGGCTGAGACACCTGGGGTTGCTTACCCTGGAGAAGAGGAGACTGAGAGGGAATATCAATATTGCTGATCAATGTCTAAAGGGTGAGTGACAGGAGAATGGAACCAGACTCTCCTCAGTGCTGTCTAGTGACAGGACAAGGGGCAAAGGACACAAACTGGGACACAAAAGGTTCCACATAAACAGAAGGAAAAGCTTTGAGGGTGAGAGAGCACTGGACTGGACTGCACAGAGAGGTTATAGAATCTTCTTGTATGGAGGCATTCCAAACCTCTCTGCGTGCATTCCTGTGCAATCTGTTCTATGTGTACCTGCATTAGCAGGAAACCTGGACTAGATATCCAGAGGCCCCTTCCAACCCCTACCGTTCTATGATTCTAGCACAGTCATGGCTTGAAAACAGTCATCTGGCACTTAGAACAATCGGTTCCAGTATCTGAGTGATAGACTTGACAGATATATCCATGGAAAAAACTGAAATAATCCTTTGCCTACAACTGTAGAAAGCTGGTTTAGTTTCATATGTGAGAGTGGAAGTGAATTATCTTCCCAACTCTTACTCCTGCAGCTGTTGGCCTGACTATAATACAGAAGTCCAGCTTCTGTGATAAGACTGTAAGCCTGGTGTAGAACATACAAAGACATCTAGAGGCTGGCTGTGATAAATGAGCATTACACCCCATGTCAGCTGAAGTATGCTCTTGGAAGTCTTGCTAACAAATGGCTGGTATGCAGCATTTTGGTGAACCATGGCAAGACTATACAGAGTTACAATTCCTTGCAGTGAATGTGTTAATGGAAAAAAGGACTTCAGCTCATCCTGAGTAGTAACTCATTTATACTCAATCTAAAGCATTGCCATCAGCTGGCAACTTTGTGCAACAATGAACAAGGAGCACATGGTTAGAAACAGAGAAATCTGTAAACCCAGTAATCTTGTGAGGTGAACAGATGACCAACTACCTATTTCAACAAAACAGAGGATTCTCTCCGCTCATTGAGAACAAGCAAGTAGTTAGAGGCAGATGGATTAGCTGAAAACATCATTTCTCCCAAACTAATCACTTCCACCAGCACTGAAAATAAGGATAAAATATATAGAACAGAGAAAACAATTTTGAGATTCCAGATGTTTGGCATTTTATCTGTATTTAAAAACAAAATAAAATAAAACCTGAAATAGTTACCAATGGATCACTACCAAACCTGAAACTTATTGCAAAAGTTTTGCTGGTGTAGGTTTAAGATGTCACTTTGGTTAAACGCCAAAAAACTGAAGGTGGTCTGTGAAGACATCTGTTGAGAAAAATAAATGCTGTAGAGCAGGAATCTTCTGTAGGGTAACCAAGCCAAATCCTGAGAGTAAGGTCAGGAACAGACACAGCCACTCTGTGAGCCTAGACATTTGTACTTTACTACAACTGTGAAAAAGAGGAGAGCTGACCAGCTACTGGAATGCTATAGCTGGCTACAGAAATGTTTAATACTACCACAGACTGTGCTTAATTACAGATGAAAAATGCTGTCTTTGGCCTTTTCTTCTCTTTTGATTATTCTAGATAATGTTTGTTTTGCAGCAACTGAGCTGCCATGGTATCTGAGGTTGAAAAACTTGCATTTGGATTGGACTAATTATAAACACACACACACAACCTGCTACTTACTGCATATTTGTCTACAGAGCCCCAGTCTAACTGGAGAAAAAGCAAAAAATGAAGTATGAACTACTGCCAAAGACAAAGCCACACAGCAGGACTGTAAAAAGCCTTTATCCAATTTCTCATAACTGTAGTCTAGTCTTCATGTTCCTTCACAACAGGTCTATTTCTTCAAACTCAAATCTCTCACTACCGTTCTCTGTTCTACCTGTAACGCTTTTACCTTTAGCCAGAGAGGCACAGAGAGCAGACTGAGATGGGATCAGATCCTTCCCACAGCTACCTAAAATTCATTACATATTGGTGTAAAAGTTTGTTTTATGGTATACTGAGATGCATTTTTACAGGTGCAAAAACCTGGTGTGATGACATCTTCTAAGCTAGAGGAAGACTAAAGAACAATTGAAATTCTCTACTTGTTGTCCTAAGCTTTCCCAGATTATCTTCACCATTCAGAAGTAAGGAAGTCTTTAGAGAGCTAAGAAAATTTGAAATTTCACTTTTCATTTAATTTAAAGGATCTGTATTTCAGGTTTGAGAAAACTGTATTTTACAGTTACAGGAGAGCAATCTCTGTTTTAGACACATCCTTTTCTGCAAGAGATAAATCTGTCTGCATTGCTTGAAGAAACAAGGATGTTAGAAGCAATGGAATTTAATGACAGGCATATGGTCACCTGGAGCAGCCATAACAGCTCCTAAAGTCTTGTAAATGCAGTAGATGTCCTGCAGACTGACATCATGGAAAGAGGTGAGAGAAATTTTCCCCCAATCTCCTCTTCATGGAAGTAAAGCTAAACAGACATTCTCATACTCTGACTCTTCATTCTGAAGATAA
This sequence comes from Eubucco bourcierii, assembly GCA_013396675.1. Classification (NCBI taxonomy): domain Eukaryota; kingdom Metazoa; phylum Chordata; class Aves; order Piciformes; family Ramphastidae; genus Eubucco; species Eubucco bourcierii. The sequence goes on along the minus strand of VWZE01016722.1, from coordinate 107,924 downwards.
TGCAGCTTTACCACCATATACGCAACAATTTCCAGAATGATTTACTTGGGGTCTTGAGCTGAAACTGTACCTCAACTTGGGCAAAGAAGTAAGACAAATTTTCTCAGTGTGCTTCAGTTTTCCAATGTAAAACCATAAATAACTTATAACCACTCAACCAGCTTGTAAGATTCCAAGTCCTAGCAGTATTACTGAAGTGACTTTGCCATACAAATTCCATGCCACAAATATCTCTGTTCTCAGGCTCTATTTTTGTGCCCTCTTTGGTTTTCTTTTATTTAAGAAGGTGTGATATTCTGATTGAATTTTAAACTCAAGTTAAAAGAGTTGCAACTCTGAATTTGGTCACTGTCTGTTACTTAATGAGCTTTAAAAAAAAAAAAAAAAAAGAGCTGTGACAGTGTACACTTTTTATACTATTCATTGTGTCCTAAATAATAATCAATTAATCATGGTTTTCTAAACCACTTAATGACTGTGGTTATTGCTTGCAGTAAGTTCAGCTTCTGTTATTGACTTTTGATACCATTATCTTCCCAGATTACAGATTTCTCACAATAATTCCTTTTACCATTATTTCTTAAGGTACCTTCAAAATTAGAACGAACACAGACAATGAAAACTTAAGTCCTGAAAAACACAGGCACTAAGTTTTGGTGAATCTGCAACATTATGATCTGGTCCATTGAGCAGAAGGGGTTTTAGGTTGCCTATGGCAGACACACCTCACTATCCTCACAAAATATGCTGTAAACCCCAATAAAGATTAAAGCAGTAAGATTTCTGCAGGAGTTAAATAGGACTCCAGAGAACTAACTTAAAACACTAATAGCCTTTTTATAGAGCTCTACAGGGCTGCATAAGTACTTTTAAAGTGCATTGCAGATGCTCTTACTTATTTAGCATTCGAAGCAGGAGGATATAGCTGTGACTGAAAATCCTGAACAGCCAGCCAAGTGATGAGTTTCAAGAACTAGAACCAAATTCTATCCTGAATCATCTTCTAGCAGGAAAACATGTTCAGTGGATGCCAGGGATTACTGAAGGCACACATTTTCCTATGCATGCAGGGATGGTTGCACACACACGCAGAAACATATACAGACTAAAGTTTATCCATAACAATGCCAACATTAGACCTAGTAATTCCACTAACATGGCTTCCAGGTTTAGTCTTTGTTGTCTTTAGGTCCCCCAAGAAATATCTTCAAGAAAGCAGCTGGACAAAGGACTGACTCCTCAGGTTTTAAAGAAAATGGTGTTATCAAATGGTCCCCATGCAACCTTCAAAACCTCCATGAATCGATATATTCACTCTTTTCAATTTACACTTTGGACGAAGAAATTAAATCCATTTTTTGTGCTTTGCACAGTGTGAACTCCATCTTGTGCATTATGTTCATTAAACAGAATGAAGATCACTAAAGATACCTAATTTCCACAGAGGCAAAGACCTAAGAGCCAAAGGGTCTCTTTTTTTCTTTTAAATTCCAGCCTTGCTATGCAGAGCTCACAGTTGGATGGTGATAAACAGAGGGTTTTTAGCAAGCTTTTCACTTCATCTTCTTCTCCACACACTTGTGCACTCAGCTAGACTAAGCACTCTGAGTGAAATAAAAAAGTGAACTCTGAAAACTGATAATGGTTTCAGAATATCCATGCAAGTTTGTTGATACTGATGATCAATTCCTCATCAGCTGACTTCCAGCTACTTACAACAGTAAAGATGATGTTTCATTGGTAACATTTCTCATAAAACCTGCAACTAGAGAAGATGCTTTGAGAAAAGCAGAGAAGTGGGTAGCATAAAAAGCAGCATGGGCAGCAGGTAAAGCGAAGTGGTTCTGTCACCCTTCTCAACTCTGGTGAGACCTCACATGGGGTAGTGTGTCCAGCTCTGGAGTCCTCAATAAGAAAAAAGACACGAACCTGTTGGAGCAGCCACAAAAATGATCAGAGGGCTGAAGCACCTCTCCTATGAGGGCAGGTTGGGAGAGTTGGAGTTTTTCACCCTCAAGAAGAAAAGGGTCAGGGAGATTTCATTGAAGGTTTCCAATATATATGGGGGGATTACAAGAAAGGTGGAGTTTTTTTGGCTTTGCTTTTTTTTCCACCTAGCATGTAGTGACAGGGTAAGGGGCAAGAATTTTAAACTAAAGGAGTGTAGTTTTAGATCAGACATAAGGAACAAAGGTTTTACAATGAGAGTGGTGAGGCACTGGAAGGTCCAGAGAAGTTGTGGGTGGTGTCCCATTCCTGGAGGCGTTCAAGGTCAGGTTGGATGTGTCTTTGAGCAACCTGTGGTTAATGAAAGATACCCCTGACTATGGTAGAGGGTTGGGTTAGATGATCTAGGAAATTTTCCCCTACCTGTAATTCAGTCTGCAATTTGTATTTACCAATAGAAACACTTTTAGAACTCATTGAATAATTAGGCATCTTTTATCTGAAATACACAAACAAGTCAGGATGGGAGAGCCCTCCAAGTTATATTATAAAGTATGTTAAGATCATTCTCATACTTTAGAATTCACTACGTTGTTCATACGGATTGTCACTAAAACGCATCCACTTACACATTTTGCAACTTGGGCTTCTAATGCATACATGACAAGAGGCACCTACTATTTCCCTTAAATGAGCCACTGCAGTGAATTTGCCTGACTACTTGAAAGAAATGTACTACTAATAGATCTTAGGAAGATGCATTATTTCATATATATATATTTATTATTTTTTTTCCTAGGCAATAAACCTAAAAGAGATGAATGGAACTTGGCAGAAAAATGAATTACATCCATTATCAGCAAATTACTCTGTGACAGACAATGCAGCCAACTGCTAGGACCCCAGTAATAGCATTTTACTTTGCTCAAAATGCATTTAATGAAGCAGCAAAGAGAAACAGGATAGAATTAAAAGAGGGAACTTAGAGGTTCTGTATGGCAACTGTAGAGTTTTCTAATACAGAAAACTGAGATGCAGTAGCTTGCTAAAGAATGTATTTGAATTGGAGTAAAGAATTAATTTTATGTGCAAGAATAGAGAAGTTCAACACAAAATATGTATAATGTCAATCAGGGCATTGCATTTATTCATTGTAAATCACACAGGTTCTTTCCAAAAACTCAAAAGTGTTTTGCTTTGCTTCTGAATGAAAGGTCTACATGTTCTAGGCATCTTTTTGATATTAAGAAAGGAAATCCAGAACACAACAACGTGATTTTAGAGTTATATATGTATCTACTACAATAAATATAGGATGAGTTACCGGATAGCCATTTCTCCCTGGTAGACCCTGGTTGAATGAGATGAAAGGGTATGACACACATTAACAACACAGTCATGACATACAACATAACAAACATGCAGAGCACATACTAACAACCTAGAATTTGCATATCAATTATTTTTGGATATGTGACGTTACTACAAATCAATAAACATGAAGTTGGCTCTACATGAAGAACAGCCTTCAGCAACACAAATTATGTTTTCAGTTAGCCCTCTAATTAAAAAGCTCCTGGCTACTTTTGATGCTCACTGAAACTCTTTTTGTTGAGGACTATCCACATAGACTAGAGGGCAATTAAAAGCAAGAAGAGTTTAATGCTTATGCAGTAAAGCATTAGATACATAGGCTATCACTACAATGCAAGTGTCCAAAAAGAAATTGGAAAATGCTCTAGCAAATCATTAAAAAGAATTTTTTGAAAGCCTCAGTCTTTGACTCTCATTACATGTGATGCTCTGTAGCCATGTACAGAGAAACAGCATACTGTAGCACCTCTGAAAATACAACATGACTCCAAGCAGTGCTGTGAGAGATATACAAGCATTTGCTATTTTAAATGAAAACGATTACCACAGTCTCTCAGGTGAAAACAGTAAGTTCCCAACAGTTGCACCTATCCAGACTGTGTCTGTGGAACTAAAAAAGTGAATCAGGAACAAAAAGCACAAATTTAATTGCCTCTTAGCAACTGAAACCTTCACTGTCTCTAATAAGCTTTGAGTACAAAATTTAGAATTTTAAGTGGGATACTTCTTAAAATTATTCAGTTTGGGGACCTATTGCAGGACTGAGTTAATATTGCCACAACTGAGACTTTTTAATGGACCTGTACTAAAACAGTGGGGAGTTTAAGTCAAAGACTTTTGTAATGAGGCACATAGTGAACCCTTGCCACATTGTTTTGCTAGAGGAAAATCACTCGTGTGATGATTTATGGTTGCTCTTAGTGTTTCATGGGAAGACTGTAAAAGAAACTGGGGAAGCCAGTGTTTCTTTCAAATGAACAGCACCATTACACATCAAACCTGGATTTTCATTGTTAAATTAAAATGTTAAATGATGGTTGGTTAAACAAATTTGCCAGTAGAAGCTGCTGAGCCCATGGTCAAAATCTTTCAAGGATAAGAAATATAACTGCTCAGGATACACAGTTGACAACAAAATGGTTAGGTCACAGCATTAATTTAAGATATTAATTCACTAATCACAAATAAGCATGTAGCATAGAATAGACAGCTAATCTGGTCCTGAAAACATTGTGGAAATACTGTGTTAAATAAAAATAACAACGAAACCCAGAAGCCCGTAAATGTTATAAGAGAAATAGTGTTTTAATGTTGCTCTTTTACACCATACGGTGCACTTGAATGATGTATGCAAAAGTCTGAGATACTTGTCTTTAGTCCTGTTCAAGTCAGACTTTCAACCTACCCTAGCAATATAGAACAAAGCAAACAAAACCCAATCAAAGAGGAAGTTACCATCCAGCCAAACGCAGAGTTTGCACTGAATCTGCACTTAAGATCACACATTTTCACACTGCAGTAAAATATCTGTTCTCAAATCATAAGTGAAATGAACAAAATATACTTACGTGGAACTGTGATCCAAACTGCTATTTGGAGTGCTGAATACAAAGCTTTGTTTCAGAGTTATATTTCCTCCTTAAGGAACTTTCTGGTTAAATCATTCAGCTCCAAGATAATTATTAAGCAATCACATTGTGTAAGCATAAATATTAAGATTCCCTCCTGATCGTACATGATCATTTTATCATGGTGATAACTTAACAGGATCTAACAGATTTCTCCCTGATTCTGGAAGAACCAACAATGTATCACTGTACTTACAGGAGGTCCTGTTGGTCAGGGGAGAAGAAAAGAGGGTAAAAAAAGAGAAAAAAGAAAAAAAGAAGAATATGTAAGCTTATGAAGTTATTAAAGGAAGACACACATGTACAAAGCCAAGCAGCACAAGACCTCAAGACTGTAAGTAAGCAGCACTGCCAGTATACTGGACACATTTTCTCACTCAAGTACTTTTTAGGTTTGGTTGTGCAACTTGTAAATATGTTTAATGCCTAAATGTATGTGCTTCACTTACCAACTCTATCATTACAGTCATGCAATCTTGTGCAAACTGTTTCTCTATGCACTTTCATGCGGTTTCATGCAAGTCGAAAAATACCAGCCATGGACTAAGATTCATTTTGTCAGACTCCTCTAAAGCATATGTAAGCACATCACCAGTTCCAGTTAGCCACACGGTGGGCATTGGATCAGTTTGGCTGCCAAATTGCACTAAGTACCCTTGGCATTCAACCTTGGTATCTCTTCAACACCAGCGTCTTCCAGTCTTGTAACTTTGTTATGACGGGAGGTTTCAGTGGCCACCTGACAGCTCTGAACTTTCATCACCTTCCATATAAAAGGCTCCCCATTAAAATGTCTCACTTTGTGAAGTGATATTTGCACATTTTTTCAATTATTTAGACTCAAAGACTTTCGTAGAGAAGTTCTTGGAGACATTATCCAAGGGCCACAAATCAGATCTACTATTTCGGTCTTATTAAGTTGAGCAGCTGCAGCTCCCCAATCAATGGCATTTCATTAAGCTTTTGTGCCTTTAATTTCTGAATAAAGCCAAGTGCAAAAGGAGTATAAAATGGCAGCAGTTGTACTTTGAGGCTGCTTTTAATATTGACAGCCTTTGGATTTTAACAATGTAATCTTATTGTCCAGCAACTAAGGTAATTTCTTTGTCCTGGTAAACATTCTTAAGCAGCATTTTAAGGTGCCAGTCTGTTTTTAAATGAGAGATCAATTTCCTTTATTAATAGTGTAATGTGTTCATTTGAGATGTAAAATGACTCGACAGGTATCCTGCAACGCAATTGCCAGGATCATTTGTGAGGCAATCTTCAACTACAGAATTTCCTTCTGTACCACAGCATTTTTCTCTGAGGTACCTAGCCAAGCTTGGATGGAAACACCAAGGTGATTTGTATTAACCACTGGCAGGGCTTGGGTTCAGTTTTGTGATGCAGGAAGACATAGAAATAGTTTTTAAAAGCCAGATAAATGATCATCTACAGAGATAAGAAAGGCTACAGAAGATTTACGGAGATCAAGTTGATTGGAAGATTTTCCTAACTGGCAGATTAGATGAGACAAGCAAGGAGAACAGAAATGCTCATTTTCTCCTGCATTGCCTTTAGAAAGTTCACCTTTATGAAAAAACTGAGCCCTGCAAGGTAATCAGCGGTTCCTGTTGCTGTGAAGGTCAAGTGGAAGACGTGCTCAGCATCTCATAACATTGTCTCAACTGAAATTTCAAGCTCTGCTCTCAAAGGCAGCCTCCCTGGTAAAGGGTAGCAAACCAACATTGCTACTCATTTCTAGCAAACAACAATTTCTCTTACGGAGTAGTCTACTTATTATTTCCCTGATTACTAACATTCTTAACATAAGGAATTTTATCTCCTCCTTTATTTCCTTGTAAAACTGTGTGCTTCAAACCACAGGGACCTGATGCAACACTGACAGAGTACTGCAACTATTGACTTGCGTGAAGTTCTTCTAACTGGCAAAAGTATGAGAAGACACCAGAAAGGTTTGACAATTACCAATGTGTTACCAATGGTACTGTGCCAAACTTTACCAAGTGTCTCTACAAATTAATGACGTCTAAGACTAAAAAAAACATCTGGAAGGCCACCAGGTATATGCCAAGGGTAACAAATTTTTACCAGAGAAATTTCAAGCACTCTTTCAGAGTACATAATTAATATGACTGAAAACGAAGTCATGCTTGAGTATGCATCATCACAAAAACACAGGCATCAAATAGCAGTGGACTATAAGAAACTTACCAGTCTCTCCTCTTCTGCCCCGCTTACCTCTTTTCCCTGGAGGACCTAAAAAGAAGAGAGTGGGTTGAAACTTTCTCCTTGAAATTATAAGTTGAATATCATTTGTGTTTGGATGTGAGGGCATTAAACACATACATTATATGAAGCCCGGGGGGAATTAAATAGATGCATTGCACGAAGTCCAGAGACTTTGGCTGAGCAGGAGCAGAAGATAAGTAGAATAAGATTTAGGAAGTTCAAGATAAAATTGACAACTACATTACCCATGATAGGCTTTCAGAAAAAAAGGCTGGGAGAAACTTTAGAGGTTATCCAGTTCATCCTTCTCTCTCAAGGAAAGTTAACCACATCTAAATTATTACTGCAGCTTCCACAGGCGTTTTTACCTCAGTATTTCAAATGTTCTGACAAGTGGAACATTTTTCTTTATGTCTAACTTGCTGCACTGAAGCCCATCAATTCTTGTGCTTTCCACTACAGACTCCAGAGAAGAAATCTTTCCTTCTCTCAAAACCGAGTCTTTATCCTCAGAATTTCTGCATCATTCCTTCAACCTGCTTAAACCAAACTTATCAGAGGACATTAAATTTGATTCAGTTATTTCTCTATTAAACCAAAAGATTATTTTTTATTTGTAAGAGTAAATCCTCTAGCAAATGCATTCAGCCTTTGTCTGAAAACATCAAAGAGATGAAGAAATCATCACCTGCCCTACCATGCTCCAAACACTAACAGCAGCGTATATGTTGTTAGACACTGCCTAAGGTGCTTTGGTCCCTGTTTATATCTGCTAGATGCTATATAAGGGTTTCATTCCTGTGTGATTTTTGCTAAGGAATACTTTACTGCTCACTGTCCTTTCTCCACAAACGTTTACATAATACAGTCAGCGTCTGCTGCCACTTCTAAAGGAAAAACAGCATCATTTTGTCCCTCACTTCTGCACTCCAACCTTCAACATCATTTCTAAACTGCAGACATCAGGAAGACATTTTTCCTTTCTTTTTGTTGACCCTGACATGTTCCTGAAAATGAAAAGTACACTTGCACTGTTCCTTGTATGATTCAGATAGGAAGCAGCTGTGGTGGTGACAGAGAGTCCTAAAATGCTGCTGCTCTGAAGAAAGCCACAGGTGGGACTCTCGAAGCTGCTAAAAAGAGGCAAGCACACAGGGCAGAATTTCTGCACAAGAACCAAAAGTACCTCCCCATTTGTAATAGATATTAGATGCACAGGTGGTTGTGTGCAAGTAGTTAAGCACCTGTCTGCTACTTTAAAGAGCTATAAGATTTTACAAATTTAAACTACCATCCTATAGCTTTTAAAGGCATATAAATGCCTTATCTTACTTTGCATTACATGCCTGCAGCAATCTGGCTTCAAAGACTAAGACACTGAAAGGCAACATTTGTGATACAACTTTAATATATGCCAGGAAAATAAAAAGATTGATTTTTTTTTTAATAGGAAAAAAACACAGTGTGATTCTTGCCTTGAAAGAGAAGAGGTTTACTCCTAATATAAAACTCACTAGAATTTTCCTTTCTTGCTCTGTTCTAATAATTACTGTAGTGGCATAACGCAACACAAGTTTAGGACAACTGTATTATACACAGGGAGAATGGCACAGAATATTCATAACCAACTACATATTTAGCAAGACACGAATATTTTGTTATTATATGCTGAAATTAGCAAAAAAAAAGAAGTCACTTCAGTGTGTATCACAGTATCACCAAGGTTGGAAGAGACCTCAAAGATCATCAAGTCCAACCCATCACCACAGACCTCAAGAGTAGACCATGGCACCAAGTGCCACATCTAAACCCGCCTTGAACACCTCCAGGGACGCTGACTCCACGACCTCCCTGGGCAGCCCATTCCAGTAGTCAATGACTCTCTCAGTCAAGAACTTTCTCCTCACCTCCAACCTAAAACTTCCCCTGGTGCAGCTTGAGGTTGTGTCCTCTTGTTCTGGTGCTGGTTGCCTGAGAGAAGAAAGTAACCTCCTCCTGGCTACAACCACCCTTCAGGTAGTTGTAGCACATTTCAACTTCCTCCTGAAATACTCCAGCCTTTGTAGAAAGTATCTATGGAAATTTCTTACATGGCTGGTGGCATGCTACAACATGTAACGTGTTATATATCCCTGCAGTAGCCCTCAGTGTAGATTTCCTGGGCTATACCCAAGGTCACAGTGGAGCCATGCAGCAATTTGGACTGATCGCAAACAAGGATGTGCAGTGAAAACTTTTAAGGCTCTTCAGCAGGTAATAACCTGTTTTACAGCACAGAGCAACAAAATATTCCCATGTTGTTTTGCAGAATATTATTTATTACATTTTAGCTGCTTTATAAGAGTGCACGAGCACACACACAAATATGTCTACTGGCAAATTTGTGTTTGAGAGAAAAACAGAACTTTGAAATTAAAAAACTTCAGCTACAGGCCAGTAAATGCCATTAAAACCACATAAAATGCTGAAGGTGACTTCAACCTATGAATTTTATGAAGGAATTATATTTGTCCACAAATCATATTTCCATAGAGCAGCAAACTGCCAGTTTAGTAGCTGTCTACAGAGATGGCAAAGAACAGGTTCCAGTCCATTTCCTTCCTCTGACATCAAGCGTTTATCCCTTCTAAGCTGCTGTTCTGAAATTTAGATGTGTCAGTCACCAGAAAAATGTTTAGCATCGTCATTATATTTCCAAGGTAAACCACACCACACTAAAGCTAGGAAAATTGCTCCAGATGTGCCAGTATTAATGAAATTATACCACTGCTCTTGACCTTTGGCTCACCATGCCAGCAGTATTTAAGGGCCACAGATGTGAATTATTTCTCCTTCTCATTAAAAGATTTTTTGAAAAATTATTTATTTCTGCACTACTCAAGGTTCCACTGCACGAACCTCCCAAAAACCGTGAGGGTTTTTGTAAACCCAAATAAATGAGTTTACAAACTTCTGCTGGATTTTGGAGGCCATTTGAGTAAATAATTTTTATACATATCTATCTATACATTCATTTTTTAGCAATACAAGCTAATCCACCTTAACCAGTTAATCACAGATGGTTCCAGCTCACAGAAATGCTAATGTTGCCATTTAAGGTCATCACTAGATAACCTACTACTTGAGGAAGTACGCAAGCTTTCATGTTTTCCTGAACAGGTTGCTTGCTTTAAATATTAACTGCTACCATCATCTGTTGCTCCAAGACTTTCCAGCTATCAAAACTCTGTGCATTTTGCTATAAATACTAATTTTCCATCTGTCTATAGTTTTATAGCTATGGAGTAATTGGAGGGTTTGGTGTAGACTCATTGCAACAGAGGGAGCAGTGAATAAAGTTACACTAAACACAGTCAGCTTACAAGAAGTCCAGAGATTTTTACAGTTTGCACAAGATACACAACATAGGACACAAATATTCTGAACCTTCTTGCCTGGGGCAAATATGTCTCTAGAGCAGTATCAGAAACGCCCATGCTGAATGAAATGTAGTTCAGTTTCTTTAAAAAAATCAGTTAGTTTTGAACATTTTTTTACATTAAAAATACGAAACACTGAAAGCAAAACAAAGTTTGAAGCTCAATGGAGTGAACTGGATTAATAAATATTAATGGTAGTGAGTAATAAGCAAAAGTTAGTTTATAGTATGCATGTTTGCCAACCTCACTTCATTTAACTACAGATAGGGAGGAAGAGTCAAATACTGGATAATCAGCTGGGTCTCATTTAACTTAATTTACCTTAAAAATATTTGGAATTATTTTATTCTTTTAAAAAAAATTCTAATATTTATGAACAGAAAGGATTTTTTTTATTATTCATGTGTCAAAAAAAATTAATATCCCTACTATTGAATGTCTTACAAAGGGAATTCTGAAAATTAAAACTGGAAGGGTTATATTTCCAAAAACTAAATGTCAATTACTTTCCTGAATTTATGTTTTCAAGTAGCAACTGTTAAATGCTCAAAATGTTTTGTCTCTCTTACCTTTCACAAGAAACTGACACACAAAAAAACCCCCAAACAAATGAAAAAAAACAAAACAAAACCAAAAAACCCCACCAAAACAAAAAACAACCCTGCAACCACAAAAAATGCTCACATCCCCCACACAACCAACTTCAGCCAGGTAACAGCTTTAGAATTCAATGCTTGGTATTTCAACTGAAGCACAAGCAATATAAAGTAACAAGTCAATAATAAGGCTGCAACAAATGATTTCTCCTCCCTCCCCCAAAATTCCTCCAATTAAACCTCAAAAATCATCTCCATTCTGACCAGATGAAACCACTGAAGTGACTACCAAAGTGGTGACCGTGCATGAACAAGAATGTTACTATTAAGAGATATTCCAAGATATTTTCCAAAACATTAAGCACAACTCTGGTGACATTCACCTGCTAGCAATGGCTATTCAAATCTTTGCACCCTGAAGTCCTATGTTGCAGTAATCCAGCAATAATTTGTACCAATAGACCATGGCCAGATCATTGTTGTGCTCCTAGAGAGATTGCTTCAGTGTGCCTAATTTCTTTTGAATAAATAAATAATTTGTCCTCTGTTTGCACAGCAGTGCCAGAAGTCTGTGGCAGATCTATAATTTTTATACTGTTACACGGGAAAGCTTTTTCTAGAGGAAAGTTGATTTCTGTTATATGTACTCCCCTGTGTCTTGCCATGTGTCAAAAAAGGTCATTTCAATCACACACCTTAGGAGGTGGGAGCCAGTATGTTATCCTTGTCTCACAGAAAGACTCTGTTATGTACTCAAGCTTTAACAGCCAAGGGGAAATATCTTCATTGTAACAGTCAGGAACACCATAAATCTTAATTTTGGATCGGTGCATATTTTAAATCAGATGGAAAATACACTGTTCAAATTTGACTACTGCGTTTTGTGAAGGAACACGATTTTCACTGTGAGGGTGACAAAACACTGGAAAGCACTGCCCAGAGAGGTTGTTGAGTCTCCTCTGCAGAATTTCAAAACCCACCTGAATGCCTTCCTGTGTGACCTATTCTAGGTGATCCTGCTCTGGCAGAGGGGTTGGATTAGATGATCTTTCAAGGTCTCTTCCAACCCTAATGTTCTGTGATTCTGTGTGATTTTAACAGTGTTTGGGCTTGGATAACAGCACTAAAGACATCAAAATGTAAAGATGATGTATATTATTCACAGAGACAGCAAAAGCAAGATTTCATTCAGTTCTCCGTCTGCTTTGTAAGAAAGAACATTCCATAAGCACAAACAGATTGTCCTTGCTTAAAGAGAAAAATGGATTGACCTATCAAAAGCCTGAAACAGAAGTAGTTGTTTCCTTCTCTGAGATTCATTTTTAGCTGCAGAAGAAATAATTTACATTATGATGATGCGTATTTATGAAGCACTGTAAAAAACTGGCTCAGGTTTTTAATTTGTATGAGTCATAGAATCACAGAATGGTAAGGTTGGAAGGGACCTCAAGGATCATCTAGTTCCAACCCCCTGCCATAGGCAGGGACACCTCCCACTAGTACAGTTTACTCAAGACCTCATCCAATCTGACCTTGAACACCTCCAGGGAGGGAGCAGCCACAACCTCCCTGGGCAACCTGTTCCAGTGCCTCACCACCCTCACTGGAAACAACTTCTTCCTGACGTCTAGTCTAAATCTTCCCTACCCATTGCCCCTTGTCCTGTCAATACAAGACCTTGTAAATAGTCCCTCCCCAGCCTTCCTGTAGGCCCCCTTCAGATAATGGAATGCTGCTATAAGGTCTCCTCGAAGCCTTCTCTTCTCCAGGTTGAAGAGTCCCAACACTCTCAGTCAGGGAGAGTCAGGGATGATGGCTAAGTAATATTGCTTCACACCAACCAAGGACTTAAAAAACAGAGGGATAGACAACATGCAGTTTGCCTGCATTAAGTCCTGCCTCCAAAACTTTCTGTTAATCTTCTAAATACTCTACTGTTAAGTACAAAAGTCAGTTAAGCGGTTGAAACTGGGAGAGGAACTCCGACCACAACAATTGGGTCTTTCAAAAAAAATTCATATATTGCCCTGCAGAACTAAGGGTGGTACCAGCCATTTGTTATGCTGGCACCACCTATATTCTTTTATTTATTGATATTTTTACAGCAAACAAATTTTACTTTTCAAAGCAGTAGACTGAATTAAAAAAAGAAGGAAATCCACACTTGGTAGGTGAGAGTTGAAGTCCCTCTATCCACACCTGCCAGGCACATCAAATGCCTTGCCATTTGGTCATTAGCTGATCTAGAAAGTTAAGTTTGTCCTAATTTTGGAAGGAAGTACAGTGGCATTGTCAAGTCCAAGAAAAAGGATTTATCCTTCTCAGGTTACACCAAACTCCAACATGTACTCACAGGTGCAATCAAGAGCTCCCACACAAACCCAGTGCACACAACCTAAGGATAACAGAAGAGCTCAGAACTGCTTCCAGTTTTACTGATGCACAGGACCTTGCTTACATGTTGCTTGGCACACACAGACACTTATTGCTAAAGGCAATGAGAATTCCATGCATACATGAAAATAATATTTTCCCTGGTCATTTTGAAGGGCATACATTTTGTATGTAGTTTACAGCAACATAGTATTTTGCCTGTCAAGTCAGGATAAATGAATTGGTCCAATTACATTCTCAGAGCAAATCTTGAACAACTTTGCAGAAATGAGTAAATTATTTCAGTAGCATCAGACATAAAACTGACAACCTTGCTGAAATTATATAATTAAGGTATCTAAAAGTCAGCTGAATCAAGCCACCCAAATTATCCTTTCTAATTTGTAACACCGGAAAATGTTGGTTGCATTTCAAGCTCTGTCATCCTACTTTGTCAATGGATCCAACCCTTACCTTTTCAATTTCAGACTACAACCTACCTGCTATTATTTAATCCCATTCTGCAACCCTCCTTGTCAAAGAAACTTAGAAAGAACTTGCAGTACCACAGTGCTCACAGGGAGAGGACAGCTGGCACAGCAAATGGACATCTCTGTTTTACAGATGTAGGAGCACAAAGTGACAGCACAGGTCAGCAAGGCAGGTAAGCAGCAGTGCAGCAGACACTGACACCTCTTCCTGTGAAACATGTGTGCAGTCATCAAGATGGTGACTCGGGTTAATGCTGTGTGATTAACTGCTCTGTCCTACTAGACTCCTCCTGTTAGAATGGTTACCTACTGCAGCTAACACTACTGAAACATCCCAACAGGATGAACTCTTGTCTGATGGATGTCTGGAGAACACAAGGTTTGACACACCCATGTTTCTTTCTCATAGCCCTGCACCAAATCCATCTCAAGCAGGAAAGAATTGAAAGCTTTCTATATCTCTGAAGCTAAGCATGTTCATATAAACACTGCATGGATCCATTCCAGTTTACTTCATCAGCTTTTTTGCTTTCCCCTCTTTTCCCAGCTTTTTTTTTTTAGCTCGCACAACACTTGGACTCTTATTTCCTCCCACTCTGCATAATCATCCCACCTGGCATATCAGTCTTCTGCTTTGTACTTCGGTGTGTCTGGGACAGCCTGCCTGAATTTCCTACCTCATAAAATGATCTACCTCATTTCAAGGCTCAGCTGGATAAATAACATTCATTGTTTCACACACAGTACATCATCTCTTTGGCTCAACATGAAACATCACTGCATCGCAGGGCTTGGATATGTGTCAGAGGCTATTATGCAACTTGGCTGAGGAAATGCCAAAGTCAGCCTATGCAAAGAAACTTGACCTCCCTAAGTCAGGTTATTTGTACCTCTTCTGTGCATGCCACATGCCATGTGATTAGAGGCATATAGCCTAGCATCATTTCACTAGTACCAGACACTAAGACATATACCTAAAATGTTCTCTCTGTGAACCATGCAACAAACTCCCTGCCAAAAGTTCTAATGTCACTCAGTTTTGAAATTCTGAAATAATTATTTAATCATAATAACATCTACTCCTTTTTCCCTTAAGCTTGTAAAATTGTTGATGTAAGAACAATGTTTGACAAGCATCAGGTAAAACATGCTTCAAGAAGCTTTTGTTTCTTTTTGTCAATGTAAGTTTATTGTCCTGTGGAATCACAAATGTCTCCTGCATTGTTATGCGACTAAGAAATTTACATTCCTTACCCATCTTAACCACTGTGTTAAAATAGCACACACATCATTAAGATGTTCTCATGTCTCCTTTGTAGGGTGAACATAACCATTTTTCTTCAGTCTCTCCATCTGTAATACTGTGGATCTGATACTGTGATCTGAATTTTCTCTGTATCATAGATCATTATCAGCACTACCTTCCCCGAAACTTTCTCTGATTCTACAGTGAATCTTTTAGCATAAGGCTGAAGCACCTCATACTTTGTCCAAAGCCCTGAGCTGTTACTCCAATACCTCTTGTAGAGGATATCCTGTAAAGTTGCCCTGTACCAGGAGTCAGAAGCTGGTGAAGAACAGCGTGACATAGCCTTTCCCACAGAGCCTGGTAAGAAGCATCTCTCAACCCTAAGGTTCTCGAGCACTTTCCCAAGACCAAGTCTTCATTCCAAGAACTGTACTGAAAACTTATTGTCATGATTTCTCTAAAGGCACCTCACTTTAAATCTGCACGGGTCACTCTGCTTCATCTTTCCCCCTAACAATGCACTGTCTCAAAATGAAATCAAAGGCAAAAATGTCTAAAGCAAGACTTAATGTCTTTGACCATAAAGCAGAACATAAGCTTTGTCAAGCAAAACGTACATAAAATTCTCAGGTATGGGTAGCCGTTGGACACCCTTTCCTGTGTTCCATCTGATGTAAGATATCAAAAGATGCTTTCCTTCTGCAACAGCTGCAGCAGAGAATTCACAGCAGCTCTGGATTTTGAGCATTTTCTAAACACTGAATAACATGCACTTCTCTCTCCATTTACCTATGCTAGTCACAGATACATTTTTCTGGCACAAATGTACCTCACCTCCTTTGGTACTATTCCGACACTGTGTTTGAAATTGGGTTTTCTCTGCCCAACCCGCAGATAGTTCACTAGGTTGAAGCTGCTTGAGAGGTGTGCAAATGCTGCTGGTGCTGCTCCCTGGGGTTAGATTCTGAAGTGCTTAAGGGCTAAATCTCCTTTTAGTAGCTCTGCTGGTTCCCAGGCCAAACTGAAGACTGGGTTCATTAAACACTATGTGAAACTTCAGGTACACATATCTTCTCTTAAAGTCACAATATAAGGTGGGTTTATCTATTTTCTACAGATAAATGACCTTTCTAACACTGGTAACAGACATCAGAGCAAGTTGTTCTGTCTATAAATCCTCGTCAGTTTGCCTTTTTTCCTCAAAACCCTGTGTTTGTTCCATTATTGTTGTTTTTACATTCTTTGTGAGTGACCTATGTTCCAGTAAAACTGGCACCACTAGCCTACCTAACAGACCTACAGCATATTTTGCACTATTCTTCATCCTCACAAGTGCTAATACTTTGTGTCCTTTGCCATAGCTACAGTTTTGGGAGTGCCTTCACTGACATATTCATACAAATATCAGAAAGTTTTACCGAATCACAAGAGTCTTGTGATGCATTACAGTCCCCCAGTTTAATTACACTGATGTTTTCTCATACTCTCTTTTCCATTTAGTAGGAGGAGGATTGGAATAGAGAACATTGCTGCTTACGCCACCTTGTTTTACATGACTTAAAGATGCAGAATACATGCGTTCTTGAACTGTACATGTTGCTGCATCACCAAAGTGCTATGGCACTTTGCCTCACTTGTAACACGATATTCAACACACTGTCAGAGGTGAAGATTCACATTTATAAGGCAATCAACAAAATTATTCACCTCAGATCATGGTTTGTGTGTCCACCTAGAATTATTACCTACTACGCTAAAGCAGTTTAAAATAGATCTTCGTAGCCTGGGCTGAAGCAGTTTGCTGGCTCTTACAGACTAAAATTTTAGTGGTGAGGCTGGTAAACTATTTTAATGAACATAACACGCTTCAAGCACACATGGTCATCTTTGCAAACACAGAAATAGCTGCTATCACCTGGCTGACAAATATTGCTGAGAGACAGCTGAAGTATGTAGGGATAGCTATTCTATACTAGCAAGGCACGAAAGTCTTCTCATCGTTTCAACTTGCCATTCCATTGTATTATTATCATGGCATATCAATAGTCGGCCCTATGATGCAAAAAGCATGTATCATACTGAGAAACACTACTTAAGATTCAATTAACTTGTTTGGATACTAACATAGATGAAATAGGAAAAAAAAGTATCATAATTAAATTATTCATTGCCCCAGGAGAATTTAAATTACCTTTAGGAACAGAATTAGACACTTTTTGAGGGCACGTAGCCATACTGGATGATTGGTTAAGTAACTACACCACACAATTCTAGCTATATAAAAGCAAAAGCTTCAGAATTAAAAGTTCTTAAAACCAAATTCTACATCCACCTTCAGGAATCATTGAATTATTTTGGTTGGAAAAGACCTCTATGACAGTCCAACTGATGACCTAACACTGCCTTGACCATTAAACCATGTCCCAAAGTGCCATGTCTACACATTTTTTGACAGCCTTCAGGGATGGTGACTCCACCACCTCCCCAGGCAGCCTGTTCCAATGCCTGACCACTTTTTTGAAGAAGAAGTTTTTCCCAATAGCCAATCTAAACCTCCCCTCTCAAAGTTTTACCATCAGGAACGTGGCAAAAAACATCAACATAACAGCTGAAAGCACAACATCATCTTTCCCTAATGCAGTGATTTGGACATACTAACTCTTAAGCAGACACTCTTTTCCCTGTCAGTTAATGCACTCCCTCACCCATGTAAATGCCAGGTATCCCTCCACACAGTAAGCACTGTGCAAGCATCCATCCTGGCTGTGGCTTTCATGTTACTTGTGTCAAGTTACATTCCATATGAATAATTTTTCACTTAGGTACATGGTCTTGCAAGTACTTGAAAGATTTTGGTCATTGATTTCTCTTAGGATTCACTCTGACCTGAAAAACCTCATATCCTCAAAGTTTCCTCAAGCAACCAAAGTTTCTCAACTTGTCTCTCCCGAGGAAAAGAGGATGCCTCTGCCATGTCACAGTGGGCTGAACACAGGCTTAGATGCGTGGACCACAATAGTGCTGAAATCCCCACAGAATGTTACAATGAAAATGGCCTTTTCTGTTTCCAACAAAACATTACATCAGTTTATTCCCTCTGCTATAGAGTCAGAGAAAACATCTGGTTGGAAGAGACCTCAAAGATCATCCAAGTCCAACCGTCAACTCAGCACTGAAGGGTCAACACTAAACCATGTTTCAAAGCGCCAAGTCCGCATGCCGCTTAAACACCTCCACAGCTTGGTAACCATTCCTGTAGTTCTGTCACTTGCTACCAAGGAGAAGAGGTTGGCCTCCTTCTTGCTCCAACCTTCCTTCAGGTAGTTCTGGGTACCTATGAGGTCTCCCTTCAGCCACCTCTTCTCTAGACTGAACAATTCCAGATCCCTCAGATGCTCCTTGTAGGCCATGTGCTCCAAACCCTTTATGAATCTTGTTGCCATTCTCTGAACACACTTCAGCACCTCAGTGGCCCTCTGGTAGTAAAGGACCAGAACTGAACACAGTACTTGGGGTGTGGACTCACAAGTGCTGAGTACAAGGGGATGACCACCTTCTTGTCCCTGCTGGTCACCATGTTTCTAATACAAGTCAGCATGCCATTGGTTTTCTTGGCCACCTGGGCACACTCTGATTCATATTCAGTTGATTGTCCACCATTATACCCAGGTCCCTCTCCGAGTCACAGCTTTCCAACCACACATCCCCAACTCTGTAGACTACCATGGGGTTGCTGTGACCCACATGGAGGACCTGGCATGGCTTCCCACCAACTTCCTCATCACCTTTTTCCTTCACATTTTATATAATTTTTATTTTTGTTTGTTTGTTTTGTTTTATCAAATGCATCCATTCTACTTACTGGCCATATGGTCCTCAGCTGCTGGGCCCAGTACAAGAGCAAGTAGGTGCAACATTTGGAGAAAAGTCCTGTTCAAGTGCCCACATGCTGTGTAGACAACACCCTGAGTACTCTTGGGAGGTGTAATGCAGGTTATTGGTTTTGCTTTGGAGCAGCTGGGATAGCTCTCCTCAGTGCAAACATGGTCTCTGTGAAGCATATGAAAATGATTATTCCAAGGCTTCCAGCTTTGTGAAATTAGAGTGTCATCTCTTCCTCCCAGATGACAATAGTAGATAATCATATAAATCTGACAAAAAAATACCAGCCAAGGTTAAATCTCCAATCTTTCACTCCAAATTACAGCTATGTGAGATTTTATTAACAAGGAACAGGTAAAGCCGAAATGTATCTCCTTTCACTTCCATTCTTAAACATCTGGCCCTGTTTAAAAGGAAACACCAACAGACTGTACATAATTTTTGGCATAAAAATAAGCCACTGAAAACTGAGTCTTACAATGGCAAGGGAGAGGCAATACTAATATGTCAACTACTCACGACCCCTATGTAGTGGTTTAAGGCTTATTAGAAAATTCCAGTAACAGAAATCAGGACTTTCCTGAAAGTTCAGTGTAGAATGTAAATAAGTTGTTAGAGCATTGGATGTAAAAGAATAATAATGATAAATTCTATATCATTCATTGGTATGTTAAGAGGGATAAAATGGCAATGTATAATCAATTTCTCACTCTTTGTTCCCTTTGCCTTCTGCTTTCCACCTCTTCCACTGCTCTGTGAATGACTGAATACCAACCTTGACTGAACTAGTAATACCTCTTGCCACCTGGGGGGAGAGAAGTAGGTGGCATTGGTCCCTTCTGTGCTTTATTTGTCTGGCAGGGGAGAGGGGGGCAGTGGATTAGATGCCTGTATTATTTCTAAATCATAAATAATTGTATATAATTGTAAATACAGGTCAATATATTTTGTGTATATATCCTTGTAAATTTAGCTTACTGAAAATTATAGTTTTATCTTGCTTTCAAGCCATTCGAGCTGGTCTGGTGATTTCAGTTTTATCTGGGGGTTAATTTCTCAACCCATCACACCTTATCATGATCACTGATGCTATTTTCTCTGGTGTCAATGAAAGTAAAATTATCTAATGATCAGTGATTCTGATTACCCTGAATGCTCATCATAGAATGGGAGTTTTGCCACAATTTTCCACAAGTACCTCTTTAGATGAATACAAGTGCTTCTGAAAATCTCTGTTAAAGTACTTTCAATTTTTTTTTTTTTTGCTTTAAACACCACAGACTATTCTGAAGATGAAGTATGACAAATTTCTTTTGTCACACCGATCTAACACAGCACCTACAGAACCAGGCATTTCTTGGAAAGACAATTCCATTCTAAAATAGATTCATCCCAACTTTTAAAACATGGCAATGTGAACAATATCACCTCAAACTTTGAGAGGGCACAAGATTTTATGTACTGCAGATTTTGTCAGGTGGCAAAGATTTTCATTTTATGTACTACAGATACGATGATGAGGCAGATGTCATAGGACTAAAGAGTAAGATACTTTTTAACCTGCATTTGAAATCAACCTGTAAAAGCAAATGGCTTAGCAAATATATCTGATTACAAGATGTAGTTGAATAAAATACAAATTTAAGTGACTGTAGATTCTTTCAGTTCTGGCACTTTTTGCAAACCTGCAGTGATATACTTTAACCTATTTATAAGCTACACAATTTCCCCATGTTATCTGTGTTTTCTTCTCAGCTCAAAACCAAGCCTAAAAACCAAAGTCTTGACACAAACGAGCAAAATTTCCATCACCATCTGTTGTACCCCTTTCACTTCAGTCTTAATTTTTTTCTCCTTCAAAGTCACTGAATAGTCTTTCTATGTTTTTCAAGATGTGGAACAGCAACGTGAACACCATATTCAGCTAAAACTGTACAAGACAAATGAAACAAATATTTAATATCCTAGCCTATCTCCGCTTACATTGTGGAGTCCAGGTGTCTCCTCTTACTACAGATTTGATCTGCGTGCTTAACTTTTAAGCCATGATTGACAAGACTTTCTTGATTATGATGACAGATTAAAGTGTTCATTGAATTTAGAGGGTTTTTATTTCAGTTGTGACAGTAGTGTACCAGGAGACAATGAAATACAATACCACAGGATTAAAAGCAGCACATAACTAGCCAAGCACTGGTACTGCAATCATCTTGGTCTGACCCACACATGGTGATCACCCATTTAAACATAAAACCCTACCCTGAGCAGGGCATATTCCTTTCAAAGTCTCACTCACGTGCCTCCTCTCATTTCTAACATAATAAATATATCATCTGCCGAGGAGCTTAGTGACAGCTGCATAAGTTAGTTCTAATTACAAAAAATAATAACTGGCTTTAAAAGGTTCAATAAGTCTCTCTTGCATGACAGCAGCAAAGCAGCACAATTACTGCATACAAGCAAAATTAAATAAATAAGCAGAGTGCCAGGATTGCTTTAATCTCAAACTACAAATGTCAGTTTCTTAAGGATACTCTGTAAAAACATCAAACTGAACTCAAATGTGTCAAAATATTTAGTTTGAATTAACACAGGAGGTACATGACTGTGAAAGAACAAAAATAATAAAAAGGAAATATCTTGTTTGCTTTACATCTTATAGCTGCCTTTGAACTATTGCAGTGGCTCTGGTTCCTATGAAGACAGATATTGAGCCTGACAGACAACAGTAAAATCTTTTTATTTTCCTGGGCTATACCCTGCTTCTTAGTAGTGATTTCAAACAGCATACCTGTCTGAAAAACAGCCTTCAAAAGAAAGTACAAGCTTACATACTTGAAATGCTCTCAGGAAACTATGCTCATGAAATATACTTTTGTGTCTTTGACCCACTGAACATTACTTCGAGTTGAGATACAAATGCATTGCATAATGGCAATATAAAAAGACTTCAGCAGACGAAAAATCAACCAGGATTTGAACTGTCCTTGCTGACTGTCCAAGATTTTTTCATAATTCAAGAGGACAAGTGAGGCAAGTTGTACTAGGTCAGGTTTGGAGCAAGATTAAAGAACTAATGGATGAAAGTTTTTTATACTACAACGGTGACTTGTTTCACTATAGGTTTCCAATTATTTCTGAAGTGCCAAAAACTGTCTAATATAAATGTAAAACTTAGTATATGTTCCTCACATGGAGACTTCGTAGAAAGCAGCACAAGAGAATGGATGCTCTCAGCTGCTTCTGTGACCAGCTGTACCTTCAGTAGTTTGGAAAGCATCCAATGCTGTAACGTTGTCAGCCAACTGTAACCCCGTGTTGAACTTAAAGAACTTAATCCACTCTATTATTGCCTTTTCACAGGTGGAACCTGTGCCCTTTTCTTCTATCAAGGTCTTTTTTTGTGACATAATAGAGACTCCAAAAATCTAATGACTCTTCACATTAGTTTATGTAGATCATCCTTTATCTGTACAAAGAAAATGGACTAGTAGCACAAACAACTTAAAAAATTCTGTCTTCAGCACAGCACATGGAGCTGATCTATCATTTCGGGCAGCCAGACACATAAATACACACTCAGAGTTAAGTACACACACAAAGAGGTTTCTACTTCAAGGCAGCTCCAGAGGGTTTTATCGGTTTTGACAGAGGCAAATCTTCCCCTGAAGCTATGGGGCTTTTCCTTGGGTAAGTGCTGAATTTAAAAAAAAAAAAAAGGCATCTTGAGTTTTGACTTGGTCTCAGAGAAAAAGTAATGGATATTCTTCATAATATACTCCAAAAATAGCTGTCCTCTAACAACCAATAGTTTACACATGCTAGTAAGAGTTAAAGATCCTTACATACCAGAATTATACACTGGTTATATATGACCTGTTATTGTTTATGTTTGAAAATTAGCTGCAGCATGTACTCACAGTGATTTCGCAGGGTGAAATAAAGACATAAACAATGTTTTTTTACATACCTACTACAAGCACAGAGTCATAGTTAATTAGACTCCATTAACCTGATTGACTTAATTACCAATTTTTTTGGTGGTAGCCTACTTTTCCAATTGTGTCCCTACATGACTCGGGGTATGTATACATGTAAGCCAGTTTCATAAGAAACACTCCTCACTGAACAGGGAAATCTGCTTTGGCCTTCCATATGCAAAACACTGCTGCAGCTTTGCACAAATAGTAGGTAGTGATCACCTTTGGAGTGAAATGGCAATAATGGAGAACAAGTTTGGAAACAGCAAGCTCTTGACTTTTTTTGCCCTACAGAGTCAAGCTGCAAGGAGGTCTGGAATGCTCTATATGAAGAGCTATTGAAATTTTGGCTTTGAGCATTACCCTGTATTCTTCAGGGAACTGACCATAACTGAAGGTTATTCCTTGTACAGATGTCTGAGCAAGAGGTACATTTTTATCCTGCCATATTCAGGGTTCACATATGGAATAATCCACTTTTTACAAACATCTTTCCTAATTAAACCGGACAGCATGATTCAGCAGTGCCTCCAAAGAGTGGGATCTTGAAAAGCACTAGGCTCTGTATTACACCTAAAATGCTGCCCAGAGTTAATAAATATATACATTGTTGTACTTAAATATCCTGAAAGCAGGATTTACAGGAAGTTAAAAATTAGCACTTTGCTATGACTAAGTGTTGCGTTTTACTAGGGCAGGGAAAAACTATATTCACAATATAACACAAAGGTATATTCATAGAATCACAGTAGGGTTTGGAAGAAACCTCAGAAGATCATCTAGTCCAGCCTCTCTGGTAAAACAGGTTCCCCTAGAGCAGGTTGCACAGGATTAGATCTAGATGAGTTTTGGATATCTCCAGCGACAGAGACGCCACAACCTGGGCAGGTTGTTCAAATGCTCTTGTCACTTTCATTATAAAGAAAAAAAATTTTCCTTATGTTCAGACAGAGCTTGCCAGTTTGTGCCTTATCCTGTCACTGGGCACCACTGAAGAGAGTCTGGTCTCAACCTTTTGACACCTGCCCTTTAAATATTGATCAGCATTGATAAGTTCTCAGCCTTCTACACGGGAAGGACGCCAGGTCTCTTCAGCCTTTCCTTGTAAGAGAGACGCTCCAGACCCCTCATCATTTTCATAGCTCTCCACCAGACTCTCTCCTGTAGTTCCTTGTCTCTCTTGAACTGGAAGACCAGAACTAACTTCATAACTGTCTATCAAGGTTAATCATTAATAAAAGAATATTTTAAAGCTTTATCTAACCTTCAAGGCAAGGCATCCTTCTATCCAATTAGAGTTACTACAGTGTCCTAGAAAGGGCCACAGACTTGCCAAAATATGTCCAGCATTTTTCTTATGAAAACAACATGTGAACAGAGTTCTTAGGGGAAAAAAAACAAAAAGAAGAAAGGAGGGGGAGAAAACCAAGAGGGGAGAAAACCAAGAGGGGGGGAAAGAAA
>VWZE01016722.1:120-82751 GCA_013396675.1 Eubucco bourcierii | reverse complement strand
GGGGAAATACCTGCAACTACACTTGAATCCCAAAATCAGTGATATGAACTCATATGTTCCTGAACAAAATACCAACTTGGCAACAACACTTGGAAAGAATTGTAGCTTGCATATAAACCTACTTGGCAACCCAGACAGCAGGGTGTTGGAACAATGTCTCTTGGATAAAGCCACAGACTAACTCCAGAGTGTCAGTCTTGAACAAGTGAGCTAGGGCTTGGCAATATTTCTCTGATGTTAATACAGGGTCACGATCATCTGCTGAATGTCAAAGCCCAAACGTCACTACTGAGTTAAGACTACAGTATCAATCCTAATTAAAGAGATAGTGAATTCAATAAACAAAACCCCATTCACTCCAAAAAGATGCTGCAAGATCACCTGTCTACTGTGGCCTTTCAAATACAGTCATAAACCAGATAGTGCTGGAGGGCACATCCATGTATACATACAAATACAGACAGAGAAGGAAGAAAGCTTTAGGAAATCTTCAAGAGGTTTCCTCTTCCTACAGGTCACAGTGCCAAATCTGAAAGTCTGCCAGGTCTTCAGACAAGTAGCACATGAAAACCCAGACCAGACAGCAAATATCAGCCATCTTATTACAAAGTTCAACAATTTCACTGTAATGAAGTAAGAATTTCAGGAGGAGAAAGGGATTTTTATTGTTATTATTTCCAACTACTCACTTAAGCACTTACACAGCATGTTAGGGACTACAAACAGTTTCTGTTGCCCAAGTTACTGCTTATAGGTAACAAAGGGAAAACTCACAAATTTCTTTACTAGTCAATGGGTTTCCAGTCTTTGCCAAAGGAAAATGGCCTGAAAAATTTTAACCAAATTTCATGACAAGCAGGTTCATGAAAGAACTGAAATTGATTAACAAATTAAAATTAGGGCGAAGTTAGCATATTAAAGGTAGACATTTAACTATCAGTCTTTTTTTTGGTTTTGGGTTTTTTTTAAAGATATTAATTTCTATGCAAAAGAACATCCACCCAGAAACTGGTGCAATGTCAGATATGTACCAATAAATTTGCTTTATATCAGAATTGGACACAAAAGAAGAACATGTTAAGAACTGAAAGGTATGTAAAAATCAATAGTGTTGAAAGCAGTACTAGGATCAAGCAATTCTGGGTGAGGACAGATGGAAAAGATGAATTTGCAACAGGGTCCGTTAGAGGCTTAATAAGGGTTCAGCAGGGGTACCCACTCACTTTTATGCTCTTGAAACTTGTGCAATCCACCATGAAAAGAGTATTTTGATGGACGGATATTGAGTCATATAGCTGTTCCCTATTTAAAAAAAAATATTGATGGGGAAAAGGAGGAGGGAGAGAAACTTTCTGCCTTTTGGGTCTTGATTGCCTTCAGAAATTTAATGTCTGGCAGAGAAGGCCCAGATTTCATCTGCTTCCTCTTCATAGTCTTTAATGTCACTATGGTTAATATGTTCTGCAGATTTTCTTCTTCTCAATAACACAACACTCAAAGAAAAATATTGTTCCTTCACTTGGGGAGCAAGGTGAGGGGGAAGTAAATGCAGACAGCACTCTATAATTAAGCCCCAATTTTGATGATACAAGCTTTCGTAAAAAGGCTACCATCTTCCCTCTTCTGAGATATAGCAAGATACAAGTAACTTTTCTTCTAAAAATAAAATCCAAAGGCAAAAACCAGAAAACAAAGATGTTGTTGGTTGGTTCACAAGGTCTCTGAACCACATTTCTTTCTCATAAGCCTGATATTCTAGTTGTCCTTGCCTAAAGCCTGTCTGAAGTGACTCACAGGTATGGTCTCCATTGAGCCTAGCCCTCTGTTTTGATGTTGGGTAAGGTAATGAATACATGGAGTTGGTTGAGACTTTTAATGTAACATCTACTACCTTCCAGTCTATTCAAGAAAGGCTTTTTTTTTTTTTCCAAGAGGTATTCATGAAGTATAAGCCTTTCTTCCCTCCTCCTCCCAAGCCACAAACTTTCTAGCACCACATCACACATTTTGCTTAATAGGTAAGCTGCTACAGATTCCTCTATAAAACAGACAAGACCAACAGAAGAAAAAGCCTAAGAGCCAGATACTGTTAGCAGCCCCATTACTACCAGTGCCACTGCTACGTTGCCCATCTTAAATTCACCACTCAACACACAAAACAGTAATGTAAGCTAAAAATAGACACCTTGGATATGAATAAAAAATACTGTCGTGATAGATTCTTAATAAGTATTTTCCTTATTTAGTAGACTCACATATAGCAAAAACTTCTGAATTCCTCTGAAGAGTTTTGCTATCAGTGTTATGACTATTAAGTATTTTATTTCCTCTTCATAAGAATAATCAGGAAGTGTGCATCCAAAAGTTTCTACGTTAAAGTGTGCAAGTGTATGCAATGCATATAAATACTTGAGTAAGAAGAGTTTAGAGGGGTGAAGATATTTGAAATCTGGTTATTACTTCTGCTTGAAGAAGCAGATTGAATATGGAAAACAGTTTGCTAGAACAAGTGAAATTGCAGATGCTTGCTACCAGGGAGCTTTTGGAAATATTTGTGTATTTATAATCTGTGGTTAATACAGATTTTTCAAAGCAGGACCAGCAGGGGATTAATGAAATTATCTTCCAAAGTCTTCTAAATTGCATGAGCATTTCTACAGTCTTGTTCAGTGCTGTCTTTCAGTTCTCCCCAACAGTGAATCTATCATACGGAAACTCAAGATGCACTGAATTATCAGTGGTACCCAAGATGTTTGCCCAGCATGCAATGTAATTCTTGAAGTTTCCAAACACCTTAGAAAGATGAAAATTTCGGTCAGGGCTAGGAAAGTATTTTTGTCTATGAAATTTTGTACCATAAGGACAGAACAGGATAAGAAATACTGGACAGAATTCAGAGTGTTCATTCATTAAAGTCAGAAGTATTTATCTGGAGACCAGTGACAAGTGGTGTCCCTCAGGGGTCAGTGCTGGCACCAGTGCTGTTTAACATCTTTTGTCAGTGACATGGACAGAGGAATGGAGTGCACCCTCAGCAAGTTTGCAGATGACACCAAGCTGTGTGGCACAGTCGACTTGCTAGAGGGCAGGGATGCCATCCAGAGGGACCTGGACAGGCTGGAGAGGTGGGCCCAGGCCAACCTCATGAAATTCAATAAGGCCAAGTGTAAGGTCCTTCACCTGGGTAGGCACAATCCCAAGCACAAATACAGGCTGGGTGGTGAATGGCTGGAGAGCAGCCCTGAGGAAAGGGACCTTGGAGTCTGGGTTGATGAAAAGCTCAACATGAGCCTGCAGTGTGCACATGCAGCCCAGACAGCCAACTGAGTCCTAGGCTGCATCAAGAGCAGCGTGGCCAGCAGGGCAAGGGAGGNNNNCTGAGAGAGTTGGGGTTCTTCAGCCTGGAGAAGAGAAGGCTTCGAGGGGACCTGATAGTAGCCTTCCAGTATCTGAAGGGGGCCTACAGGAAGGCTGGGGAAGGATTATTTACAAGGTCCTGCAATGACAGGACAAGGGGCAATGGGCTTAAACTGGCAGAGGGGAGATTTAGACTGGATGTTAGGAGGAAGTTCTTTACAGTAAGGGTGGTGAGGCACTGGAGGAGGAAGTTCTTTACAGTGAGGGTGGTGAGGCACTGGAACAGGTTGCCCAGGGAGGTTGTGGATGCTCCCTCCCTGGATGTGTTCAAGGCCAGATTGGATGAGGCCTTGAGTGAGCTGTACTAGTGGGAGGTGTCCCTGCCTATGGCAGGGAGTTGGAACTAGATGATCCTTGAGGTCCCTTCCAACCTTACCATTCTATGATTCTATGATTCTATCTATTCTCCCTGCCTCTTCCTGCTGTCTAAACAGTCATCACAGCCTTCTGATGCAACACCAACTCCTGACACTCAGGATCAATCTCATTTTTCTCAACCAGCCTCATTATTGCTTGCTAACCAGTGCAGAAGTATATTCCAGATATTTCTTTGTTTTCCATGAGAACTATGCATGTTTGAATAATTTTAGACACATGATACCAGTTTTCAGACCACACTTTCACAAAGAATAAAAATGGTAATCAGTCTTGCAAAGTATGCCGAGGATTTTTCTTTCTTAAAAGATTCTCAACACCTTCCACAGCAGTGAGGTGTGTAGACATCTCTCTTTTCTTCAGAATTAACTCTGAACTGTTGTTGCATTTAAAAATTACCCAAAAAAAAAAAAATCTGGAATTGCAGTTTTCTTAATCTATGTTTGCATCATGTGGAATATAACACGGAACAGCCAATTTACCTTGCGGATTGCCATACCATATTTGAAAACTTCCTTGATTTAATGCCTACCTAAAGAATGGAAATTTTCATGAAAGGACATAGTGCTTCGTGTTAGGAGGGGATTTTATCTAGTGAAGTTATGATAACCCGATAAGCATACATCTATCATTCTGTCATCTTCACACCAACACCGCAAGAAACCATTCTAAGGACTATACCAAAGTTCTTAAAGTAGCTTAAACTGCTTTCTCAGATAACACACACACTACGTTTTGAAGACTAAAGAGAATGTGAATAAAAATAGTGCTTAACTCATGGTCCTGCTGTGGAAATACTCTGAAACTTTTCAGTATCTCTAATATCTTTGTACTAATTTGCTATTCTCTTCCTATTGGGAGTCACTCATTTTTGTTTCTCTTGAGAACTTAAGCACAGCAGCATATGAACTATCAAAAGACAGAAATCAAAAATTAAAACTTGAATCACTCAATATTTAGGGTTGCTATACTTTGCACATGAAGAAAATTTACTATCAGTTCTTAAAGCAGCCATCTACTGTAAAATGTTGGTTAAATAAACCTAAAAGGATCTAATGCACTTTCTGTTTTCCGATATGTCTTGACTCTACTTCCTCCAATACCCAAACCGTTACATTAGGAAGAGATGAAATTTTCTATAATCACAAGTCATAATAATCCAACTTTGAAACATTTAATAGTATTATTGTGTATGAGAATAACATTATATTGCTTCTTATGGGTGCTTATTACTGTTTCTGGCAGTGTAAGGTCGACATGTACACATCTGTACTACTGATGTACTACTCCAGGTTTCAAACCCACGTATATTTATCTCCTTTCAGAATCAAAGGCATTTTCCAATTATTTTAAGGTCAAGACTTCTCAAAACTCACTACTGCTAATAAGAGGAATTGTTTACTGCAAGATCTTTAAAAGGCTATGCAGAAACACCACAGTTTGTGTCAGCCTAGATTGATATGGCACACTTTCATACCAGTGACTTAACATTGTCACTACAGGAGGTCTAAATACTTTCTTAATAAGCTATATTCAGGAATTCATGACAATTCTACAACAGCCATGCTGCCTTGGAGACTGGGATTTCATTCCTGTCTGAAGCAACAAATTCTAAAGACATCTGCAGCAGGCATAGTGCCCACAGTGGTACAATTACAATGCTATGTCAGCTTCTCATTGTTTAAGGTGATGGACTTCATATCTGGTCACGTTATCTCGCTGGAGTCAATGGTATTTTTTTCTTGGAAGCAAGTTGGAACGGCAAGGACAGTGCCAGTTTCAAAGCACTGTAATGTGTTTCTACAGCCTTTTTCATAGGTAACATTATATAGCAATTTCTGTTGTGTACACTGCCAGCACTTTATCCTGAACAGGTGCTCAATAAACTCTCAGACTATTACAGTGCAATGTATTTGTGAAAAGCAAGTTATGAACAGCCAACCTTCTCAACAAAACAGCAACAGTAGCATACAAGTAGAGTGGCACTCTGTTTAACAGGCCCCTCATTAGGATCCCACCTCAGTTACTAGGTCAAGGATCGTGTTACATTTATGAGGGCAAAAGAGTTTTAAGTCTTGAAGCAATAGACAAAACTCATTTGCAGCAATAGTTTTCAGTTGCACCCACAACTGGAAAGAAGTCTTTTGGTTTAAGAACATCCTCTTGTTACTCAGTCACCACAGAACACAGACGCTTTCCCAAGACTTATTCTTTTTAATTGAAGAGTAATTGAAGACAATCCCTCTGGTACTATGGATAAAGTATAACTGCCCGTATACCTACTTGAATCACAGAATCAGAGAAAAGCGCAAGTTGAAAAAGACCCTTGGGATGACCAAGTCCAACTGATAACTCTACTCTACAAGGTTCATCCCTAAACCACACCCTCAAGCATTTACAGTCTTTATTTCCTAAAATAATCAAAAAGGTTGTGGATATTAAAGATACAATTGAAAACTATGTCATCTTGTCTGGAACACAAAACAGGAAAAGCAACCAATACAGAGTTATCTAGAAATTGGTGATGGAGTTAAAACAAAAAAACCAACCAAACAAACAAAAAAATTCAGCTCCATGTCTCCCACTCACTGCAGAGAAGAATTTACTGTTTACGTATGATTCACCCTGGGGTAACTCACAAATATTGAGACCACAGCAGATGTACATCATACATTAGCTACTGCACATGCAAATTTGCCCTTATTAAGATAGAAAAAAAAAGTGCAGCCATATATAAAAATAATAATCAACCAAAATTACTTCATAGAGATAACTTCTTAGAAATGAAGGCTTCCGCACATATAGTTGACTCTAAACAGCTCTGAAACTCTTATTTCAAAAGGTAAGCACATAAGAAAGCTGCTGATATTTTGTAAAGCTATAAAAGTGATAACTTCCCACTACAGACTAAGCTCACAGGGACTAGCATTAAAATCACCTGAAAGAGGCTCACAATCAGACAGAAGGCTACTTCCTCTGCCTTTGCAAAGGCCTGCAGAGTGCAGCACCAACACACCCTAAAAATTAGTCAGGTGGGATACTTTCACAGAGTCACCACTGAGGACCATCCATGATGCATGCTGTTAGCACATACAGACGTCAGAGTTTTAGAAGAGGTTTCCAGGTTCATATACATTGTGTTCTGTGCTCCTGGTCTGGTCATAAAACTTCTCTGAGGCTCAGTGTCTCTATGAATTAAATTGGTACAACTACCCCAAACTCTGGATGATGCTGATAAAAGAAATGTGCTCAAAGGTGCTTGAGATCATTCATCTACTCCTCCATGTCTAGGAGTCCAGTTTTAGCAAAGCAGATTGTACAGAAAATCATAGACTTTTAAAAAGTCGCACCAGAATTCCTCAGGCACCTACAGAGCATTATCTGAGCACCACAACCAGATTCAATAACAGGTCCACTGGCACAGTATGTTGCATTGTGTTGGTCAGTAGGGGTTAAGGCAAGAAAAGAGTTATCAGACAGTGAGTAATGGAGCACCTGCTGTCACCTATAGTCCACTTTGAATCTATGCTATACAGTTTCATCACTGACAGCATCAGAGCGTGAGTAACACTGCAGACCAAACGTGGAGCTGCCTGTCAACCTCCTGGTGTTTGGACAAAATGTCCTGAGAAGCTGACGTAGTAGCAATATTCAAGAGATGCAGGAATCATGGCTGGGTCCCAGTCGCTCAGCAATTGCATTAGTGATTCACGCTGTGGGGATTATTCTTAAATTCTATGAAACCTTTCATTGTACAACAGTCACATATGTGGAGTCAATATGGCCCCTCAGGACTACTCACAACCTTTCTCGCTTTTCTTTTAAAGTTTTCCAGCACTGAACATAACCTGAACTGATGTCTTTAAATTGAAGCATGAGGGCAGACAGAAGGGCTTCAAAGCATCCAGACATGCTGTCTCACTAATGCCATGCTGATCCACTGCCACGTGCTGACCCAGTGAACTGCTCCAGAGCCATCTCCCAAGCCATCATTTGCACAGGTGCAGTACAGGGCTCCAGAGTAAATGGAAACAACAGAAGTGCTGCTCGTTTGTCATGCATAGGATGTGTAGTTACAACCTAGAAGCCCCTCTTCTGTACTTCGCCTCCTCAGCATCTCAAAGGACACAAAGAGAAACATTTATGCAAACCTACAGACCAGGATTACAGGACCCAGAATCAGAGTGCTACTAAAATTAACAGGGTTGAATTTTGTCTCTTCCCTTAAAACATCATGGTTAAAAAAAAAAAAAAAAAAAAGAAGATAATAATGATTTCTACTCATGACTGAGACTTTCCCTCCAAATCTGAATGAGCACATCTAGTTCTTTCTGAAGTCATCTTTATTCTAGGAAGGCTTTCACCAAGATGTTTTCTTGCATATCATCTGCAGGATTTCTGGTACCTACTGCTACATAAAGGTCAACTAACTCCACAGCTGTTACCTAAATCATCATTGGTCTCAAACCCCAGAGTATCAGTAGAAACATTTAAAAATGCTTCTTTATCATAGAACCACATAGTTCCATACTTATACTGGAATTATGTGTTTAGCTTAGTAAAAGGATATGCATACTGTGGTGTTCAGATCATTATTACACACTTAGAACTAATGAAGCCTCTGTCTATGAGCAAGAAATTCCCTGAGAAACTGATTTTAGAGGCTGGCAGTATAGTGGTAGTCAGCTCTGAAAGATGATATTTGGCTTTCTAGGAAGGATTTCAGACAAGTGGTACTGAATCAATAGCTACTGCTCTTCTCTGATGTTCTGTAGGTTCTTCAGCCAATTTTCAACCATTAAAAACCCTCTAAATTTATCCAAGTCACTGGAAAACACAAAACCAGCTTTCAGTATTAGCCTTAAAGTAAATCATTTAAGGCACTCTTTCACCTTGCCAGAATTCAATCACTGGGGAAGTACCATATTTCAGGCAAAGACATTTGAGAAGAAAGAAAGCTTTTACAAAATGCCTCTGAAAATCCGATTTCTAATCACTCAGTTACTTGAGCTCTGTGGCTCCCTGCCATGTGAAGACAGAGAGATTGGCACCTAAAAGATGTGGAGGCCAGAACCACAGATGAGCAATGCTGAGTACTCTGTTTACTACCATATTCATAACTACAGGGTCCTGGATCCCCAAATAAGTGGCCCCAAACAAAACTCTATTGTGGGGCTATTGTTAGCCTGTCCAGTTGATATTCTGCCCAGAATTTTCATTTTGATAATACATAATATCATATGTAGCTTACCCAAGGCACTGCCTGGATAAACAAAACTTGATCAAATCAGACTAAATTTGCCTAGCACATGCTAGATAAGAAAGGTGAGATTTCTTATAACATACAGGAGGCCAGAGGGTGGTAGAACCCACAGCAGCAATCACTAATTAGCTTCTAGGAAAAAGACAGAGAGATAGGCCTGGGGCTACATGATTACGCCAATGATCTCTTGTAGTGAGCAATAAATAGCTATAGAGTAGTCCCAGGAAGAGAAGTCAGAGAGGAGAAACTCAATACAAGGATGACAGATACCTTGTAGAAGCCTGAGGACAACAACTGCTACATGGAACAGTTGAGCTGTCATCCACACAACTTGCACATTGTCTAAGTGCCCCATCCCCCATCACCAGACTGGTCTGAAGAGTAGGACTGGAGATCCAATTTGTGTGTGATAAATGTGTGTTTGTAAAACAGGATTTTTCTATTGACTCACTGTATCTGTTTTACCAAATAAATACATTCTAGATTATACGCCAATATGGGCTGCAGTTGTCTTCCAGTGGCTGCCTTGCTCCATCTCCCATAACAACTACTGAGTGTTAACAGCGACTCAGTGCATTACTAATTATAGTAATATGAAAACTCACAACTGTCTCAGAGAAGTTCTTAGAAAAATTAAGATATCAGAAGATTAAATAAAAGGAAAAAAACTCTAGTATTTCTGTGACCTCATTAAAACCCAAGCAGATGAAGTTTGCAGTGTAACACACAAATGTCACATTTGAAAAGGTTAATAGCAAAAAAATCTTAAAAGAAAATCCAAACCCTTGTGCCTCATATCTGAAAACATGTGAGATGTTTGCTCTTACAACTAAAAATAACCTTTAAATGGCAGAAATCACTTGTGGAGAAAGTCAGAATGTTTTTAAACCAAATGATTGGTCTTGAACAAGGAAGTCTTTTTGCATTTATATAAAGCAAGCA
Organism: Eubucco bourcierii; assembly: GCA_013396675.1. NCBI lineage: Eukaryota > Metazoa > Chordata > Aves > Piciformes > Ramphastidae > Eubucco > Eubucco bourcierii. Next base: position 72,754 of record VWZE01016722.1, on the reverse strand, counting down.
TTCTAGACAGACAAGGAAAGAGACATAGGAGTGTTGTCAAGCTTTTTCTAAGGTTTAGCCATCTGATTAAAACCTTTGATAATTTATTCATGAATGCTTAATCTGGGACTTTAATCTTCAAACAGCTTCCTAACTAACAGATTTGCTTTATTTCCCTTCCATATTCTGCCTCCACATAATTATTTTTCAGTTGCACAAGTGATTTTCTGTATTGATTAGAGCAGTGAGAAACATGTCCATCATCAAAACTTTACTATATTTATGAGAAACTAGTGAAAGCTAGTGGTGAAAACAAAACAAAACAAACCCCACTCTACTCATGTTGCTTAGACTAAATTAAAAGGTACATTTCTGGCATATGAGGCAACCACTGAAATACAGGCCTTTCAACTCCTGAAATGTAAATGAGCACTTTCCTTCATCTCTAGGTTGCTTCAAGTGTTAGAGCAATGGTAATTTATTTATAAGTGTTAAGAAAAAATACTTTGTTTGTCACTGTCATTTCAAAGACTGACACTTCAGTTTGACCATCCAGAAGAATATGCTTGAAAGTTTAGTTTCTCAATCCACATCATCTGAGTTTATAAATATAACAGCAATCTAATGAGTTGAGCATGAAGTATTAAGTAGGAGGATGCAGACAGAGAGCAGGACTGCCCAAGCTCATAAAAAAACAAAAAAATCCAAATGCTTATAGCAACCTTTCTTGAAGGAAGCTTTTATAAATGTACATATTAGCAAAAAGAAAAAAAAAAAAGATGGAAATATCTTCAATACCTGTACTAGCTAGTGCATAGATTAATTTCCTCACTTCTTAATACTGTGAAAAAGGAATAAGTAAATATATCAGCCAATAGCAGTGTATGTTTTTAAGAGGCTTAGGAAGACATGACAAGCTTTCAAAAACAGCTACTGTTGTTCCTGAGGTCAACAAATTATTTTAAGGTCAACTATGACAACTTTTCACAGGCTAAGAATAAAGTGCAGCAGAGTACTCCATTCACCTTTTGCAACAAATGGCAATTCTTTAGTTATTACAGTCATTTATCCAATTTCTTTCTTTAGCAATTGATGCAGCTGAGTTAGTCACTATCTGAAACAGGTTGATGCATTTCTCTACTTACCTTGAACAGCCTGCCTCTTGGCTCATGTATAAGTGAAGTAAAAGATTTTTCCAAGGACAATATTCTGCTATGGAATAGCTTAGATCAGAAATGAGCCTCAAATCTAGTAGAATCACTGAAATCTAATGAAGGTTCAAATGGTATTGAAAGTCTTGGTGTCTATTTAGGTCCCCAAATACAGATTGAGGAACCTAACATCCTGGGTGATTGTTTGCTCTAAAGTAGACTCTTCACCCGGATGTCAGCGCATACAAAGGAAACTTGGATACCAGTTACATTCCTGTGCTTCAAACACACCTCTTCTTTGTCAGTCTCTCTAAAAATCAGGAGTCCTATGTGAACAAGAGATTAGGCAAGCATCTGGAATATTACGGACACATAACTATATTTGGTAAACTACTTGTTAAGAGGGTGGCTTATTCCAGCACACAACCCACAAATCCCCAAACTGCCATACCTAGAGATTCTTTAAAAGAACAAAGGACTACATTCTAAGGAAACAGCTTTTTTTCATTTTATGATGCAAATCTCATCTTACATATTCCTGTACTCTGAATTCTAAAGAATTTAGGTTAGTGATAAGACAACCCATCTAACCAAATAGCTTTCAGATATGTTCATGTTATGAATAACATAACAATTCCTAAAACAATAACAAAATTTCAGTGCAGAGTCCCATCATCTGGACCTCAGTTCTTTCCCCAAAAAGCAAATGTGATCACTAAAAGGTCTTAACACTAATTGTATCTATGTATTTTTATTTTCCCTGAAGTTAAGAGGTTCAAAGAATTTGCTGCAATTTGGTAACTATATGGAATGAACTGAATTAATACTTCATTACAGTTCAACACAAACACCTATCAACAAGGGGACTTCCACTACTTCCGTGAGTGACCTGTTCCAGTGTTTCACCACCCTCCTAGTAAATAACTTCTTAATGTCCAATCTAAATCTACCCTTCTCTAGTTTAAACTTGTTGCTCCTTGTCCTATTGCTACATGGCCTTCTAAACAGTCCCTCCCCACCTTTCTTGTACACACCCTTCAAGTACAGGAAGGCCACTATAAGGTCTTCCTAGAGCCGCCTCTTCTTGAGGTTGAACAACCCCAATCCTCTCAGCCTGTGTTTGTAGAGGAGGTGTTCCAGCCCTCTGATCATTTTTGTGACCCTCCTCTGGACCCCTAACATATGTCCCTGTAACTATGATAGTGACTGACACTGGATGCAAATATAGAAAGATTCATGTAGTTATAGTTGTCAAAGCTCAAGATGTTTGACTTGTAATTTGTAGACTCTGCTTCAGCCTTGACACAGGCAGTGAATAATGTGGCAGGAGCTGCTGAGGATATATGTCCTGTGTGAATGGGGAGGGTTTTATCATAAATCCACTGTGAGCTATTTTTTTTGTGCTTTGTGTGAAGATTATGTTTTGCACTAGTACCTTAGTGTCTTGTGGCTTTGCTTTTGTCCAATGATCAGGCTGCTGCTTTATTATTTTTTAAATGTAATTAGTTTCTTAGAAATGTACGAGTTGCGTCTGTAAAAATTAGATTTTCTTTTGTAATGATGTAGTGGAAAATTAGTAAATCCGTGGTAGATCCCTTCTAAAACAATGCATTCTAAAACAATGCAACAATTTTCTGTTACATCATGGACAAACATCACTGTACATATGTACTTCTGTTGCAAATATCAACGTCCAAGGACCTCATAAATGGTTCCATTTTCTCCTGATATGCCTTTAGACAGCACTTACTCCACCACAGCTTTGGTTTCCTTACTTTAAACAGTTTTCCTCTCAGTGCTTCACTGACACAGTCCCCAGAAGGAAGGAAACTTTCAGAAACGGTTCTACAGTCAGCAAGGTATCCACAAAATAGCAGTTCCCTTGTGACAAAAGCTATGTTTTTCCCACTCTTTTTATTTGTCATATTAATGACAAATTCTTCTTTAGTCCTAACAAGACTTCCTCATCTGATTAAAAAGGAAAAAAAAACAAAACAAAAAAGAAAAAGCTGACAAAGTGCACTGTTATCAGAACAGGGAACCACTATTTCAGGCAAAGGTGCTTAGGAAAAGCAATTTTACTCTCTCCTGAGTGCTCTGTAGTCATTACAGAGGTAATTTGTATTTTAAAAAGAGTCAATCTCTAAGAACGTGTCAGAAAAATGTGACTGAAAAATGCAAACTATCTCAAATCAGCATTATGTTACCTATGTAACCTAATGGCAAATCTGCAATACACAGCTTTCCATTTGTTACCCAGAAGTATCTCCTCAAAACTGATGAGCCACTTTTTCCCCCCAAGGAAAGCCACCCATCTTTTTACTGGTGAGTGACACTCATCCTTTGTGATGCTCAGACAGTCCCACAGATCACAGCCAAACAAACTAACTAGCAAATGTGGACATCTTTATACAACTTGAAGGTGACTCAGGAGACAGGCTACCTACAAAATCTCAGTTAAAAACGTAAACCAAAGTTTTGATGAGGTGCAGTCAAGTGTCTGTAGAACAGCATATTAATAAGCCTCCCCAGCATGGAATGGGCAGAAATCCTAAAATCTCATTATTGGGGAAAAGATGGCAATCCAAGTTGTGGCAAGTGATGGTTCAATCTGTACTTGGATGGTCTTGTCCATTACAAATAATATGTGATCATTTCTTTTTATGAAAAGGAAATGATTTCCACTAAATTCTGCAAATAAATTCGCTGTCAATCAAAAGTGTTTTTAATGAATATGAGAGAACAGATTGCAAGTTTACAAATAATGTCCTGTGAGGGCTAAGAAAGTCTGTGAAGTGATTTTACAAACGTGTTTCTGTGTGGCAATAACCCAGCATCTAGTCTACAAAACAAACAGATACCTTGCAGTCTCACTGTAGAACTATTTTTGGAACCATGATGAGTTCTAGAAGCTTCACAGTAACAGGAAATTTCTCCAGAGACACTACTTTGTACTACATCTAACAGGAACTAGCTCAGTTAACATGCTTTCTCCCTCCTCTTTCTCTGTAAGTAATGATTTCATTTTACTGATACTGCAGTAGAGGTTGAATTAAAGAGAAAAAAAAAAAAAAAAAGCCCACTCAACCAAAACACTAAATAACACCTGGCAATAAGGCAATGCATGCTAAGCAACAAAACAGTCTCTGTATTTCACACAAGTCTGCTTCAAGGACAACAGACCTTCCTAGGTTTTCTGTGACAGCATCCAACTGTAGCCAGATTAATTTCTCCTTGAAATCCCGTTTAACTTCAGTACTGTACATGTCCAATTCTCTGAGATGGCACTAACAGTACTAGATACAGATTAGCCATTTCTTGGAAGCAACAGTACAGAGAATCACCAAGTAATTAAAAAACAAACAAACAAAAAACCTGCAACCATTTAAATGCTTAATTCTTAGAATCTCTGTAAGAGGTTGGTTTGCCCACTAGCTAAGGAAGAGTTTCAGTAAAAAGGTTAAGGAACATAAATATATTTTATGCTTTGAAATACCTTTATCAAAGAATTCTCTGAAAGAATAAAGCTGCAGAATCAAACATGTTTGACAGAAACCTACAGTATCACTAAGGTTGGAAGAGACCTCAAAGATCATCAAGTCCAACCCCAAATCACAGACCTCAAGAGTAGACCATGGCACCAAATGCTGCGTCCAAACCCGCCTTGAACACCTCCAGGGATGGTGACTCCACCACCTCCCTGGGTAGCCCATTCCAGCAGTCAATGACTCTCTCAGTCAAGAACTTTCCTCTCACCTCCAGCCTAAACTTCCCCTGGCACAGCTTGAGACTGTGTCCTCTTGTTCTGGTGCTGGTTGCCTGAGAGAAGAAAGCAACCTCCTCCTGGCTACAACCACCCTTCAGGTAGTTGTAGACAGCAAGAAGGTCTCTCCCCTGAGCCTCCTCTTCTCCAGGCTAAACAATCCCAGCTCCCTCAGCCTCTCTTCATAGGGCTTGTGCTTGAGGCCTCTCACCAGCCTCGTTGCCCTTCTCTGGACACACTCAAGTACCTCAATGTCCTTCCTAAATTGAGGGACCCAGAACTGGACACTACTCAAGGTGTGGCCTAACCAGTGCAGAGTACAGGGGGAGAATGACCTCCCTGCTCCTGCTGGCCACACTACTCCTGATGCAGGCCAGGATGCCATTGGCCTTCTTGGCCACCTGGGCACACTGCTGGCTCATGTTTAGGTGGGTGTCAATCAGCACCCCCAGATCCCTTTCTGTTTGGCTGCTCTCCAGCCACTAGCTCTGTATGGGGTTGTTGTGGCCAAAGCGCAGCAACCGGCACTTGGATTTGTTGAACACCATCCCCTTGGACTCTGCCCGTCTGTCCAGGCGGTCGAGGTCCCACTGCAGAGCCCTTCTGCCCTCCAACCCAGCAACATCTGTCCCCAGCTTGGTATCATCTGCAAATTTGCTGGTGACTGATTCAATGCCTTCATCCAGATCATCAATGAAGGTGTTAAAGAGGATGGGGCCCAGTTCTGATCCCTGAGGGACATCGCTAGTGACCACCCTCACGCTGGATGTGGCACCATTCATCGCCACTCTTTCATTACACAGCACAAGAATACACTACAGATCAATTAAAAAAATAGCTTCCTCCATTTGTTCATTTGTTTATCTTTCAAATACTTTGTGATAGAAAAATATTCCTTGGTCAAACACAACAGAAGAAAAGATCAAATTATTTCTCACCTAAAAGAAAAATTCATATAGCTTTGGATATAATCTGACTTTCATCTGAGTGATTTTGCCAAGTTCCATTTGAATGGCATTTTATTCTTTTATGTCGTTGACTACTTAGGTTTTCAGCTTAATTTCCTCCATAATGGTACTTTAGGCATTCATAAAAAAAAAAAATCTCATGAACCTGGCAGGAAACAAGTACTCATCTCTCCAGTAGTTTTAGGAGAAAAACTCTCAGGGTAGCTCTCCAGGCTGGATGTCCCACTGTTTTCTAATCCTCTTGCTATTATTTGACTCCATTTTCTGGAAAACTGTGCCCTTCATTTGTTTTGTGTCCACACTGTGATTGCTATTACTTTCCTCCTCCTTTATCAGCTGCAGGCTTCTAGTTATCTGCTACCAGAGTTGAAATCGGGTATTGAGCTGAAAACGTTATTAGGTTGCTTTGCTGGAAGAAAAAAAGGCATGACAGCATGGCTATAGTCAAATCACTATAGCTATAGAAAGAGAAAAAAAATTCAGAACAAATTATAGCTCTCTGGAAGGCACTCTGCAGCATCCAACACCATAACTCCAATAAGGGACAGATGTTTGCAACGGTCTTCACTGAGTGATATGAATTAAAAGCTTTTCTGGTTTTGCAAGCAATTATTCAAAAGTTATAGAAAATCCAGCTCCAATTCTACTTTCATTTATACCTCACAGAGACCTTCACATATATTCTCAGATTTTATTACTTTACCTGTTGAGAAGTAGAGAGACAGCTATTTCAACAAAACCATTCAATTAACAAGCTTGAATCTGTATGTTCAGCAACTGATTGCTCAGTGTGTGAGAACTGAAGCTCATCATACACAGAGGCACCCTGCAAGTTATCTTCACAGCTTTTCCTGAACACCTCATTGTAGTTACTGCAGGTTCAGTTATGTAACAAGCTGATACAGCTATCCCCCTACCCCCATAAGAATATATTGTTATTGCACTGATAATTGTTTCATATGTAAATACAAACCAACTACATTACATAAGTGACAAACAATACTATACCTCAGCTGAAGATCCTTAGGAAAGAAGATGTCTCTCTTGAGTTTGCATCAATTTAGAAATATGGAATCATTTTGGCTGGAAAAGACCTCTGACATAAACATCAACTGTTAATCCAGCACTGCCAGGTCCCTGACTAAATCATGTCCCTCAGCGTCACATCTCTGCATCTTTTAAACATCTCTAGGGATTAAGATCCAGCCACCTCCCCTCAGGAGCCTGTTCCAGTCTTTGAGAAGCCTTTCAGTCAAGAAGTTTCTTCTAACATTCAACCGAGACTTCCTCTGGTGCAATTTGAGGCCTTCTCCTCTCCTCCTATCACTCCTTATGAGGGTGAAGAGGCAGAAGCCCACTCCAGTTCCCTCAGCTGCTCCTCACAGGACCTATTCTCTGGACCCTTCATCAGGTTTCTTACCGTTCTCTGGACCTACTCCTGTACCTTGACGCCTTTCTTGAAGTGAGGACCCTAAAACTGAATCCAGTATTTGAGGTGCGGCCTCACCGGTGCCAAGGCAGTGAAGGCAGCAGCAGCGGCCATGATCAGCTCTGAGGCGAGTGCTGGCTACAGATTGCTTGGGGGGCCTTGGGACCAGGGACAAATAGTGGTGGGAAAAGCCCTACCAGCAGCTAGCTGGCACCCCTTGAGCAGCATAAGTGACAGGCTGAGCAGACAGGGCAGTTTGGCAGGCAGGGAGGGCCCATGTCCTGAACCCTAACCCCATCTCTGCTTGTGGAAGCAGAGCCCAGGGAAGTGCTCCAGAGTTCCCTCAAAATGGCGGGCACTCGCCTTAGAGCTAAACCCAGTGTGTCTGCCGTGAAAGCTCAGGAGACATCTGACGTATCCGCCCAGGTAGGCCTGGACAAACTTCAGCACAGGTGATAATACTGCAGGGAGGGCCCAGAGCCTTCTCCTGATGGAAAAAGTAGCTACCTGCACAAGGTGTGCACGGGCTAGCAATCTGTTTCACCAGGTGGCTGAGTTGCAAAAGCCAGTCACAAGTCTATGGAGTATTAGAGGAGCCGTGACAAAGGTTGATAGGTGGCTTCCAAATTACATTCCTGCAACAAGGAGCACCGAGGAAGGTACCTTGGACCCCGGTAACCCAAAAAATCAGGACTCCACTTCATCCTCCATCCTCTAACACCATCAGAAGCAGATGTGAAGCTTTAACACCTTTAGACATTCATGAGGAAACTTTATGTGGAGAAAATTCACCAACATCACACAGAGAAAAGATGATATGCCATAGTGGCCAACTCTCTTTTAGAGGACACTGAAGCTTCCATTTGCCAACCCGATAGGGAGTCATGAGAGAGGTCTGGTACCTCCTGGGAGCCAATATCTGAGACATTGTCATGAGGGTGCTGCAACTCATTAAGAGCATCAACTACTACCCACCTGAGCACACTATTGGCTCACATTCATTCAGCTGTTAGGCAACACTCCCAGGTTTTTCTGCTGAACAGCTTTCCAGCCTCTCTTCTCCAAGCCTGGAATATGGGCTGGGGTAGTTATGACCCAAGTGCAGAATGCAGTACTTGGCCTTGTTGTGCTTCATACAACCAGCCTCAGACCATGGATTCAATCTATTCAGACCCCTCTTTAGAGACTTCCTACCCTAAAGCAGATCAACACTGGTGCTACCTACAAACTCACTGAGAGTGGTCTTGATCTCCTCCAGATCATTAATAAAGCTACAAACAGGACTAGCCCAAATAATGAGACCGGGGAAACATCACTTGTGAGTGGCTACCAACTCTGTTCACCACAACTCTTTGGACATCACATACAGCCAGTTTTTAGCCCATTGACAACCACACCCACCCAAACCATGAGCAGCCACTTTTTCCAGAAGGCTGGGAAAGCATAAAAGGCTTTACTGAAGTCCAAGTAGACAATATCCACAGCCTTTGCCTCATGCCCTAAGCTGGTGACCTAAAGTTTGGGCCATTAATGTTCAGTATGCCACATGTCCAAGATCTTTACATGGTACACTAATGGCAATTGATTGCCTGGGTTCTGAATTATCTCAACAGTATGTTTCTGCAGTTTTCCTTTCACATGTATGAGAATGTCTTTTAATTTCTGACTACTTACAGGAAGGTTTATATTAATCCATACATGTACTTAATACATGACATAAAGTTCACAGCTTGGTTAGCAGCTTGTCAGAGCTCAATTAATTTACACCACATAGCATTAATGCACGGGTTTTGGCAATTCCTCTCATGCCATCTGCTTGAAAAGTTTTGAGATCTCCGAGATTAGTCAGACAGAAACATTAATTCTTATTCGGAATACATATTGTGTTGCTTTGCCACACATATTGTGCAGTTTTCAAGTATTAATTCACAAAAAGCCACCCCTAATTATAGTGGCTTATCTATAGGGTCAGGTGAACAAATTAGACAAAACCAATAACTCACTTGAATCCATCTAGAGGTCTTTTACAGCTCAAGCACTTTTGGAGAAAGAATAACAAATAAAACCTACTTGGCTTGGTTTGTGTTAGTCATATGAAGAGAATCAGGTAAAACTGTAAAACATGATAATATTTTAATTCTAGGCTCTGCAGATATTGTCTGTTCATAACAGAGAACACTTTTGAAGCAGCTTTATTTTTAGGTAAAAGCTCATGATAAAACCCAGGTTGCATCAAGTAGAGAAAAACAGCAATGCTGCTCCCCCAAAATAGTTTCTAGTATTATTAAGTTTAAAGTAATACAAAAATCTTTTCACCTGGTTAAGAGCAGAGCCTGTGCTTGGGGTAAATGTCACATGAAAGAGTGGCTTTTGAGCATGACAAAGCACTGAGCAGACTAAAGTGGACATGTGGGACTCTGCACTATGCATCACAAAGAAAAACTGAGAAGGGGCATCCATCATCCTAGTAGTGGATGATTTTCTGCTCAAAGAAGCAAAAATATTGCTGTGGGGAGGATATCAACTAATTCACAATAAGAGCTCAACACCAGGAAGGATAATACAAAATATTGTGTCAAATTTTGAAGACAAAAAGATTAGAGTGTCTGACAGATAAATACAATGGACATCAGAGTCGCTGTGTAGCAGGGGAAGAGAAAAAAGTGTAAAAAAAAAATTTAGAATTCTCTTCAGAAATCTCTCAGCTGGTTTGTTTCCTGAGGACAAGCACTTATTTTCCAGATCTAATGGTTTCAGTCAGAAATTCTCTCATTTTCCTTTAAAAAATATGTAAGAAAAATAAGTTATTGATGAATTACGGTTCTACCTCCTTTCTAGGTGTTCATATGCTTTATATAAGATATTCATTACTTTCTACAGTATTGATAGTCGTGCCCAGGAATTTGCCACAACAGCAGCAATATTTCATAGCACAGAGTTATTTCTAATCACAGGACTGCTGCTGGCTTGTGAACTTCCTAAATCGATATTAGGTTGTCCTAAGTAAATAAGAAATGCCATTCTTGAAGCAGTAAATGAAGTTCATTTGGAACAATGAGGAAACAACATCCGCAGAGGGTCAGACAGTCTATTGATTTTCCAAAGGTCTCCTCTCTACACTCCTACTACATCATTCTACAGCAGAAAGTATGCAAAGGCCTTCCTTGCTTCAGACAGTAATTGAAAGTCCTTCATCAAAATCACATTGCTTCCTGGAAAGCTTCCTGGCCTTAGAGGGTGCTGCTTTCACTTAAGCAGGTACACAGCTGCTACAATGCTTAGAGTTGACACTTGCTTTTGCAAAGCACAGGCAATCAAGTGTCTGTCTGGCTATACAGAAAGGGCCAGTTGGTAGCTGGAGTTCAATATGATGGTTTAACAAACAAGAGGACTATAGGAAATAAAGCGGGCATAAGGATGCTCACAACTTTAAAGGATCTAATGCGGAAATGTGTTATCTTCTGCCAGTGTTGTTCTCCCTAAGTATATTGTCAAAGCCCACATATCCAAAGGTACTGACTCAGAAGACACAAGAAACCATCTGCTGTGTTCTAAGCCAGTGAAATGTTTTCTAACATGCAAACGAGTATGCCTGAGTCTAATGTAATTATCTTGGGCATGCCAAAACAGGTATCCTTTTCCATTTCTCTTTCTTTCAGAATAATAATTAAGCATTTTTTTAAGAAGACGACCAGCCTTGAAACCAAATTTACACCAATCGTTATCACCATCACTTAAAAAGCACTCCTGTTGTTTCCACTTCTTTGTTTAACAAACCTGGAACACAGGCTAATCTCACTCAGATCACTTCACCTGTCTGTAAGAAATTTAATACATAGGGGGAGGGAGAGTCAGAGATAAAGTGGCATGATGCATCAAGCTCCTTATGCCAACAAGTTCTTTCATGGAAATCACACTTTGGCAAGTGAACAAGTCAGATTAGTGAACAATGTACCGCCCCCAGTATTTTGTCTACAGGGTATTATGTAACAGCTGCTTTACTGACAATACTTTCCCTTTCAGGGAAAAGCAGACAGGCAGTAGAAAGCAGTTTCACTTTTAATTCAAAGAAGCTTATTGCCTGTTTGGGAAAGGTAAAACTATCAGAAAAAGTGATTGTCAACTTATTGGATAGGCAATATTGAGCTTACTCTAGAACTTCGGTGTTAGCATCACGTGTTCTCATCCAATATTTTGATACCTAGACAGACAGATGCAATATTTTGGTGCTATATATATATCTACATATATATTCACACACAGCACACAGATATATATATATATTTACACAGCACCAATATATATGTATATCCATACATTAAATAGTGCACGAAGAACAAGCTTTTCATGTCAACTAGTGTATTATGATTTCATGAAGACGATCACTCTAGTCCTTAGTAAACAGAGACAGAGAATTTCTCTAGTGAGAGAGAAATTCACAAAGTTCCAGATGAAACTGGCAAATGTATTAAGTACATGAGGAGTGGTTCTGGAAGCAAAAAGTGTTCAACAAATCCCATTCATCTCTGTGAAGGAGAAACATGATTTTTTTTCCCTCTCAGATCAAAATAAGCTGTGTTTTATTTCACAAGTTAACAGAGGCTTTAAGAAAACACAGTTCCATTGATCCACTTGGCTTGCCTATCACAGGGCACTCAGACTCACATCTCAGAAAAATTTGATGATCAAAGCCAAGCAACTGGGAATCAAGCCACCTGGCTCACTTTACAGGGAAAATAAAAACAATTATATAATTAATTGATTAAGAATTGGTTAGGACTGCTACTTGTTCAAGTTCTTACCACAATAGGAGCTCATAAGGCCTTTGCATTTCTGCAACAATGCTAATAACTAGGCACAATCTCAGCCTCTGCCTCCTCCCCAGAACAATACCACTCTCTACATGGGTGATGTTTTTCACATAAACCAAGCTGGAGACTCCCATTCAACATGGACTCCCATGGAAAAGAAAAGGGGTAGTGGGTGCAAGTTACTCCTGAGGAGATTCTGATTGGACTCCAGAAGGAAATGTTTCACCATGAGAACGGTTAGACATTGGAATTATCTCCTAAGGGAAGCGGTGGATTCCCCTACACTGCTCAAAGACCCCACTCAACAGGCTGCAGAACCATTGCATTTCAACTATTATCTAGAAAGGTTGGACCACATGATCCTTGAGGTCCCTTCCAATGTGGCATTCTGTGGTTCCATGATTCATTAACAACGGTAAGAGGGATGATCATGAAAGAAGTTCCTGGCACTTGCAGGCCTGCTATGAAGTCTGATGCTTTCCTGTGTGCCAAGCATCACAGCACACTGACATGTAGACCTTTGACTCCTGAATGTATGTGACATTTTCAGCCTTCACAAAATGCTCTTCCTCTGATGTGGACATTAGTCTTGTGACTAGGAACAATAAGCACATTATCTAGAGTAGATAAAGACACAGGTGCAGGTCCTCCAGAAAAAAAAAATATACTAGTCAGGTACAATGCTTCTATAGCAGAAAAAAGGGTCAGAGAGTGTTCAGGTGTATGCTACAGTGAAAAATCAGACACATTCCATAAATTCTGGTCCAGAAACATGGAAAATAAAACAATATAAAGTTGCTTGGTTTAAACCACCTCTGAACTAATAATCAGATACTGAGAAGTCATAATTGTTTCTAGAAATCTTGTCAGAATAGAGCACAAATTTCTAGAACTTGCCAACTTTCATGTCAATCACAGGGTGAAAGTCTGCACTGATAACCTGATGTCTGCTCATCCATGGAAATCTGTGATTATGTACAGCATTTGCAACTGAGATTTACAAGGCCTTTGCATTTTGGATACAATACAGTTGACCAGCATCCAACTTTTCTGCATGGGTCTGTCAGTTGTCAGGGGCTGCTGTGGTCACCTTGGCAGTTGGCTTGTGTGCACACACTCCGAAAAAGCACAGCACTGGAGTGGCAGAGCTCAGCCCCACTCACTGAGCGGCCATGGCAACAATGGCCTGCTAGCATCACAGAATCATTTTGGTTGGAGAAGACCTTTAAGATGATCAAGTCCGATCAATACCTCTCTCTACCAAGTCTGGTGCTAAAACGTGTCCTTCAGCACCACATCCCTGCTCTTGTCCTCTGTCTGATCCTTCCTACAGACTCACTCTTCCACAGGCACCTCAGACTCACTCTGCACATGGGCTGAGAACAGAATGAACTGGACCTGTGGCAACCTTCTGCCATCTGCCACTTCCTCCATGGAAAGAGAGAAAATTTGTCCCTCCCACTGTCTATTACCAGATGATGTGCCTTTCAGCGTCCCCAAAGATGGACACTGGATGGTCCCCTGGGCTGTATAAATGATCTCAGAATGCTACAGGTGGCCTATAAGCACTTGCAGTAAATGAGTTATTTCATCAGGAGCTTTGGATTGTTTTATCAATGACGGAAAGGTAATACTAGTTTAAGACTCTGATACATTAGGATTTGGTGTGATCATCCAAATAATTAGAATATTTTCTGAACTCCTTTTTCAAGTAGCCACATAGTTAATGTCTCCTAAGGAGATGTGTTTGGCCCAAATACTCTTTACTTTTGTCAGCAAACAAAGACTGTTGCTGATTCTCCTATTATTGTGTGAGAGCACATCTTTTATTGCTGCCTTAGCACCAAGAAATATTAAACATACTGATATCCAACTTCTTCCTTCTAGTCTCAATTAGATGCTTTAGCTCACAAAGCAGTGAGGCACTGGCTCTTTTCCACTGCTGCCAAGCTCTATTTTCAGATGTTGCACAATTACCCTTGAATTGTAGGGTTATTTCTATTTCTCCTTCTTGATGTGAAACAGATGGAAGTGGAATTCCAGATTTCAACTTGCGCAAGTGAAGAATAATTTAAAATAATAAAGCTCAAGGGCCAGATTACATGCAGGGAAAGCAACCGTGGGAAGCCCTTGGAGGGCATGGGATGGAAGGAAGGAACAGAAGAGGCCAGATACAGTAGTCTACATGAACATAAAGTTTTCTTCACTCTGTTTCAAAACAATTACAGAGTGAGATCTTTTAGTACATGCTTATACTTCAGCACCAAGGTAAGATTCCTGATTCTACAATGCACACTAAGTGTATTCATTTGCACTAAGGCTCTTATTTCACATTTTCCCTTGTGAAAGTACAGCCAAACAAGTATAGGATCACCTACCAAAGGGCAACTACTATTTGAGCAAGGGCTCTGACTGCAAATAATGCAATTCAAGAGGAGCTCCTGGTAGAAAACAAAATAAATCTGGAGATGTCTGAAAAATAACGAAGTGTTCAGAATTTAATTACCCTTGTACTAGTTCAAAAGAACATTGTTTTTCCACAATTTTTATCTGAGAATCATGGTACAAAATGCTTAGATTTCATTTGTTGTAGACTTATAACACTTGACATGAAGAAGCTTTTCCTCTAAGCTACTAAAAAAAAAAAAAAAAAAAAATCAATTCTTTGTTTCTGCACTGAGCACAGGGCTGTGAGAATCTGATTCCAAACTAAGTTCCCTACAATTTTGTTGAAACTTAAAGGCACAAAACATCAGCAGCATCCATGGAGAGATGGTCCCTAAACACAAAAGGAGGCTATTTACTTTTGTCCCAGTCTTACCATATCACATCCATAAGGACAATTGAGACATCTTGGAATATCTCAGATAGGAGTAATTTATTTTTATAGAACAATTTATCTTTAATTACGTTCAGAGTCAGGATAGACTAAAATGGTTTCATGTATAAAGGTGTCAAAAAAAAAAAAAGATACAGAACACATTAACAGGCAACCTTAGAAATGGACCAAAATAACAGAGTCCAGAAGCATGGCTTTTAAAAATGTGCCCCTACTGTTTGCTTGAGTTATAAATTACCCACTGTATTTAGCATGCCTTTTAGTCACCCATACAGCACAATCTTCACATTACTCAAACTAGTGTGGAAAGGTATTCTGTTAGTGAGGGGCAGTTCTCCTCAGTCACCTAAGGACAATAAACCCTGGCCTCAGTTAACTTGCCAGGTTTGAAATTCATATTTCACCTGGGCATCAGCCTGATACCACAGCTTGTGGTATGCCACAGGCCTAGAAAACACTGACATGTTCTCTGCTCCTCCGACTATAGGAATACAGTTGTTACCAAACCAACATATTTTTACTTAATTATCCTAGCACCAGGCTAAAGATGGAAATTTCAGAACACAAACAGTCAAGTAAAAAAGTGAAAAAAAAAAAAAAACAACAGTGAAACAGAACAAGAGCACAGGATAAAGAGCCATCTGGCCCTGAATATCTCCTTACTAATTTATAGGATGGTGTTAATGCAGCCATCCTATTTTCTTACAAGGTCCCTCAATACTGTATTTTGCTAGAAAGAAATCTAGATGGCTCTTGAATTCATTTATGCTTTAGTTTTGAAGTAGCATCCTGTAATTTATTCCTTATGTTTATCAGGCACAGTCTGAACAGAAATGAACAGAAGTTTCCCCATTGGGCTGATATGTGAATGTCTCTTGCTGCTCCTCCTGAGCTTTCCCTGCACACACAGTAAGTTGACTTGAGTTAATGATGGAGTGGAATTTTCAGTGAGATATTCATAACCAGCAAAAAAAAAAACAAACAACAAAAAAACCCCAAACAAACAAAAAAAACCAAACACAAAACCCAACCCAAACAAAAAAACCCAAAACAAAACAGAGAAAAAAGCAATGAAGTTATGAGAATTTTCTTTTAAATCAATTAAATGAAACTTATCCCCTTTATAATATTGAATTACATTTTTTTCCCTTCAACCAAATCTTTAGAAGCACAACGTCCTGGGTTCAGCTAGGGCAGGGTTAAAGAGTCAGGTAAGGCACCTTCTATGTCACTCCTTTTATATACAACTTAATTTTATCAATGTTATTCCTGTTCTTTTCTTCATTCTTTGTTCTTTTGAACTCTCTTTATCTCAGCATTAAACTACAACACAGCATTATCCAAGAACAATAAATAATATAATCTCAGAAGATCAAGTTTCACTCACTTAGAAGATTATAAATGAAGAACATTCTGGCCCATGTAGCAGTTTGCCAGTGATACAGTTACACGTGATTCTTCTACAAGGAAATTAATTCAAAATAATCTACTTAATGCTGATAGCACTAAACTGTACCCCAAGAAAAATTACTTCAGTCTTTAATCTACTTCATTTCCTTGAGATTCAGAAGTTGCACATTGATCTCTTGCCTAGTCTACCTGTAAAATGTCCTGTGAGGGTGAATGTGCTCTTCCATTCAGAAGAATGCTAGAGGTGAACCAGAATAATTCCATGGTATCTCAAAAGGTCGTTCTTTAGTATTGTGCTTTCTGGTACAAGCTGTTTGTTTACCTTAAAAGAAATCTAGATAATATCAATAGCAGTACAGTAGAATTCAATGTCAGAATTTTGCTGCCAATTTTGTGACAATGCAGAACATTGCCCTGCCATGGGAGACCCCTCAGTGTGCAGAGATTTATGAAACATGAAGGTTATTCTCTACAAACAGCAATTACTCCATGTGTTGGCTTGAGGCTAATTGGAATATTTTAATAGAGAAAATTACACTATAGGCTGTGAAAGGAAAACAATGGTGATGTCTATTTCGCTCATAGGCTTGCTGAGATGTTTTGGGGAAAATAACTCAAAACATTAGATAAGGCAGTCTCAGTCTGTCTCTCTCTGGGGGCACAGCATCTCGGGCAGTCTAGCTTCTGACTCCTTTCTGCTGATTAATCTTCACTAACCACTTTTCTTCTAAACCCCCTGGCCAATCCTCCTAATTCACCTTGCACGTAAGGCAAACCTTGGGGTAAGGTGTAGGAGTGGGAAGAAGGTGGAAGGGTGGTTGGGAGCCCTGCCTGGGGTCTCTGATTTCTGGGAGGGGAGTTGTGTTTCTGTATTACCTTTAACTTGTATATTCTGTAAATATTCCTGTCTATAGTGTATATCTCTGCTTGTACATTGTGCTGAGCTGGAAATAGAGCTTCAGTCCTTGACTTCCAGTCAGTTGAGTTCTAGTCTGGGTCATTTTACAAAGTGTAATGGGCGGGGAACTCCCAAACCATCACACTCCAAAAGAATATCTGGCCACTCAGAGCAGATATAATATCAGTCCCTTCTATCTGCAGCACATACATCTATACCAGTTCTTATAGCATAAGGAAATAGAAATGCTAAGTTAACCAGCACTTGACTTCATTACATACACATACTTCAAAGCAGAAATAGATGGAAGTCACAGGAATAATGTATAACAACGTCTCTTAGTTCTCCATGGCAGAACTTAACTTTTCACTTGACTGAAGTGAACAGATTAAATTTACCTGGACAAATGAAGAGAACTTGATCTTAAGAAATTTAATGTAAAACCTTTAAAAGAGTAAAGCAAAAAAAACCCAAACCAACCAACCAAAAAAACCCAACACACCACCAAAACAAAACCCAACCAATCCAAAAAACCCAACAAAACCACAAAAGAAAAAAAAATACATCAATCAGATATATCTGTTTGAAGAAGACTGAATCACCAGTGATTTTACTGTGGGAGAAAGCATGAAATGTTTTGTAGCTGATGACTGAGAAGCAATTTCCCTTCCCTTTTACCACAACACATGACATTTTCTTTAAACACAAACCATTAAATATTATTCTGAAAAACCCTTCCGTTACTGAAAGGGTTTCTAAGGAGCTCAGAGCAGCGGAATTTCAAATCCCATAGGAGAGTTTGGTTAGAAAGACAGATGTGGTCATATTCATGAAAGCTTGTTTTCCATATTCCTAATCACCTCCAGACATTGCAGAATTCATATTGCGTAAGAAAGGTATAGCAACATATGCTTTGTTTGCTGCCTACAGTGTGTTACATTCCAAGTCAGGATTAAGTATCTGTTTGGGAACCAAACACAAACCTCATGTTTTATCAATAGCTAAACAGTCCCAAGATTGATAACATTACTGATCATACTTGACAATGAATTGTTTTTCTTCTGCAAAGTGAAAAAATTAGCTACGTAATTTAGAAACCACAAATTCTGTTTGACAGACTTTTGACAACATTACGCATTTAAAATAAATAAAATAAACCTGGATCCAGGATCAGTATCAACAGAAATCCACTTCAAAGGTAATAAAAGTCAGGTATTAATTCTCGTTGCAATCTTCACATGAAGCAAACACACGCACACACACACACACACACACAAAACCCCTTCTCTTTCTGGTGATGCTCAAACTCTTCCAGTGAAGAAATGAAAAAGGAAGAATAAACAAAGCCTTACACCAAGAAGTTTTCTTGCTAGCACATAGCATAAATAGTACTTAATTATTTCCTTTCTCTAATATTTTGAGACAATTTTTACCAACTGAGTGAACACATGGATAAAGCTTGCTGTCAAAGAACCAAATGAAATCTGAGGCTTACCACTGTTTCTTTATGAGGAAAGAGATGATTATCAGGTGAAGTTAAGTAGATACTGCCTCATTAAGCTGTCACGCTGCATTTTGTTATTGTCTTCCCTTTCTAATGATTAAAACACTAAATCCTTAGTAAATTGCCATAAAAAAACCCAACAACACAAACAAGCTCAAATTTTTTCCTTAGCCAATGGAAATTCATTCCCATGATAGAGGAGGGGGGGAATGAAGCCAATCTGCATGTCTTATTCTTGCTCATTTTTGAAGAACACAGAATAATCACAATAGTCTCGCTACACTCATGGTACAGCTGTTGACAGCTTAAGTCAAAACCAAGAAACACTAAATGTTGATTATATCAACATGTTGCTTGTCTACAAAAGGAAGACCATCACCAAACAAATATCAGCATGTTTCAAGAAAATGAATTGCCAGTTGAAAAAGTGATTTTTAGCAATTTTCCCCGTTCATGAAAAGAGCCACAACTCAGCCTAATTGGAATGCTAGTCAAGTCTCTTTCTGCAAAATTTTAAGTCAGTACCTTTCAGCCTCCACATAATATTTCTACAGAGAAAGCATGATAAATACTCTGTTACTGCTTCATGAGGTAATATCTTTAATGAAAAGAGATTTTCAACTTGTATTCATAATCCTCTTCCTTTCCCATGTCATTGCATTAACCAAGAAATGATAGCTCAGTCTTTGAAGCTGCAAACAGAAGTAGGTTGAAGCAAACATTCAAGATTTTGCTGGGATTTTTTATACTTAACTCTTGGTTTGGTTTTCCACAGTATTGTTCCATCATCCCTTTCTTTCATTTTAACATCCTCTAATGAATTCAGAGGGCTTTTCTGTTATGGATTGTTTGCCTGGGTTGTGGTAGAAAATTCTGCGTAGCTCTAGTTCATATTCCATTCCACATACAAATTTGGGAACAGGTTGTTCCAGATGCAGTACATGACAGTTTTCTGCTAAAAGTTTAATTCCTTTTACATTTTCCTCTCTATTACAGTGTCTAGGCACTGAAAAGTTCACATATCCAGTTAAAGACTAACTGGAACATCAAATTATAGGTTGAAAGAGATTAATTTAAAAATAAGACTTTAAGGAGACTAAATTGACACAGATTAAGCAAATGCAGTGAATGTGCTATGAAGGCGATATTCAAAGAGGCATAGAATATTTCTCTGGTAAGAAGAGATCTCTCAGTCCACAGATATCTTTTATTCCTGTCCTTACTTTTATATCTCATCAATGAGGGATGTCATTCAACACCAATCTTTTGTCAGATGCACTACTTCAGTATCTCAAGCTGTCACAGTACTGGGTATAGCAGTTAACTATATTTTCAAAATTAATACAAGGAACAAACTGTAGGTTTTTCTACCAACTTTGTCACAATTACAGTATCACAGTATCACCAAGGTTGGAAGAGACCTCAAAGATCATCAAGTCCAACCCGATACCACAGACTTCAAAACTAGACCATGGCACCAAGTGCCACGTCCAAATGCGCCTTGAACACCTCCAGGGATGGTGACTCCACCACCTATCTGGGTAGCCCATTCCAGTAGCCAATGACTCTCTCAGTGAACAACTTTCCTCTCACCTCCAGCCTAAACTTCCCCTGGCACAGCTTGAGACTGTGTCCTCTTGTTCTGGTGCTGGTTGCCTGAGAGAAGAAAGCAACCTCCTCCTGGCTACAACCACCCTTCAGGTAGTTGTAGACAGCAAGAAGGTCTCTCCCCTGAGCTTCCTCTTCTCCAGGCTAAACAATCCCAGCTCCCTCAGCCTCTCTTCACAGGGCTCGTGCTCAAGGCCTCTCACCAGACTCATTGCCCTTCTCTGCACACATTCAAGCACCTCAATGTCCTTCCTAAGTTGAGGGGCCCAGAACTGAACACAGTACTCAAGGTATGGTCTAAGCAGTGCAGAGTACAGGGGGAGAATGACCTCCCTGCTCCTGCTGGCCACACTATTCCTGATGCAGGCCAGGATGCCATTGGCCTTCTTGGCCACCTGGGCACACTGCTGGCTCATGTTTAGGTGGGTGTCAATCAGCACTCCCAGATCCCTTTCTGTTTGGTTGCTCTCCAGCCACTTCAACCCCAGCCTGTAGCTCTACATGGCTGTATTTCAGGCAAGTAGATGTTCACTCATTACTTCCCACCCACACCAAAATGGCCTAAAAGACATGCATTAACAGAACTTGACACCACATTTTTTGTCTTAATCCCATCACTCAGTAAGTGCTTTTCCCAAATAATTCCTCTAAACCTTCTCTTCAGGAAGGGTGCTTTAGCGATTATTGTCATTTCATTTTGTAGTGTTAATCCACTACAAAGTCAGTATGTTGAAAGAGTCTAGAGCCCAGATCATCTGTCATCTGGGTTCTGGAAATAATCAACTGGTTGCCTCAAATCTGGAAGTTGAGTTACACAAATTATTTGACACTGTGCGAGTCTCAATAACCTTAGTAAAGCATAGACCTCAAGACACCACTGTCATTGAGCAGTAATATGCTGACAACATCATTGTTTAAATAAGGTGTTCATTTCTCATAAGTTTATCACAGTCAGCAGAAGTCAGCTACAAAGTGGATGCCCATGAGCCTCCAGGACAGGCTGACCTCAACAGCTGTCTTTTGACACTTGCTCATCTAAGGACTTTGTCAGAGGAGATTGTTTCACATGTAAATAAATCAAAGGGTTGGGAGAAAAGAAAAAAAAGAAAAAAAGAAAAAAAAAAGAACTAAGAAGCTCCTTCCCCCTCCCAGCTCATTAAACCCTGAATTGGGTCTAGACAGCTTGACAAGTAGTAGGCAAAAGGAGAGAAGAAAAATAAGACCCAAAGAATGGCTTCATTCGGAACAAACCTTGGAGGCCGTCCACTCCAATCTCCCCGCCATGGGCAGGGACACCTCACTAGACTTGGCTGCTCATCCAAGATGGGCTCAAACGTCCCCAAAGAAAAGGTATCCACAACCTCTTTGGGCAAGCTACTCCAGAGTCTCACCACTCCTGTACTGAAGAATTTCTAAAGATCCAGTCTAAACCTACTCTCTCTCAGCTTAAAACCATTTCCCCTTGTCCCTAGGTGGGGAAGAAACCCTAAGGTTGTCCCTAAGGCTAGAAACCCTTATGAAAAGTCCCTCTCCAGCCTTCCTCTAGGATCTCTTCAGGTATTGGAAAGCAACTATAAGTTGGCTTCAGAGTGTTCTCTTCTCTAGGCTGCCTATCTTCACAGCAGATATGTTCCAGCCCTTGGATCATCTTTGTAGCCCTGCTTTGTAGTCCCTCTTATGATGGGGACACCAGAACTGGATACAGTATTTGAAGTAGGGTGTCACAAGAATAGAGTAAAGGGGTAGAAACACCTCTTTTCCTGCTAGCCACACTCCTCTTGATGTAGCCCAACACACAATTTGCCTTCCGGGCTGCATGAGCTCACTGCCAGCTCATGGTGAGCTTCTCATCAATCATTACACGCAAGCGTCTTTCTTCAGCGTAACTCTCAACCCACCCTGCCTATATTTGTGCCTGGGATTGGTCTGACCCAGATGCAGAACCTTGCACTTTGACTTGTTGAACATCATGCCGTTGGACTGCACTGTTCCTCTTGTGAGCAGCAAACACCATCAGTACAAAACAGAGATTTCAAATACAAACCTTCCTACTACCTGTGAAGGTAGCCTTAGGATCAAGGGTTCTGCTGTCACTGCCACATTAGCCTCACAGCCAGCCAGGCCCACCAGAGAAGGGCATCCTGCTTACTCCCACAGCAGAGCTGTCCAGACCTTTCCTGAGGCAAGCTCAGGTTAATGCCTAGGGAAGACCCAGAGAACTTTCCATGTTACTCTTTCAGAACTCAAACCACACTGTTCATCTCTGTTCCATCTCTTTCACCAGGAAAGTCTGAGAGTCATATACAAGAGCATTGTTGAAGGAGTTTTGGTGATAGTTGTTTTGGGGGTTTTCTGTAGGGGGAGTAGCATGATTATTGTCTTGCACGAATCATATTCAAACTATCAAAACAAGTAAACATAACTTGAATCTATGTATCAGGGCAGTTCAGGCAGCACAAGAAACAAAAGAATGAAGACCTGTGTATGGTCTCAAATCCACCTTCACTTCGAGTTTTGAATTCAGTTATTTTTGTTTGCTACATAGTTGTATGTTTAATATTTCTAGCTAATACCAAAAAGGTTGTGAAATCCAATCTTACCTATTAAAATTCACCAAGTATATTAGAATAAGATATATTTAAACTCACCTCAGGTATTATTAGAAACAGGTGGTAACAACAATTCTTATAATAGAGAATTTATTTTTTTGAGATATTCATTATGATTATCAAGTCTCTCCTAAGCTGCAAGTGCTCATTTTCTCAATTCCAGCAAAGGGTGTGTATACACAAAGTTGTACAGTCCTCAGAGTAACAGGTAAGAGAAAAACATTTTTCTAAAATAAAATACTGATGGCAAAAACAATTCCTTCATAGCTCTATTTAAGCAAGTCCAATAGCTGGTGGCCCCATCCAGCTATCGGTATTCACTCTCTCAGCTTTCCATGTCCTTTGCCTCAGCTGGTTCTAGTAGTAAACTAATAAGTGCACTTAAAAAAATTAAATACTTGAAAGTAACTCATTTATCACCTCATTGCAACATGTAATCAGTTTCTTTAACTTATTAGGTAGGGGTAACTGTCATTGAATCTTATCTTCCTTTAAGAAATTATTCCTCCTTCCTGTAAAAAAAAAAAAAAATTACTTTTGACAGTTTGGAGCCCTGTAACTTTAAAAAAAAAAAAATTGAGATGGGGACCAGTGTGTAAAAGACATCCATAAGTAACTAAAAATTTCTTCTCTTAGAGTCCTGCAATGCAATCAACTGTGAGGCACTTTTGCAGAGAAGAGTATTCTTTACGGTGAAGCATATCTCTGTCACTGGGGCTGAAGACACATTCGAAATACCAGGCAGTACTCTCCACAAATATTCTTTAGTCAGGCTCTCCATTAAAGATAACCACATATCTGAAATGAGTCAAACCTCTGGGGGCTACAGTATTTACTCCAGACACACATGACAAGAACTTTGTCTCTAGGTTGATGATTACATTCATCTACAAAATGGCCCATTTCTTTCAGTCAATTTATTTCACAACTTATGAACAAAAAAACTGCTCAGCGAGGCAGAAGAAAGAAATGAGTTGATGAGGACATCTGAAGCTCCATATTTTATTAACACTGGATGGACAGAGTACAGAAAAAGGCAACTTTTAAAGAAATGTGATAGCAGTATTGGACAACAGTGAATAACCTCTTTCCCAGGATGTATTTTCCTGAACTAAGGGTGGATGAAAGGTCTCTTAACAGAATAGCAAAACAACTGTTTCTTTAACCCTTTGATGACGAAACCAAGTTCCTTTGTAACTATGGGGAGAGATTTGTCATAAATGTGCAAAATAACTCTCTTGCCCTTGATACTTAACAGTGCTACAGTGCTGCAGTTTCAGTGATTGCCATTTTTTTTCCTCCTTGCCATGCATTTTGATTTGAAGGTGTTTTCTACTTTCTAAAAAGGTATCTAAATAATAAACTGTGCTTTTCTGCTGCAAAAATCCCCCCTCAACCACTATTATCTGGTTCTTCAGCCATGCAGAAGAAAAAAACCAAACAACACAACAACAAATCAAAACCAAACAACAACAACAACAAAAAAAACCCAGTAGGTTAAAAAACCAACAAAAACATTCTGATGTTAAGTAATCTCATTTGGAAACCATCAGTAAAGATGATTGTTTCTTTTAGGTCTGTTACTATTCCTAAGTCTGCTTCTTCATCGGTCACTCAATGGAGTGATTTCCTACTCAACACTAGAAATAGAGCCTATAATCTGCTTTTAAGGTTTTGAAGTCTAAAAATGATTTCGAGTTGCAGCAGCTGCAGCTCCAGCTACAATGAGGTCTTTACTATTACACATCCATAAGCTTTATTGAAAAAACCAAAATTCCTCTCAAATCACATATTATGTTTATGTTACATAATATTATGTTGATGTCCAGTATAGGGTTTTTTTTTTTAGGTTTGGGTTCTCCCTTCCCCTTCAGAAAACACGTTTCAAGATGGAAATGAGAAGGAGAATTGGAACAACTCTAACAAGAAGGACAGGAAGAAGTGATATGCTAAGGAGTCTCCACTCTAAAGAACACTATTTTGAATTAATACACTTTCCTTGTACAGAAAATGACGACTCACATTTTCCACTCAATTTATACAGAGGCTTCCGTTAACATATCAACAGCCAAATGCCTGCATCAAGGGGAGCACAATCTCTTCACTAATAAATGTAAAGTATATGTTCACATGCACACACATCAAGAGGGTCTAATTATACCTAATGTAAGTAGAAACTGAAATAGTTTGTCATATCTAAACCCAAGATGCATACACAGTCTTAGGACCATATTCTATCCTCAAGAAGATACTCCCATGTTGAATGGACTTCATGTTTCATTAAAGCACTCCAGTAAAACAGGTTTTGATAGTGGTTTTCACACTTAGGTAGCATTTAGTTCTAGAACATTGTAATGATCATATAGCTTATACTAAGCCTGACTGTGGACCCCAAAAACATGACAAATTCAAATTTAAGCCTACCCTCTTCCAAGCCTGTTCTCAGAAGCTTCATCTGACTGCTATCTTCCAATTAAGAAATGGATAACTACCAACACATTGCTGTCAGTTACTGAAATGATACTTCAGGAAACCACAATTTCTCAGGATTTCTCATTTCACTACATCTTAAAGGCATTTCTCACTCACTAACACTACTGCATACCTGGGAAAATATTGCTCATTATTCTTCCCACCATATGTCTATGGAGAGCAGAGAGCATAACATCACATAAAATTAGTAGTCCTTCGCTCTTCACCATCACTGTTAGACTTACTTAAGAACAACCAAAGTACCTCAAAAAAAAAAAAAAAAAAAGGGAAAGGGATGAGGCAAGACCACAGTGGTAGCTCAAGGTGTCATGTAATGGTTTTGACTTGGCTATTTGCAGCATAAGGTGAGCACTTGCCCTACATGCCATTGGTGTAGCCAGTCAGACCATGGTAGCACGGTACAGTAACTGTACTTACTACATCAAGCGGACACCACAGGAAGCCTTAACTGCAGCTCTCTACAGCAGGTCCGGTGTCTTGCTTCCCTTATGGACAGGAGCAGAATGTCTGTGGTTTGGAGAAAAGAATCATCTCATGACAGTACACTACCTAGCCCCATGATTTCTTCAAGACAGCATGTGAAAAAGCCCTAGTTCTACAGAGAACAAAGTTCTGGAGTAAGAGTTGTGTGATCACACACTATTTCCCCTGAGTGATGCCAAGGATTTTATATTAATTAAGAGTATATGGGAGAAAATTTCACACTGATGTGTGCAGACTACTCCTTGTGCCAACTGTCAATTAAAACTTGAACAAAACTTTTCAAATATCCTTACTCAACACTATTACACTTATTTGGCCCCACAGATTTTATTATTTAAAAATAATGAAATCAATATTCAGGAACAACGTATTAAAAACTGACATTTCATGGCAGACTGGTGAAGTTCCTGCTGACTGAAGAAGGGCAAGCATAACACCCATCTTCAAGAAGGGAAAAAAGGATGACCCTGGGAACTAGAGAGCAGTCAGCCTCACCTCTGTGCCTGGCATGATCATGGAGTAGATCTTGCTGAAAGTCCTGCTAAGGCAAATGGAAAACAAAGCAGAGGTACCAGCAATGGTTTCACCAAGGGTAGATCTTGCCTGACAAATTTGATGTCTTTTTATGATGAAGTCACAGCGACAGTGGACAAGGGAAGGGCAACTGATGTCATCTACCTGGACCTGAGTAAGGCATTTGACTCTGTCCCACATGACATCCTGGTCACCAAACTGGAAAAACATGGACTTGATGGATGGACCACTCGCTGGATAAGGAATTGGCTGGATGGTCGAACCCAGAGAGTGGTGATCAATGGCACAATGTCACCTGGAGACCAGTGCCAAGTGGTGTCCCTCAGGGGTCAGTGCTGGCACCAGTGCTGTTTAACATCTTTGTCAGTGACATGGACAGAGGAATGGAGTGCACCCTCAGCAAGTTTGCAGATGACACCAAGCTGTGTGGCACAGTCGACTTGCTAGAGGGCAGGGATGCCATCCAGAGGGACCTGGACAGGCTGGAGAGGTGGGCCCAGGCCAACCTCATGAAATTCAATAAGGCCAAGTGTAAGGTCCTGCACCTGGGTAGGCACAATCCCAAGCACAAATACAGGCTGGGTGGTGAATGGCTGGAGAGCAGCCCTGAGGAAAAGGACCTTGGAGTCTGGGTTGATGAAAAGCTCAACATGAGTCTGCAGTGTGCACATGCAGCCCAGACAGCCAACCGAGTCCTAGGCTGCATCAAGAGAAGCGTGGCCAGCAGAGCAAGGGAGGTGATTCTGCCCCTTTACTCTGCTCTCGTCAGACCCCACCTGGAGTACTGTGTGCAGTTCTGGAGCCCTCAGCACAAGAAGGACATGGAAGTGTTTGAACGGGTCCAGGAGGGCCATGAGGATGCTCAGAGGGCTGGAGCAGCTCTGCTGTGAGGACAGGCTGAGAGAGTTGGGGCTCTTCAGCCTGGAGAAGAGAAGGCTTCGAGGGGACCTGATAGTAGCCTTCCAGTATCTGAAGGGGGCCTACAGGAAGGCTCGGGAGGGACTGTTGACAAGGTCTTGCATTGACAGCACTAGGGGCAAAGGGTTTAAACTGTCAGAGAGGAGATTTACACTGGATGTTAGGAGGAAGTTCTTTGCAGTGAGGGTGGTGAGGCACTGGCACAGGTTGCCCAGGGAAGTTGTGGATGCTCCCTCCCTGGAGGTGTTCAAGGTCAGATTGGATGAGGCCTTGAGTGACCTGTCCTAGTGGGAGGTGTCCCTGCCTATGGCAGGGGGTTAGAACTAGATAATCCTTGAGGTCCCTTCCAACCTTACCATTCTATGATTCTATGATTAATACATATAAAAGCAGAAAGGAAAAGAGACGATTCATTCTTTCTTCTCCATGTTGTCAAATTACCATAACCTTAGAGTAAGAATCACTTAAACTACTGCTGATATTTTGGTGTGTATTAGTAGTCCAGGGACATCAGCCTTGGATTCTATATTATTAAAAATTAACAGTGCTATTCCTTTTCTCCATAGAGTAAAATGCTATCATTATGATGGGTATGATTACCAAAAGGAATGGTTCTTAGCAGAAGAACTTTCATCAGCCAAACCAGTCTTATAAAGAGCTAGTAGGTTTAATGCTTTTTTTTCTTGTAATTCTCTCATTTTCCATTTCAAAAAATGTCCTTTTCCCTCTAAAATATATATATTTAAGGGATCGATATTTGCCATTGGTATTTGTACAATCAGGCATTTTTCAAGTGTTTCATATATACTTGTTGACCACTGAACAAAGGAAGAAAATAATTTACCATGGAATAACTGTAGTTTTCAAGCTTTAGTGCAAATCCACGGGTAAAGGTGCTTCATAAAGGACCCTTATAAAAAGCACTATTCCAAATGCAATTCATGCAGCAAATTGACAGCACTATAGAAGAAGAGTAAGAAACCTCTGTGCAAATCAGCTGTATTGTTGTCTCCACTACTACTGCTCAGAGCAAATAGTTCAATGATTACAGTTGACTATAAGGTAAAGAAAGGAAAATGCATCCTGCTGAGAACAAGAAAAGATGGAAAAAAAGATGACCAGATTTTCTGAGAAAAGCTCAAGTACATCTGTTGATGGATATAGTTTTTCTTTTCCAAGAATATCCAAGTATATCCAAGGCAGTTGTAAACTTAAATGCTCACTGCTTACTCCCAGTCAGTGAGAAGGAAGAGAAAGCAGACAGTTAATCATTAGGGGAAAGACTTTGATGTGTCTGCATGACTAATGAACAGGCTGATAAAAATCTGTTCCTGTAAACTTTACAATCTATCTAACACACACCTTGTCCTCAGGAGAAGGGACCACAGTCCCTTCAGGACCTAACATTACAGCGGAAATGTGTCAGAAGAAACATGGTACAGAGCTGAGGATCCAAAAAAGTGTTCACACTCAGCACGTGTGGTACTGAACATATACCTATTCTGCCACATAAAACTCAACATTTTTAGGGAACAGATGGTTTGCAGGGCTTCTAAAATTATTTTGAAAGCATATTTTACTCAGACATATTATTCAGAAGTTGTTCACTGACCATATGCAGTTTCATTACAACAATTAGCTTAGCTTCACAAATAGAAACTATTTTGCCCCTAGATTCCACAAATGTCACTGTTTAAAAGGTACTATTGCCTCTCTCACTCACATACAACCTATCTGGGGTGGGTAAGCTAGGTGGACAGTCTTTGGATATCTGCCTTTTAAGCCAAAAAGACTAAGCCAGCATGCCTCAGAAGTGCCAGATGCCAAATCTTCTTGAAAAACACAGCTCAAAACTCACACTGAAGAGCAAAAGAAGCCAAGTCAACAGCTTCAACCGTTTCTTACATCTCTGAACTCCTCATCAGATCTCTCTTCCCTAGTATCACATTCAGGAAATGAACCTCAAATAATACAAGCATTAAAATGAAGGAAAACAGTCACAGTCATACTAAGAGAAGCTCCTCTAGATGCAAGGTACATATTTTACACCCAAACCCTCACTGGGCTACCGAAATGAAACTCAGATTTATTATAGTTCGAAAGACACATACAAAACAGATATTTCTTTTTTAAAAACACCTATAAAGTAATAACAGTTTTAAAATGCTTCTTTTGGGTTCATCTAGTCCTTCTCTATACAACTACAGTTTCTTCTGGTTCAAATCCTACTTTCAAAAGCAGCCATTGCCCACCTTCCAAAGACAGAAGCAAGATTACAGCCTAGTCTTAGATGCAGGAATTACCAAAAAGCTTCCCACTGTACTACTTATAGTGTATCCTCTCACACCCCAGCAGCACCTGGGCATCTCAACCTCTTCACAATAGACCATTCACAGCACCGGTTTTCCCAGCTCACTCAGCAGGATGGAAAGCACAATCACATCAGCTCTTTTTAAGGTTACATGGCATAAATTAGTAAAATGTTATGTTTTCAGCTAATCGACACAGGAAACAGTTCTGCTTCATCAAAATGCCAATGTTTTGCTTAGCCACATCTCACATGATTCCCTGAGAGAGAATTAGACTTTTCAGTAAAGAGATGTCAACAAAGGCAGTCTTGCAGTTCTGAAACTCATTTTTACATATAAGAGATCTAGCACACTCACAAGAACTTCAGGAAGAAGTTCTTTCCAGTGAGGGTGGTGAGGCACTGGAAAAGGTTGCTAAGGGAGGTTGTAGCTGCTCCCTCCCTGGAGGTATTCAAGGCCAGGTTGGACAAGGCCTTGAGTAACCTGCACCAGTGGGAGGTGTCCCTGTCTATGGCAGGGGGTTGGAGCTAGATGATCCTTGAGGTCCCTTCCAACCTTACCATTCTAAGTAATTCTAAGNAAAAAAAAAAAAAAGTACTAGTAGGTATAAGCATCATGGCTTCTACCTAAATGCAGGTAATGCATAGATCACTGAATCTATATCCAAAATCTGTTCATATTCTTGATGCTGGTATTTCTCTGCCGCTAGGTATGTGACCAAAAAACACATCCTTCACTTCAGTTGTTCAGAGACAACTAAGAAATCGCATTACAACACGAACAAATCTTTCCATAAAGATAAGGCACATTCTGCTGACTCTCTCTTCCTGTTCATAAAGCCAAAATCAAAGTCCCATACTTCAGAACTGTATAGTTCATAGATTCATAGAATGCTTTGAGTTGGAAAAGACCTTATAGATCACCTAGTTTCAGTCCTCCTGCCACGGGCAGGGGTTCCTTCCACTAGACCAGGGTGCTTAACGCCTCATCCATCCAGTCTTAAACTCTTTCAGGGATGATGTATCCACAAATTCCCTGGGCAAGCTGTTTCACTGTCTCACCAATCCTCATAGTAAAGAACTTCTTTCTAACAATCAGTCTAAATCTACCCTCCTCAAGCCTCAGTCCATTCCCTCTCACTACAAGCCTGTGTAAAAAGTTCCTTCCCAGCTTCTTGTAAGCCTTCTTCAGGTACTAGAAGGTTGCTATAAGATCTTCCTGAAGTCTTCTTTTTTCCAGGTTGAACTGCCCCTGCTTTCTCAGCTCGTCTCCATAGGGAAGGTGCTCCAGCCCCCTTCGATAATGATCAAATCTGAATACATCAATACAGTTAATTTTTTCTGTTTCAGACTCACATTCAAATAGCTTCATATTTGGCACTGTTGCGACCCAATCATGTCCAGCTAATTGTTAAACTTTCTCCTCCTCTAAAGAATTACAAGCTCACCAATATTTCACAAATATATATATATATTTTTCACTTTTGGCGTATTCTTGCATATATATATATACATATATATATACACACACACACATATATATCCTTTTAAAGACAGGTCACTGCACATTAGCACCAGCAAGAATGTATATCTTCAAACAATAAGGTATGCTGATACATAGCATTTAATACACAGCTGACTAAACACCCTAAGTGTTTGCTTCAATGTCATTACCACCTCTGCCCACACTGAGAATATCAAGTACTGCGTAGTCACAGTGCTATGACAATAACAGCTCAACAGAAGGCTGCCTGTGGGACCTGCTAGTGTTGTTATGGCTTCTTGAAACTGAGTATGCTACTGGCTATAAAATCAGTGGGTTTTGAAGAAGTGTGCTGTGTGTATTTACACATGTAAATGTTTGCACATGCACATGGATATAGATGTGTATCTCCTCACCCTACATCAATAAAAAGTCCTCAAAGAGATTCATTTTAATAATTGCTGAACATTTAAAAATAGGTTTTAAAGGACTCAGCAATGCATAAATGCCAGGATAAATTTCTTAATCTCAAATTGCATCACAGGTTGGATCTTCAAAAGAGTGTAAAGGTCTAATGTACGTGGCAGAGACAGAGGAGCTAGTTCTAAGTGAACCCATAGCAGGTGTGAAACTCAATATAACCCTGCTGGCATGGAGCTCTGCACTTCTCAGCAGAGAAAATTATCATGCATGGAGCTCCTCACTGAAGCTGTTTAACTGCCTTTGCTGTTGCCTACAATGAGCTTCTCTAAAGCTGAGCACAAACTCAGTATGAACAAAATCAGTTAAATGCTAAAGCTTCTAAAAATCCACTGCTGGGCATCTGGAAACTTCTTTTGCTGAATTTAATGTAGAATTGCTACTTAGCAACTGCAAAGCCCTTTCAATTAGGAACAAGAATTTATCATTGTGGGGATTAGCCTTATATTTCAGTTTGCTTTACATACAACAAAGGTTTCAGCTATTTCCCAAGCCTGATCTTAGCAGGGTTCCACTTGGACTCCACTCGCTCAGAACATGTACCGAACTCGCCCTCTTTCCAGGACTGCGCAGTTCACTGAATCACTTGCTTAGTATTACCCAGCAGGGAATCACAGACTTACAGAATGGGAAGTGGTTGGAAGGGATCTCTAGATACTATCTAGATGACCCTGCCCTGCAGGATCATCCAGAGTAAATCAAAAGGTAGGTTTGGAATGTCTCCAGAGAAGACGACTCCACAACTCTAGCTTCTTTGGGCAGCCCGTTTCGGTGTTTACATGGAACCTTCCGTGCCAATTGCCCCTTATCCTGTCACTGGACACCTCTGAAGAGCCTGCCTCCATCTGCCCAACGCTCACCCTTCAGATGTTGATCAGCATTAATGAAATCCCACTCCTCAGTCTCCTCCAGGCTAAACAGCCCCAGCTCTCTCAGCCTCTCTTTGTAAGGTAGATGTTCCAGTCCACTAAATGTTTTAGTGGCTCTCCACTGGACTCTCTCCAGTAGTTGCTTGTCATTCATGAACCAGGGAGCCCAGAACTAGACAGAGTACTCTGGATTAGACCTCATCAGCGTAGATCAGAGGTGGGGAAGAACCTCCCTTGGCCTGAAGGCCACACTCTTCTTAACACATCCCAGGATGTAGGGAGAGTATCTCCAGTGTTAGGACATGGCCTTAGCTCTCAGTTACTGAGTAAAAATTAACTGTATCAGCAACTGCATACAAACAATTTTTTCCTGAGAAAAATCTGGACCACTGCCAAATGCAAAGTCACATCTTCAAACACAAAGCAAGAGGGTCAGTGTTATGAAAGGGGCATCTTATCATAGAGAGTTATGATTCTGAAGAGGACTCCATGGTCATGGTTACTAACCAAGCAGAAAAGAACATCTGCAGATTCTGCAGCTAATGCAGCTCTGGCTTCTATATATAGCGAGATAATACTTGCACTTCATGTAACATTAGTTAGATCACTACTGAAATTAAGTGGTCAGTGCTAGTATCAGCTTTAAAATGTGGATCTGACAATTTGGAAATGGTTCAGAGCACAGCTAAATAGCATTATTCAAGGCTTGGAAATCTGCCTTAGAGTGAAAAGCTTAAGCACTTAATCTATTTATTTTATCAAAGAGAAGGTTAAGATGTGACCTGATTATGGCTTGCAAGCAGCTACACATGAACAGAGTCCTCAGATTAGACAGCCTTTTACTCCAGCAGAGCAATGCAGGGCTGAATACAAGAGCTGGGAACAAGGCGAGGGTATCAAATTTTAAGTGAGATTAATCATTATGATGACCTAGGAAAGCATAAGACAAATGAAAACATTTTTGTAATAAATTTAGTCAGAGTATCATCAGATGAAGCTATATGGTTTGTTATCAGAAGATAAGAACTGTCCTTATCACCTAAGGGCATACGAAGCTTTCACATCACAGTGGTATTTTCACTTCGGGTTGTAAATTGATTATCACAAACTACTGGGCAACTACATACCAGTAAGAAGCTGTCAAAAAAAAGAGGGCAACTACATTAACTCATCTATATTCTACCTAAAACCAATTCCACTCTGAAGCACTGACACAGAGACGTGGGTATGCAAACTTGCCTGTACACACATAGACATCAAACAACCTCGATAAAATTAAGATTTGCAGTCTTGAAATATTTTTACAATAAACTTTGCTCATGATAAGACTCCCTGGGCTAAAGAGCAAGCTAACAGAGATTTTAAAACATGACCAGCAATATCCCTACCATTCATAGGTCCTAACATCTTTTCTTTCCTTTCCCTCAGTAACACCAATTTAACACAGAGCAGTGTGACATTTCTAGATGCTGCACATAGTTTCTCCATGTGCCTTCCATAGAGTAGCAGCAAGATAGAGCTATTTCACTCTTGAACTCCTCTGCATCACTAGGATTTGCTTAGTATCGCTTTCTTCCATTGAACTCCCATTCCCTTTTCAGAACAACTGCCAAAGAGAGTTTCAGAAGACAAGAAAAATAGTACAATGCATTTTTTTAAAAATAAACAAATATAATTGCTTTTATTTTGATTCTTATGCTAAAAATACACACAGGAGTCTGAAGAAATGCTATAAACATGTTCTGAAATGTGAGACCCTGCTTGGTTCTGTTTGATTAATTAGGGTTCATCTTTTTCTATCAGTTTGGTGTTCATGAAGCATTGGCACTGTCAGCGACACAGAGGTCAGCAGAAGCTGGTAAGAACTTACATGGTGAAACCACAAGGAGAGATTCAGCATTTGTGACATGTTGTCCATACAGAGGGAACATGCCTGTAATTAAACCTTTCCATGGGCTCTATCATGTTGGATTTTGTTTTGTTCTTCTCTCCTGCAACCTTCTGGAATATGGTTCTGCTTTGCCTTCATGACTGCCTTAGTTGCCACATACCTCCAGGAAATACAGCTAAGCCAGTGACAACATGTTCCTAATATGATTTATGCTTCTTGCTTCTTTCTGCTACTCTCCTCCTCCTCTCCATGTATATATATATATATATAAAAAAAAAAATAATCTCCAAACAAAAAGTTTAGAGGACGTGGTTCAGTTAGGTTTTTCCTGGTTTACAAAGTGAAAATATTCCATCTACCAAGCTATGTGACCAAGCCACAAAGCCTTTTTAGGACTTAAGACAGAAAAGCGTGGATTTTTTTGTTTTTTGGGTTTTTTTACATTTTATTCCTAATACTGTTTTCTTGAATGTGGTTAGAATATCCTTCCATAAAATCATAGAACCAACCAAGTTGGAACAGACCTCCAAGATCATCCAGTCCAACCTATCACCCAGCCCTATCCAATCAACTAGACCATGGCACTAAGTGCCTCGTCTAGTCTTTGTTTGAAGACCTCCAGGGACAGCAACTCCACTATCACCCTGGGCAGCCCATTCCAATGTCAATCACTCTCTCTGTGAAGAACTTTCTCTTAATATCCAGTCTATACCTCCCCTAGCACAACTTGAGACTCTGTCCCCTTGTTCTGTTGCGGGTTGCCTGCTCGAGACCAATCCCACCTGGCTACAACCACCTTTCAGGTAGTTGTAGACAGCAATGTTGTCGCTCCTAAGCCTTCTCCAGGCTAAACACCCCCAGCTCCCTAAGTCTCTCCTCTCAGGGCTGTGCTGCAAGTCCCTCACATCTTTGTTGCCCTTCTCTGGACACATTCCAGCACCTCAACATCTCTCTTGAATTGAGGGGCCCAGAACTGGACACAGGACTCAGAATGTGGCCTGACCAGTGCTGAGTACAGAGGCAGAATAACCTCCCTTGTCCTACTGGCCACACTATTCCTGATACAGGTCAGGATGCCGTTGTCTGTCCTGGCCACCTGGGCACACTGCTGCCTCATGTTCAGCTACTATCTACCAGCACACCCAGATCACTTTCTTCCTGGTTGCTCTCTTGTCTCTCTGTTCCCAGCCTGTAGCACTGCTTGGGGTTGTTGTGGCCAAAGTGTAGAACCCTGCACTTAGCCTTGTTAAATCTCATCCCACTGGCCGCTGCCCACCCATCCAGCATGTCCAGGTCCCTCTGCAGAGCCCTTCTACCTTCCGACAGATTGACACCTGCTCCTAACTTGGTGTCATCTGCAAACTTAGTGATGCTGGACTCAATCCCCTGGTATAGGTCATCAGCAAAGATATTGAACAGGACCAGGCCCAGCACTGATCCCAGGGCGACACCACTAGTGACAGCTGCCAACCGTTCACCACCACTCTCTGGGTCAGACCCTCCAGCCAGTTCTTGACCCATATCAGAGTGAATCTGTCCAAGCCACAAGCTACCAGTTTCACCAGGAGCTTGTTGTGGCAGACGGTGTCAAAGGCTTTGCTGCAGTCCACGTAATAATAGGTAATAGTAATATGTAGAAAGAGAGACCCAACTTTAGCCACTTCATTTCCAAACCACGGCAGATTTTTCATTACTAATAACATGTGAATGCAGCCATATATTAGACAAACTCAGTGAAGTGGCAGGACTGAAAGGGAAATTTACTCAGTGACAAAGCAAACTGGAAAAAAAACAACCAACCAAAACCAACAGAGTATCAATAGAATGCAACTCTATCATAATATAGAAAAAACAAAACCAATAAATACAAAAAATGAAGGCAGAAAAAAACCAAACAAAACCATAAAGTAATGATGTGGGCATCATCTTTTCAGAAACCTACGTTCAGCAGCAGTTCAAGGGAAACAATTGTGAAGCAGAAGTAAACGTGTACACTCAGCATCTGTTGATCTCATGAGGGGAACAGTAAACACCAGAGAAGGGAGAAATTAGGCAGCTCAAAATAGTAGTTTAAATTAATGCCTCCATATGTGTCAGTGACATCCCTTGTTATCACCCAAGGAACATCACCCCTGCAAAAACATGAGGGAGACAGAAGTTTCATTGTGATTTTAAGCAATATTTAGAACTAATCTCACAATGAAAATTCCAAATTAGTCTCATCTAAAAATCACTTAAATGCCTCAGTTTTTACTTTTAGACGTGCAAGATTTAAAAAAAAAAAAAAAAAAAAAATTTAAGAGGGACTGATTTGAGTGAAAAGTTCCTTCTGAAGTTGTCAGAAGCACAATTCTTGCTGCAGCAAAGTTCATAGCACACATTTGCCCCTCTGACCTCATTCACCCTGAAGAAGGAATTGTTTTCCTGCATTGCCTCTATTACATAATTTCAGTTCTCCTGCTGTTCTCATCTAGCTGTTTAGCAGCTTCTGATTACATGTGTACTGCTCAGAGCAGGAGCCACAAAGTGTGCATGGCCCTCTAACCCTATATACTTTGCACCTTCTTTGACTGCCAGAAAGTGATGGAGGTAGTACACTGCAGGTCAGATGGTTGGATTTTTATGGAGGATGATGCAGCATCATTAAAGGCATATTAGAAATAGCCTCTTGGCTCCAAAATCGCGGTGTGTCTCACTCAAATTAAAAGTGACAGCTCTTTCACTTCACTAATGGGTCTGTTTTCAGAAGCAGTGTGCCCTTGTGAAATCCAGTTTAGGTTTGTGTTGTTGCTGCTTTTGGAGTTGCAGTAGGAATGCTGGTGGTATGATTAACTATTTTCATTTATAAGAGTTACAGCAAAAAGACAGATAAATGAATGAAGTGCACCAACAGTTTTATGAAGCTCTCAAAGACGGCATCACAACAAGTGATGGTTTGCTTACTGCATTTTGCATACAGATCTCAGAGTTATGCTGAAGAAACCCTTCTGTTGGGATGACAATGATGTAACTGTTTCACCGGTAGATGTGACACTAATTTAACTGTTTCACCTTTGTTTCAACAGAAGCATAAAATAGTCCATCTTCCTCACACATTGTTTCTCAGTTTCTGAAGTAAAGTTACATGTGATGTAAGTGACTATCAAACAGAAGATTAAGAATACCAATTTTCTATCCTTTCTGTTTTACTGTGAAAACATATTACTATTGTGTCAAAGGGGAGTTTACAGTGGAAAACAAAAAATAATTATGCATACTCTCTGTTCAGAATGCTAAAGCTTGAGAGTTAGTTCATATTACTCATCTTTGGATAACTCTCTTCTCTTAACCTACCTCTATGATGGACACCATGTTTGCCTCTAACATTTTCTTAACAAGCATGCATGAAGATGTGCTGTTTTCTCTTTAACATTTTGAGCTCCAATGTTTAATAACTTTGTATTTTCAGTCTGCTGCACTTTTGACTGTCACGGGCCTTTGTTCTGCCTTTCATGTATACCAAAAAAACTCAACTACTCAGTACAAAAAAATTTTTCTTCAAGAGAGTTACTTAGAATTATCAAGTTATAAACTTTCCACATTTTTAAAAAACTAACTTTTTATATATTTTTGTTGTTGTTGTGGGTTGTATTTTTTTTGTTTGTTTCTTTGTTTTTTGGGGTTTGGTTTCTTTGTTGTTTGGGTTTTTTTGTATACACTAAATCTTTCCTTTAGGAAGTCACAAGGATACCTAAGAACAAAGGAAAGATGTTTCAATGCATTTATTGATATGGTATTCCATACATTATCCAACTAAGATATCTAAAATAATTCTGGTTCAAAAACATCACCCAAACCCATGCACACATACTCCTGTTACGTAGGCTGCTTCCCATTGGATCAGAAATCAATATACCAATAAAAAAACACTATTCAGAATTACCATATCATTGGGAAGTTGATTTAGTAACATCTCTTGATGAAAGAGCTGAGAAGTACTTTGATGCTCTGTCTTTAAATAGTGTCATTCAGGCTAATGCAAACTGCACTCAACAAGCAGAACATACTAATAATATTCAAGGTGGCACTAAGATTTGGTAGAGAGAATTGCCAAGATAAACTGAATTGTCAACTACCCACACACTACCTGTCTAGGTCCTCATATGAATGGGAAAGCAATGTTTGCTTAAACTTCACTTTAATCTGAATACACCTTAAACCCTGTAAGATCTTACCAGAAATCTGAGGAAGATGCAGTATCTATGACACTTTTACCCTCTGCTTTCTAGAAGAGAAAAAAAAAAAAAGGAATGAAAAAAACCCAAACAACAGCCTCTTTGTCAAGGCTCCTATGGCAGGGATGCTGCTGTGCTTTTTAGCTTTGACACTTGATGATCTCTGACACTCCCTGCTTATCTCTGTCTAGCAAAGGCCAAAAGGGGAGAATAAGATTGCCTCTATTGACTTCCAAGTGCTTGTAACACTTAGCAACACTCAGTGTGCCTGAATCCCATGCTTCAGGGATCCAGCCAGATGTTGGTGAGGTCAGGAAGAGCTGCTGCTCTGCACTTCACTGTATTTGGGCAGAGTTTCCCATGGACTATCAAAAACTACTCATGGGTTCAAAGCAGATATGAGAAGCCATTCAAAAATTGCAACAGAAATCTGTCTTTGAGATACCTGACTGGTATGTAACCACCTCATAGGCTCAAGGCATTACTGATCACCAGACCATTCAAATGTGAAAAGACTTACCCTGTGTTAGATTAGCAAGGGACTTTGCTTCCTCACGCACCCTCTAGTACAGAAAATAGACTGTCCATGGGGCCACTGGGACATGTATTTTCTACAACCTGGACTATACAGAAGGCTCAGATGCTGTCCAACACTTTTGTCTCACTTACTGCTTATGGTATGCAGTCTCCTGAGGAATAAAATAGTTTCACTGTGGCCTGAGTAAAATATATTGCTTCTGATAAACAGGAGGAAGTCAGCATAGGTTACCTAGATCCTTTCCTGCCCTCACTCCAAGACTTTGATATGAATGATCACATTTCTGTGCCATTCCCAAGCACAAGTGCAGGCTGGGTGCAGAGTTACCCTGAAAAAAGAGACTTGGGTGTATTGACTGACAAGAAGCTCACTATGAGCTGGTAGTGTACTCATGCAGTCCAGAAGACAAGTCAATATCCTAGGCTGCATTAAGAGAAGTGATGCAGCCAGAAGGACAAGAGAAGGGATTCTGCCCCTTCATTTTGCTCTTGTGATGCCCCACCTTGTATAGCACATCCAATTCTGGTGTCCCCATCATAAGAAAGACGCAGTGCTGTTGGAATGAGTACAGAGGAGGACCATAAAGATAATTCAGGGACTGGAACAACTCTGCTCTGAGGACAGGTTGAGGGAGTTGAGGTTGTTCAGCCTAGAGAAGAGAAGACTCCAGGGATGCCTTATAGCTGCTTTCCAATACCTGAAAGGAAACTACAGGAAGACTGCAGAGGGACTTTTCATAAGGGTGTCTAGCGATAGAACAATGGAGAACGGTTTTAAGCTGAGGAAGAATACGTTTGGAATGGATCTTGGGAAGAAATCCTTCAGTACAAGGATAATGAGACTCTGAAATAGGTTTCCTAGAGAGGTTGTGGATGCCTTCTGGGATGTTCAAGGCCAGGTTGGATGAGGTCTTGAGCAGCTGGATCTAGTTGAGAGGTATCCCTTCCAACCCAAGCCATTCTATGATTCTGTGATTTTTAAAGGGGCTAATTCCACAGAGTGTTTTTTGCTACCACTGCAGAAAATTAAGTACTTTACTACTACATATTGATGTTTCTTTTACTAGTATCATGTAGGTGTACAGAAGCACGATATACATGTGGATCCATAGAGACACTGCTATGCTGTTGTGTGCTCACACAAACTAGTATATCAATGTAACTAACTAGCATACACATCTTTTACTTTTGGAGGGTTTTTTTTATGAATTGATTTTCTGTTCCTGGACCAGCTTAACCCAAAGGAAAAACATGAAGTGAACTGTCTGTGGGTTTGCTCTCAAAGGGTTCTCTGTGCTAGACAGTAAGGGTAAAGCTATGAATCAGCCACTGGTCATCTACTCCTCTGAAAACAATAGCAGTCTGAGAACAGTGTCCAGCAGCACTGCTAGAGTTCAGGAACTGTGTTCCTATGACATGTCTCTGTTTCAAGACATCTGAAAGAATGGCATTAAGTGCACTTGCTTTAGGCCAAATTTTGGATTGAAAAGAACTGATTCAGAAGACAACATGCTGAACAAATTATCCCTCTTGCCAGTATTCCAGTTAACCATTCTAATTAATGTGAACATTGATAAGTGAAAAGACAGCCAGTTAGGATTGTTTATTCTAAGCTTGCAACTTAACAAGAAGGGTCAATTACAGAACAATAAGCAAGAAAATATGTACACGGGAGATGGTGTTTAACAGCATTAAACTATTATTTTTAAGTGGCCCATCCAAAGCATCACCACTACATACTTCTTTGCCTTAAGTGATTTGTCTGCATAATTTCTTTGCTCAGGAGACAAAAAGCTCTAGATTTACAAGTTTGCAGGCAGCCTGCTCTACAGAATAAGTAGGTAAGACTGCTAAAAGAAGTCTTTAAAGATGAAAAAAAAGGAGTCGTTCGCACTAAAAACGCACAAAAGAGGGAAAATAAAAAAAGGTCACAGAATACAACCCCAGTCCATTATCTGAAGAACTATAAACTGGTTTTCCCTACACTCTAAATATCCATCATTTTATTACAAGTAGGTTGTTAAAAAACAAGCTAAAAAAAATACCATGTTCCTCTCAAATTATTGATTTTGTACATCTCCTTTTTACTGCTTTCAGACATTTTTCCCCCCTTGTATTTGCAAATATATATAACACCAAGTAGTTCAAACTTCAAGCCCTGGTTTGCAAGAAAAAAAAAACCTCCGTGAATTAACAGCATTTCTTACATGTGTTTCCAGGATTGGATCCTTTTCAATGGTCTTGTTTTCAGTCAGAAGTAACGCTAATTGTTAGAAAATTGTAAAAACCAATCCACAATAGAATGAATGAATGAATAAGTGTAAAATGTATATATTGGCCTTGACAGCTACTGAGATTAACGATAATGCCAAGTCCTCATATCATTGCATACAACACTGTCATCTTTATTACATCTTGAGAAAGATTTAAAGTCACTCTGCTAAATATTACATAACAAGAAAATCCTTTTAGCCCTTGTTTGCAATCTACACTTCACTTGGACATCTTAAAATCACAAAAGCCATCCACACAGAGTGGGATTTAAAAACCATTAGTTTAGAACACTTGTTTAATAGAAAGTGATGGCTTAAATGCTACAATATGTTACTTGAATATCTTCACATGAAATGGTAATTGAACAAAAAGCTGCCTAGCCCTCTTCAGGGGCAAGTCCCACAAAGCTCCTCATTATCGTAATTTCCAATTTGGAAGCCAAACTAAATAACAAGAAGTAATTTGCCAATTAGAACTTCCTGCTCTTTTTCCCTTTATTCCTTAAGCACCATTCAGGGGCTGAACCAGTCAAACACTTTTAGCTTCAAAACTGCAACTGAAAGAATTTAATTTGTCTCTCTCCACGGTGAACCTGTCAAGAAGCAGCAATGATGCATACCATGTCCCGACACAGCAGTTGCCCTTAAACACACAGCTCTCCATCTACTTGCTCTGCTTAGGAATTGAGGAATTGGGCATTTTGGTGTTGTTTGCCTCCCCTCCCCCCCGCCCCAATACCTTCATTTTATTTCCCTTAAAACATACACACACTCTCCAAACTGTAAGACTCTACATCAACGATTTCCAACATACAGCATTTCCACAGACGGAATTTGTCTTTTACGTTTCAGAAGCTCTTAGAAAGCAAGGGGCACACAATGATAAAACCAACACAAAAGAGTGCTCAGTAGAAACAAGGTTCCATTCAGCCAGTGAAAACCACAGTACCCTGATCACTCCAGAGAGATTTACAGCTTCAAATACCAAATCATGTATGAATCCTGCTACATGCCTTCAGAAGAACACAAATCCTGACCAAAAATAGTGAAGTTCTTTTACTTTTCAAAAGCTCATTTGAAATGTGTACATGCAAGAACAAGTGAACAATAAGGTATAACAGTGAAGTTCAGA
Organism: Eubucco bourcierii; assembly: GCA_013396675.1. Classification (NCBI taxonomy): domain Eukaryota; kingdom Metazoa; phylum Chordata; class Aves; order Piciformes; family Ramphastidae; genus Eubucco; species Eubucco bourcierii. Next base: position 30,170 of record VWZE01016722.1, on the reverse strand, counting down.
TCCAAAACTGGGACATGAGTCCACTGGAATCCTGTTTCATAGCATTTCTGTGTTCCTCCAAGCCTTTCAGATTAGTTTTTTTTCTTAATTTTGTCTTTAGCTTTTTGTTTGTTTGACTGTTTTTCTTAACTGAAGTGGTCACTGAGATCATATGCCTTCATTTCAAATGAGGCAGAAGGAGATGGATGGAATCAGAAAATGCTTTAACAAATTCAAGCTTAGAAACCCTACCACACCTAGCACTAGCTCCAGTATCACAACAGTAGGGGCAAGGCTGGTGAGGACCTCATAAGTTGGGCATGATGCTAACACAACTACAGTCTTTTCAGAAGGTGAGCAAGCCCTTTGACAGTATGATGCCACACTTTTGCCTTATAGAATCGTAGAATGGTAAGGTTGGAAGGGACCTCAAGGATCATCTAGTTCCAACCCCCTGCCATACACAGGGACACCTCCCACTAGTACAGGTCACTCAAGGTCTCATCCAATCTGGTCTTGAACGCCTCCAGGGAGGGAGCAGCCACAACCTCCCTGGGCAACCTGTGCCAGTGTCTCACCACCCTCACTGGAAAGAGCTTCCTATACTGCATTATGATGCGAAATTAAACTTTGGGAAACATTTAATAACCACAATTACTTTTGAGATCAAGAAGTATATTAGGTTGGAAATGCTTTGCAACTGAGAAATCAGGGAAGTTCCATTTTAATCCATGTCTACCATCATTTCAACTTACAGTCACTGGAAGGAAATCAAAAGCTAAGCAACATTCAAGGTGAAAATGAGGAAAGAAAAACTATGTAGAATGACATCAGCTACTCAGTTTGCTCAGAACTGTGACAAGCAGTATATCACTGATGGCATGTAAAATCCAACAAAGTATTTTCCTAAAGGAGAAACTAGTTTGTGGAATTCCACAAGCCAATTTATCACAGAATCACAGAATTAACCAGGTTGGAAAAGACCTTTGAGATCAGTGAGTCCAACCTATCACCTAACATCTTCTAATTAACTAAACCATGGCATTAAGCGCCTCATCCAGTCTCCTTTTAAACACTTCCAGAGATGTTGACTCCACCACCTCCGTGGGCAGCCCATTCCAATGCTAATCACTCTTTCTGTGAAGAACTTCTTACTAACATTCAGCCTAAACCTACCTTGGCGTAGCTTGAGACTGTGTCCTTTTGTTCTGTCACTGGGTGCTTAGGAAAAGAGACCAACCCCCACCTGGCTACAATCTCCTTTCAAGTAGTTGCAGAGAGCAATAAGGTCTCTCCTGAGCCTCCTCTTCTCCAGGCTGAACACCCCCCAGCTCCCTCATCCTCTCCACAAAGGGCTGTGCTCCGGCCCCCTCACCAGCCTTGGTGCATTTCTCTGGACACATTCAAGCACCTCAACATCTTTCTTAAATTAAGGGGCCCAGAACTGGACACAGGACTCAAGCTGTGGCCTAGCCAGCGCTGAGTACTGGGGCAGAAGGACTTCCCTGGTCCTGCTGGCCACACTACTGACATTCATTCAGGATGCCATTGCCCTTCTTGGCCACCTGGGCACACTTCTGGCTCACANTTGTCTTTTACGTTTCAGAAGCTCTTAGAAAGCAAGGGGCACACAATGATAAAACCAACACAAAAGAGTGCTCAGTAGAAACAAGGTTCCATTCAGCCAGTGAAAACCACAGTACCCTGATCACTCCAGAGAGATTTACAGCTTCAAATACCAAATCATGTATGAATCCTGCTACATGCCTTCAGAAGAACACAAATCCTGACCAAAAATAGTGAAGTTCTTTTACTTTTCAAAAGCTCATTTGAAATGTGTACATGCAAGAACAAGTGAACAATAAGGTATAACAGTGAAGTTCAGATCCAAAACTGGGACATGAGTCCACTGGAATCCTGTTTCATAGCATTTCTGTGTTCCTCCAAGCCTTTCAGATTAGTTTTTTTTCTTAATTTTGTCTTTAGCTTTTTGTTTGTTTGACTGTTTTTCTTAACTGAAGTGGTCACTGAGATCATATGCCTTCATTTCAAATGAGGCAGAAGGAGATGGATGGAATCAGAAAATGCTTTAACAAATTCAAGCTTAGAAACCCTACCACACCTAGCACTAGCTCCAGTATCACAACAGTAGGGGCAAGGCTGGTGAGGACCTCATAAGTTGGGCATGATGCTAACACAACTACAGTCTTTTCAGAAGGTGAGCAAGCCCTTTGACAGTATGATGCCACACTTTTGCCTTATAGAATCGTAGAATGGTAAGGTTGGAAGGGACCTCAAGGATCATCTAGTTCCAACCCCCTGCCATACACAGGGACACCTCCCACTAGTACAGGTCACTCAAGGTCTCATCCAATCTGGTCTTGAACGCCTCCAGGGAGGGAGCAGCCACAACCTCCCTGGGCAACCTGTGCCAGTGTCTCACCACCCTCACTGGAAAGAGCTTCCTATACTGCATTATGATGCGAAATTAAACTTTGGGAAACATTTAATAACCACAATTACTTTTGAGATCAAGAAGTATATTAGGTTGGAAATGCTTTGCAACTGAGAAATCAGGGAAGTTCCATTTTAATCCATGTCTACCATCATTTCAACTTACAGTCACTGGAAGGAAATCAAAAGCTAAGCAACATTCAAGGTGAAAATGAGGAAAGAAAAACTATGTAGAATGACATCAGCTACTCAGTTTGCTCAGAACTGTGACAAGCAGTATATCACTGATGGCATGTAAAATCCAACAAAGTATTTTCCTAAAGGAGAAACTAGTTTGTGGAATTCCACAAGCCAATTTATCACAGAATCACAGAATTAACCAGGTTGGAAAAGACCTTTGAGATCAGTGAGTCCAACCTATCACCTAACATCTTCTAATTAACTAAACCATGGCATTAAGCGCCTCATCCAGTCTCCTTTTAAACACTTCCAGAGATGTTGACTCCACCACCTCCGTGGGCAGCCCATTCCAATGCTAATCACTCTTTCTGTGAAGAACTTCTTACTAACATTCAGCCTAAACCTACCTTGGCGTAGCTTGAGACTGTGTCCTTTTGTTCTGTCACTGGGTGCTTAGGAAAAGAGACCAACCCCCACCTGGCTACAATCTCCTTTCAAGTAGTTGCAGAGAGCAATAAGGTCTCTCCTGAGCCTCCTCTTCTCCAGGCTGAACACCCCCCAGCTCCCTCATCCTCTCCACAAAGGGCTGTGCTCCGGCCCCCTCACCAGCCTTGGTGCATTTCTCTGGACACATTCAAGCACCTCAACATCTTTCTTAAATTAAGGGGCCCAGAACTGGACACAGGACTCAAGCTGTGGCCTAGCCAGCGCTGAGTACTGGGGCAGAAGGACTTCCCTGGTCCTGCTGGCCACACTACTGACATTCATTCAGGATGCCATTGCCCTTCTTGGCCACCTGGGCACACTTCTGGCTCACATTCAGTCTGCTGTCAACTAATACGCTCAGATCCCTCTCTGCCTGGCTGCTCTCCAGCCACTCTGTCCTCATCTTGTAGCTCTGCATGGGGTTGATTGTGATCAAAGTGCAGAACCTGGCACTTGGACTTGTTCAAACTCATGGGATTGGAATGTGCCTATCTATCCAGCCTGTCCAGGTCCCTCTGCAGAGCCCTCCTGCCTTCTAATAGATTGACATCTGCTCCCAACTCAGTGTCGTCTGCAAACTTACCAATGCTGGACTCAATCCCCAGATCATCAATAAAGATATTAAACAGGACTGGGCCCAGCACTGATCCCTGGGGCACACCACTAGTGACTGGTCACCAACTGGATATGGCACCACTCACCACTGCTCTGTGCCAAGCCATCCAGCCAGTTTTTAACCCAGCACAGAACGCCAGTTCATACTAGCAGACTGTAATGAACCACTACAAATGACATCTATACTTTTCAAGGCACGGCAATTGCATTCAAATTAAAGCAAGCATAAAACCATGGAATGTTTGTAAAGCAACTGCAGACAATAAAAAAAAGGCATTTTTTTTAGGTAACTGAAAACACTCTGTTGCTCTGAAAGTCTGCCACGCATTTGCAAATACACTTTAAGAGGATAAAGGAGTATTAAAAAAGAACTATCTAGAGCAAGCATGTCTCCATAGTTTTCATATGCTTATGGGAAAATAAATGACTGATGCTAAAAGAAATGGATTTTAGAGTACTTTTGCCTCTATGCATAATCCCTCTTACTAAAAGTCAGTGTGGCTATTTGGTTTGAGGAAGGTATTTAGAATCATAGAATGGTAAGGTTGGAAGGGACCTCAAGGATCATCTAGTTCCAACCCCCTGCCATAGGCAGGGACACCTCCCACTAGTACAGGTCACTCAAGGTCTCATCCAACCTGGCCTTGAACACCTCCAGGGAGGGAGCAGTCACAACCTCCCTGGGCAACCTGTTCCAGTGCCTCACCACCCTCACTGCAAAGAACTTCCTCCTAACATCCAGTCAAAATCTCCCCTCTGTCAGTTTAAACCCATTACCCGTTGTCCTGTCATTGCAAGACTTTGTAAACAGTCCCTCCCCAGCCTTCCTGTAAGCCCCCTTCAGATACTGGAAGGCTACTATCAGGTCCCCTCGAAGCCTTCTCTTCTCCAGGCTGCAGAGCCCCAACTCTCTCAGCCTGTCCTCATAGGAGAGCTGCTCCAGCCCTCTGAGCATCTTTGTGACCCTCCTCTGGACCTGCTCAAACACTTCCATGTCCTTCCTGTGCTGAGGGCTCCTGAACTGCACACAGTACTCCAGGGGGGGTCTGACAAGAGTAGAGTAAAGGGGCAGAATCCCCTCCCTTGCCCTGCTGGCCACTCTGCTCTTGATGCAGCCTAGGACTTGGTTGCTGTCTGGGCTGCATGTGCACACTGTAGGCTCGTGTTGAGCTTTTCATCAACCCAGACTCCAAGGTCCTTTTCCTCAGGGCTGCTCTCCAGCCATTCACCACCCAAAAATCCATTTACCCTTTTCCTGTTTATTTACAGAAAGTTTTCCATTCACTTTTCAGCTGAATATAAAGAGAGGTTCGCAACTGTCATTTGCATTAGAAGAATGAAAATAAAGATCTAATAGCACTTAAATTAAACTGTCTTTTGAGGAATCAGTACTCTGAGGTCAGAACATGAAATTGCCACAAGAGATCCTAAGGGAAAAATACAAGTGTGCTCTTCTGAAAGCAATAAAATCTGTAAATTCATTATTTTTAACATAATTGCAAGCCCTTAATGTTCTTCTACAATTGCTATGCCACTACATAGACTACATAAATCTTTTTTTCCCTCTTGCTCTCCTCTGAATCTCTTTCAGATTTTCAAATTCTTAAACCACAAGGATACACTTACCTCATACATACTGTGTGAACAACAGGGGATAGATTGTTCAGAGTGTCTTTGACCTTTGTGATTCTGGTTGTACAGCTATTTTGTGGCATAGACAACAGGCAAGTTTGAGGAAGACTGAGACAGAGAAAAATCAGTAAAATCTAGTCTAACTTACACTTACTTAACTTACACTAGCTGAAGCAACTGATCTGGATTTGAGAGGGACAGCAAGAGACAGTGTTTCTTCTTGTAAATGATGGAGAAAAATACAGTAGGACATGTATAGGTGATGTTTGCTGGTTAACAAGTTCTATGAGGAACAGTAACAAAATTGCAAACCTAAGGGACCCATGCAAGTGCACAGTAGTGGTTTTGCCTTCCATCAGTGCTGTCTAAGACAGGTTTAAATCATACAGCAGAGGTACTGACTGCCCAGACTGGGCAAAAAAAAAAATTCTGTGAGAACTCTGTACCTGGTTGTCTTTGAGTCAAAGACTTTAAATCTGACTCAGGTATGCATCTGAGCAAAGTAGATGTTTCTTATGCTGAAGTACTGCTGATTAAAAAGCTTTTCTAATCCACTCAAATTGCAAAGGAAAGAAGAAAGAATAAATACTCCCTACACTGTTCAACTTAGCATCAGTCATCTAGGATGAACTTTAAGAAAGTGCCTTAATAGCCCTAGTCCTCAATCATTTCACCATTAAAGTCTTCTCCAGCATGGGAACCTGCTGTTTTGTAAGAACATGCAGCTTGTGTGACCAAATGGGTTTTCTTAACACTGAGCATAGAGTTCTGCACTTCTGCTGCACAGCCCAGTCAAAACATTCCTTCCCTCCTCAACCCTCAGCATTCAGCAGGTGTGTGGATGACAAACCACTGCTGAGCAACCACATCTAAGTCTTTGGTATATATAATGGAAGATGAAATAGAGACACTGCAAGCCACTAGATAAAAGGTTTGTAATAATGTACTGCACCACCTGACAAAAATTGCACCTCTGTCACTCAAATTCCGTTAAGAGTTCTGTCAAGAGGCAAAACCATTAAAGGAAGAAAAGGCAAAAAGGGCAAGAGCAAGAGCATTTAACTGATCTATAAGGTGATAAAACACCATTAAATGACAGAGATTTAAATTTTTATTTATATTTTTTATATAAATATATTTTTATGTGTATATATATACACACACACACATATATCAGAATATAAGTCATAATCTGATTTATACAGAAACTCTAGTGGGAAAAATGAGTATAGCCTCTGACCATCTCAAACTAGACCCCAAAAATGAAAAACTGTGAAAAACAAAGGTTCATTCATAGACCATCACGATAATATAGCTACATACTTCAAGACCAATCTTCTTGTGGATACTTTGTAAGTGACTTACCCCAGTATGGTTACATAAATTAAAATAAAATAAATTATTAGGTTTCTTGAATTTCTGAAGTCTTTGGTAGTTATCCTCAACTCACTTCATCAAAAAATACCTCCTAAGGGTTCTTCTGAGACAACTAAAAGCCCTGGTTTTATAGTACACAAGGAGTTATGACTCAGTCTTCATGCATGGGGAAGGACCCAGGAGTGAATCTATGAAACAGCACTTTGTTTGGCAAAAAGATTAATGTATGTACTTGAAGAAACATTGTTTCAACTCTTTTTTTTTTTTTTTTTTTTTTTGAACAGCATGAATCAGAAATCATGTAGTTCAAAAAGAAAATGAGCAGGAGAAATGGAATTAAATGCTAAAAAAATACATATATATATATATATATATATATAGAGAGAGAGAGAGAGAGAGAGAGAAATAGCTTCTGTAAGTGTACAGCAAATCTCCAAGGAGCAGTTTTCACAGCATGCTGGCGTCGTGAACAAATAGATAAATGCTTATGTTAATATTCACCAGAAGCAATATACCATTTTAGAAGATAGATTATACTTGGAAATCTCAAAGCACATTATCAACCATGGAGATTTCATAGTTCCATACAGCACAGATACCTACCTGATTATCAGGGCAGGTAAAATGAAGATAGTATTGATTTTCCTGTTTTCTTCTTTAAGAAAAAGTTATCAAAGAATCACAGAACATTAAAAGTTGAAAGGGACCTTCAGAGACCATCAAGTTTGACCCCTCTGGTCAAAGCAGTATCCCCTAAGGTAGTCCAGACAGAGGAACACATCCAGGTGGGGTTTGAAAGTCTCAAAAGAAGGAGAATCTACAACCTCTCTGGGCAGCCTGTTCCAGTATGCCCTCACTGCGAAGAAGTTTCTCCTCATGTCAAGGTGAAATTTTCTATGTTCCAGTTCTTATCCATTGTTCCTTGTTTTATTGCTGCAGACTGCCAAAAAGAAATCAACCCTGCCCACTAGACACCCACTCCTCAGGTATTTATACACATTGATGAGGTCTCTCAGTCTTCTCAAGACTAAACTGCCCCAGGTCTCTCAGCCTCTCCTCACAGGGAAGATGCTCAAGTTCCCCAGTCATCCTCATGGTTCTCTTCTGGAGTCTCTCCAGCAGGTTCCTGTCCCTCTAACTCCCATGTTTCGGAAGAAAGTCTTTGCTGAGTAGCGTATGGAAGACAGCAGGAGGTAGAGTTCCTTGAACCAGTTTACTGGATTTGGAAGAGGCAGATAAAGACCTCAGTAATAGTTCTTTTCTATGCCACTCACTATTCATCTTCTTAGCAGATATCATTAGTCTCATTTTTAAATGAGTTGACTGTCACATAATTCAGCATCCTTCAAAATACTTTGTCATTTTCCTATCAGATGACTATGGAGACAGCACCCAAAGTTGTTAATAGCAACACAGTTGACTAATTCAGTTTCTGGATTAATTCTATCAGGCTATGAAATCTTTCTTAAGGAATCACAGAATTGCCTAGATTGTGAGAGACCTTTAAGATCAAGTCAAATCATTAGCCTAACACTGAGAAGTCCCTGACCAGATCATATCCCCAAGCACTACATCTACACTACTCTTAAATACTTCCAGGGATGGAGTCTCCACTACTTCCCTGGGCAAACTGTTCCACTGCCTGATAATCCTTTCAGTGAAGAAACTTTTCATAGCATCCAACCTAAATTTCCCTTGGTGCAGTATGAGGCTGTCTCCTCCTGTTCCATCACTTGTTCCTTGAACAGACCAACCCCTACCTCTCTGAAACCTCCTGTCAGCGAGTTGTAAGGGGAGAGAATGTCTCCCCTGAGGATCCTTTTCACCGGACTAAACAAGCCCTGTTCTATCAGCCACTCCTCACCCTCTGCTCTACATCCTTCACCAGATTTTTTGCCCTTCTTTGAACACACTCTATTACCTCGATGTTCTTCTCATAGTAGGGGTCCAAAACTGAACAGAGTGTTCAAGACAGCCTCATCAGTGTTGAGTACAGAGGCATGATCAGTGCCTTGGTTCTGCTAACCACACAATTGCTGACGCAGGTCAGGATACTGTTTGCCTTCTTGGCCACCTAGGCACACATTGGATCATGTTCAGCCATCTGTTGGCCAACATCCCCAGGTCTTTGTCTGTTGAGCAGTTTTCCAGCCGCTCCTCCCCAAGCCTGTAGTGCTGCCAGGGGCTGTTGTGGCCCAAATGTACAGCCTGGCATTTGGCCTTGTTGAATCTCACACAATTTATCTTGGCCCATTGACCCATTCTGTCTCACCTACAGAAACACAGGGAAGTTTGTAACAAAGCAAGCACAGTTCAATCTTCCACTCCTACATCATTCATATGATCAACCATGATGTAGACATAAAACACATAGAAATCTGAAGCCCAAGTTAAGACTTATGCATGTCTCCCTAATCTAACTGCAAGCATGACAAGGATACTCAAGGCACTATTTTTCTGACTATTGCCTGCAGTTCATCTGCCTGATGTAAACACATGGTGATAACCTGGGTCAACGACAGGCTTGTAAAACCAGTTAAAAGGACATTCAAAATGGCATAGTAATAAAGTTATAACAAACTTTGGTACATCATGCTATGGGATGTGAGCTGGTTCACACAGTCAAGGCGCAGGGCTATGTATTCTTAAAGCCTGTGTTAAACCATCACCCAAGTCTGTCCCTCATCTCATGTTTGGACAATATGAAGGAATCTAAGGAAAAATGTGTCCACCAATGCACTGCCTCCCTTTGCTGAAACATCACAGAAAAATCTCATTCTGTGATTTTGTGATCTCTTTAGGTGGTTCATGTGCACTGATTATCGTTTCTAGGAATAATACACACCAGAAAAACTCGTGAGAGGAAATCATAGAATCACTAGGGTTGGAAAAGGCCTCTAAGATCATCAAGTCCAACTGACAATCCAACACCACGATGGACATTAAACCTTATCCTGAAACGCCGTGTCTATGTATTCATTTAACACCTCCAGGGATGGTGACTCCATCACCTCCCTGGGCAGCCTGTTCAAACGTCTGACCACTCTTGCAGGAAGGAAATTTTCCCTACTAACCAATTTAAACCTTCCGTGTAAGGAACTGGGTTGCTACAAAATGGTCTTTCATGGCTATTATGCGTTCCTGGCATCAAAAATCGTTTATGCAGTGTGTTGCAAGGGGATAATTGCTTACAAACAGGAAGCCTCTCTCCCATAGTTCAGCCCTTTAGTTTTTAAGCAGAACCTGAGTAGCTGTAACATTTTGTTGTATCAATTAAAAACTTCAACTGTAAGACCCATAATAGTGTGTAAACAGTAAAAATCACAGAATCACAGAATGATATGGGTTAGGAGGGACCTCCAGAGATCATTTAGTCCAGCCTCCTGCCAGAGTAGCATCATCGAGAGTAGGCTGCACTTCCAGGCAGGCTTTGAATGCCTCCAGAGAAGGAGGCTCCACCACCTCCCTGGGCATCCTGTTCAAGTTCCCTACCACTCCCAAAGAAGTTACTGCTCATGTTGAGATGAAACTTCTACATTCAAGGTTCTGCCTGTTACTTCTTGTCCTATCCAGTATAGAGAATCTCCTTCTCGAGACTTTCAAGACCCATCAGGACACATTCCTGAATGACCTGTCCTACGTGATCCTGCTTTGACAAGGGTGTTGGACTTGATCTCCAGAGGTCACTTCAATTCCTACCATTCTATTATTCTATCTGATTTAGATATACAGTAATAGCCACTCTTTTCTGTGCCAAATGATTTGGTGGTCCAATTCCTCAACGTCACCTGTTAGTCTCACGAAAAACATCATCATAATTGGCACTTTGAGGCCTGAGCAGGGAGGTCAGTGACTGGCATGAGGACTGAATTGCCATCAGTGTCCTGGAAAGCCTCATTCTGCAACATAGCTGAGGTAGATTGGCAGGAGCTGTCTGCATTAGACCTGTTCTGCCAATAACCATTTCTAGTCAGTAAAAGCAATTAAGCAAATACATAAATACAGTAGGAGCCACACGAGCACAAGTTAAACAGCTGTTGGCTTCAGTAAACTTTAGCATGCGTGTCCAGGTCCTACTATTTCTTTAAACTTTCATTTCAGTAAAGCTAAAGACATGCTGTATAAACAGATTAAGGGAGTTGTTCCAAGAGTACATCCACTTTAGATATAAAATCCACAACCTGTTAAGTCCTGCTGTTTGTGCCAGATTTTTGTCGCTGCCTCCTGGTGCTGCATGCAGCACATCCTCATCATTTCACTTTAATACAAAGACAGTGACAAGCTGATGAGATGGGAGCTTCAGGATATTTTAGGAGCCATGGAAAGCAGAATATGTTTTGCAGTTACCAAAGGCTTTCTAATATAGACATTGCCAGGTAGAATATCAGGCCTTCCATGAGTTGAGAGCAGATTTTGCTGATGGTTAATACTGTATTTGGAGAATATTCTAAGCATTGTCATATTCATCCCACATTTTCAAGCAGTTCAGTTATTCAGCATTTCATCAAGAAAATAAAAGCTAAGCTGTTTCATTCCATGTAGAATCATTAAGGTTAGAAAAGACCTCTACAATACAGTTCAACCACTAGCTCAACACTACTGTGGTCATAGAATCATAAAATGGTAAGGTTGGAAGGGACCTCAAGGATCATCTAGTTCCAACCCCCTGCCATAGGCAGGGACACCTCCCACTAGTACAGGTTACTCAAGGCCTCATCCAATCTGGCCTTGAACACCTCCAGGGAGGCAGCATCCACGACCTCCCTGGGCAACCTGTTCCAGTGCCTCACCACCCTCACTGTAAAGAACTTCCTCCTAACATCCAGTCTAAATCTCCCCTCTGCCAGTTTAAACCCGTTGCCCCTTGTCCTGTCGCTACAGGACCTTGTAAATAATCCTTCCCCAGCCTTCCTGTAGGCCCCCCAATAGTCAATAAACTATGTTCTAAATTGCCATAGCTACACTTTCTTTGAGCACTTTAGGTGTAATTTGGACTTTCCACCACAAAATACATATCTAAGACATCTTCTAAGCACCTACCTGAACACCCACCTTGCCCCGACCCCTTCTTCCTGGGTGGAAGAAGCAGGAAAGCAGACAAAAGCCTTGGTGCCTCTCAGTCTACCACAGAGACACCATATTTGGCCTTTTTCTGCACCCTCTTTGTTTCTGGTAAATACAGGTCATGATACTGGGCACGTGCATCTCCCTTTTTTGGTGAAATAACTTAGGCTTGGTTCCAGGGGTGTTTTTATCTGTTGCTGTTGGTCAAAGACACTTGTCAAAATGCTTAAAACCCAGCCAACTTGTTTGTTTGCCGCTGTTGCTGCCTTTGTTCTGTCTGCTACCTGTTTGCATTGCTTTGCACTGCACATAGCTGGGGACTTGCCTCCCCCACGAACAGCAGACCTGACCCTGCTGTCTGCCCCACTGAGCCAAGGGACTGAAAATGCTTGGTCCACACTGGCATACAGCTGCCCACTTGAGTTCAGCTCGAGTTCAATTAACTCTGGTTGAGTCTAGGTGACAACCTAGCACTGGCCTAGTGATGAGTCTCGACACTGGGACCTGCCGGCCTGCTGCTCTAGCCTGAGGGCAGAATCTTTTGCTGTGCACCGTACCCAACTGGACTGCTCCAGCCCCTAAACCTGGATCCTGCTTCTCCCAGGTGGCTACCTGCTCCCATGGCCTCCTAAGAGCCACGAAGGGTTTGCTTCACATCCGTGGATCTTCTCAGACAACCTGTTCCATTGGAGCTAGGCAAGCAGCAAAGCCCCACAGCATCAATCATCATGTGGAAGGTCACCACATGGCTGGGACTATATTTTTCTTTGGTTTTGTTTCTACATATACTTTTGGATTATAAATATTGAGACTGACTAGTGAGTAAACTACCTCTCTTTTCTGAAGTTCATGAAAGTTTATGTTTAACCTTTAAGTGGCAGTTTGCGCTGCAAAACTCTCCAGTTGTCTAAATTTTCTAAAACCTTTCCTAAATTAATTTAAATTAATCTGATTAAATATATACATTCTGCAAAGATAGTTTTACCAACCACATAGTAGAATCTGTGCGTGTGTTATTTGTAAATAAGCTTGAGGCTTTATCCAATATATATATTTTTAATAAACTATTTAATAATTTGATATCAGCCTCATTATAATTCACTTCTAACACAGATTCAATCCTTCCTTAACACAACTCCTTTGAGTTCATCACTTGAAGCACTGCAACATGCAATGCTTCTCTTCATTTAGCATTTAGAGATAATGATCCAATGCTTTGAAGAATATTTGGTCTAGAATATAAGAAAACATTTACTCTGAAGTATAATTACCATATATGTAAAACTAGCTGCATAATAAAGACTTTTAATTAAGAAATAATTTTAATAAGGAACTTCGGGGAAAATTCATTAGCCTCAGTGTTTATTTTGGTAATACCCTAGAGATGATGTTCCGGTAGGATGGAAGTTAAATTAGTTGGGACTCGAACTTCAGACACTTCATGTCAGGCAGTTAGGAGCAGAACAAAGAACCTTACTAGCTTAGCTAATACAGGATTTTATAATAGTAGTAAATAGATGGGAGAGCAGATCAAATATAATTTTGAAATAATTGATAATTCACCAATGTTACTTTTAAAATACTGAAGTAACTCTATAATTTAGTAAATTCTCAAATGAAGTATTTCCATCTTCTGCTGTACTTCCTAGTGTCAGTATTTTAGGTAACACAGTTGTTAGAACTGGAAAAGTTTGATCACAATAAAAGAAACTAAACACAAATAAAACTGAGTCAGTTGCAACTGACTCGCCTGAAATAGTAATTTTAATGGTCTAACATAAACAAATTTATTAATCTAAGTATTTTCCAGTGCCTTCTCTCTGTAGGATCTACTGAGAACAAGAGCATGTAGCCTACTCCAGCTATCTGCTAACTAGTTCCGGCATGAACAAGGCTGGTTACTCACCCTTCATTGTAGGCTAATGCAATCATCCTTCATCAGTGCAAGGAAGTGCTCTAACTAATTGTGTTTTCTATGACCCTTCTCTAACATCTATCATTACCAACTGAATCCACAAAGACTACTGGATACAGCTAAACAAGGAAAAAGCCACAGAATGGATTGCCATGTACCACTGAAAATGGCAAAAAATGTAGCAACAGAACAATTTAAACAATATTGGGCAACATATACTTAGAAAATCGTCCTGCCTAAGACAGTACACAGGATAATTTTCCGAGGCTTTTCTGGCCTATCATTCCTACAGTCCACAAGCAGAGACCAATATACCATGATGACATTTAATAAAAACCTGAGACTGCAGTTTGCTCTTTTGATAATGCTGTCAGAGGCAACAGGCTGGGAAATTCACAATAAAAGGTACCAATGCTTGTACAATTAGAACTTTTCCTCAAAGGTTCAGTGGCAACCATTTTTATTCAAAGTTAAAAACAAAACCAATAACAGCAGCAACAACAAAAAGACAAAGTAAAAACTAATCTACATTTACACTAAGAAAAAATAAAAGACCCTTGAAGCAATTTAAATTGGTCTGAGACAACTGGACTGTGTGGTTTGTTTTGTTTCAAACCAGAAGTACTGAGGTACTCTAAAGAAAAGGCAAGGTTACCTGTGCAGCACATCTGACCTCCACATCTAACCCTTAGCCTGCTGAGAAAAAGCAGCACATTCCAACCCCACACCCCCACACCCATTTACCACTCACTTTAACCGCCATAAATTACTCCCAGTACTATAAAACAACAGGTTCTAATCCAGTAAAATATTAGAACTTCAGAAAGTTTATTCAGGTTTCAGTATCAACGTTAAAACACACTTCTACCCCACCAAATTTGCTTATTGTAAGAGCTGGTTTCAACAGTTGTAACTCCTAAGCACAGTGCTCTTGCTGCAAAGAAAAGCAAAGCAGGGTTTGATAGCAAAGTCTGATCCTACATGAACAATATCATAAGGACTCACAGAATGACTCTGCCTGTTCTTCCAGACCCGGTTTTTTTATGGTATTATTCTAGTTTTAACAACATATTTTCAAGCATACACTGAGGTGCAAGTCTGTATATATAAATTCCAGATTTTAACTCAACTCTTAGCTCTCCCTTTCTGTAACCAGAGTAGCTTCACTGATTTTCCACTAAGTGGTCCATGAACTGAATGATAATTAGTGCTAATTCTGGATCTATTCAGCTAAGATACGTTAGTCTAATCTTTTACAACATGCTATTAGTTTCATTCACAAAATGCACTTGTAATACACAGAAGCAGTTCTGTTTAGCATGGTAATAGAATAATAATCTATTTAAAATAGGGGGGGAAATGCAAGCATCTTCCATATGAGGTCTAATGGAAACATTTACAAATTTCAGGGAATTATATTTTTGCCACCGCTTTGCATTCTGTTTTTCCTCCTTCACAGACACACCCCATGGTCACTCCCTCAAATTTATTTTAAAAACAAATGAGAGGGTGAGAGGAAATGGCCTCAAGTTGCACCAGGGGAAGTTTAGATTAGACATTTTAAAATGTCACTTACTGAAAAAGTGGTCAGGCATTGGAACAAGCTTCTCACAGAGGTGGTAGAGTCACCATCTCTGGAGAAGTTCAAGAAATGTGTAGATGTGGCACTATAGGACATGGTTTAGTAGGCATGATGTCATTGGGTTGATTGTTGGACTCTATCTTAGAGGTCTTTTCCAAACCAAATGATTTTATATGGTCTCACCAAATGGACATAAAAATTTCCTTGTATTTAAGGTAAGAGTCCTCAGAAAAGTGAACACAAGCATGTCTAGCAGATGCATTTACAGAGTAAGAACTTTTAGAGGGGTTACATTTTTAAAGATGCTTTTCCAACCATTTGGTTGAAGAGAGGCAGAAATCAGTTGGTCCTGTCTGTTATTACTGCCACAGCTCAGTGTACAAGTTCTAATTTGACCCTTCTGAAAAAAAAAAAAAAAAACCCACACCAAAAAACAAAACACCAAAAAAACAAAACAAAAAACTTCCAGAAACCGTTTAGACATTGCTCTTTAGTAGACTGGCTAACCCAGTGTGTAGGTGTCAAGTGAAACTAAAAGATAAAGAAACTTTCTGAAAGGGGTTTTGTGTTCCAGATAAAAGCAAGGACCTTTAAAGACCTAGCTTTTGAAGTGGACTTCCCAGGGCTAAAACATAGGCAAGAGTTAAACAGAACGTCATTTCCATTGACTCTTCATCCTCCACCTCACTCCTTCTCTTTCCTCCAGGACAACACCAAAAACTCTGGGAAACAGAAACATGGCCTCTATATATTTAAAGAGCAATCAACCAAGGAATGATGCCACAAAGCATCTTGCATCTGTGATCCATCTCCAAGCACCTCGAAGGTGTGCTTCATTGCATTCATAATCTAGCAGGAAACATCACAGTTTCACAGATAGCTTTAGACACCTACATTGCTTCAGCTCAATTTTCTGAGACAGCATCTTTGTCAGCAGTGCCATTCCAACCACCAAACCATACAGATCCATGAAGCTGGCCTATGACAGACAAGACAGAATTTTGCACAGCATCCATGTAACTGTAGACTCCACGCTGTAAACAAGTAGAAGACAAACCAACAAACAAGTGCATAAAATTACAGTTAAATGCCTTTTTATTTGAGTCCTGACAGACAAGGCAAAAGTGTTGCTGGAATAGCAGCTTAATGTGATATTATGAGAAAATCATGTGGGCACAGCTCTAGAAGGAAGAGCTAATACTGACTGCACTGAAGACACATGGTGAGAAGGCACATTTCAGTAGCTAGTATAATCATTCCTAGCCCTCAACTTTTTGTTTCCAAAATATTTTCTGTTCACCTTTTAAAATTATTTCCGATAATATCCTTACTGCTCTTCATTAACATGGTTACCAGATGAAAGCACTGCACAGATGACATGCTTCAGAAACCTACACAAATTACGTGATGCAGTTCAGCAGTTAAGTAACAACATTGTGACCTTCCAGTCAAATCCCAACTTCAAGCATTCATTCATGTCTGCCACAGGGATTTAACCACAGTTTTGTTTACAAAACCCTCTTTGTTAAAAGCTAACACTGGCAAATCTAACATCAAAAATTCCTAGCTTTCCTGGTATGAGCAAGATCAAGAACCCCATGAAAAGCACATGGTCATGTAGCCTGAAAATTGTAGTATTTAGCCCACCAGTATCACTAATTAATAAATGAAATTACAATGATCTCCTCGGGTGCTGTGGGAGATAGGTTGGTTGACAACTGGCTGAGCATGAGCCAGCAGTGTGCCCAGGTGGCACAGGAAGGTAAATGGCATCTTGGCCTGTATCAGGAATAATGTGGCCAGCAGAACCAGGGATGTAATTCTGGCCCTGTACTCAGAACGGGTGAGGCCTCACCTCGAGTGTTGTGTGTAGTTCTGGGCCCCTCACTGAAAGAAGGATATTGAGAGACTGGAGCAGGTCCAGAGGAGAGTGACAAGACCAGTGAGAATGCTGGAGTGAAAGCCTGAGGGAGCTGGGGTTGCTCAACCTGGAGAAGACGGGACCTTATTGCTCTCTACAACTATCTTTCCTGATTGCTGTAACATTAGTAAATTTTCTGCAGGAGTAGCACAGATTTCAACAGCATTAAAAGAAATAAACTTTCTGCCATTTTCCAGATAACCCATGAATCTGTAATCCTATCTAAGGTACTGGCTAGCTTTTTTTTTTTTTTTTTTCCCAAAAAAATAACAGCAATCTGGGTTTTCTATTCCAAAATTCACAGCTCTTCACTACAGTAGATTCTTGTTTTCACTAAAGCTGAAACAGTCTTCAAATATTACACCTCTGGCTAGCAGGAGATGAACATCTGGACACAATTTTCCCTTTTATGAAAACAAAAAAAACAAACCAGCAGTTTGATCAGAGAGCAAACATAAGCTACAACAGAGTTCATACAGAGCTCTTACCTGAAGTGTTGGTATTCCTCTAGCTTCTAATTGTTGGTCGTCATAGGTACTCACCATCCATGACAATAATACCTGTTCCACTAAGGGCTGCTATTGTATGCACCAAATTATGAAACCACGGTTCCACTCCTGTGACACCCAAATTAGTCAACATACTGTTTAATCTCTTCTATTAACATTGATTTCTGCTGACTTGAAAGTACAGAATGAAGGGGCTATGGTGGGAAAGTGCAGTCCTAGACTCCTGACAAAGTCCAACTGGAATACAGCAGAGAAATCCTATTTGTTGTGCTGCAAATACTAGGCAAAGCCTCAAACACGTCCATGTGAAAGGAAATGAACATACCACCACCCTGTCACATCTCCTTACAGTGAACATGAGCATCTGTCTTTCAGCTTGTGTCTCTCAGTTCTCCTGCTTGTCTTGGGGGACTCAAGCCACTCCACACAGCAGGAAGAAAATGTCCACTGTTGGGTGCCACTTTAGCATCCTATTCTTTGCTTTCCTGAGCAGTTGCATGACAAAGAGAGGAAAAAAGTTCAAGGGGCAATGGTTTAAAACAAGAGAAGAGTATATTTAGACTGGATATTAGGAAACAGTTCTTCACAATGAGAGTGGTTGAGCACAGGAACAGGTTGCCCAGAGAGGTGGTTGAGGTCCCATCCCTGGAGATATTCAAGAGGAGGCCTGATGAGGCTCTCGGCAACTGACTGTGTGCAGTTCTGGAGCCCTCAGCACAGGAAGGACATGGAAGTGTTGGAGCGGGTCCAGAGGAGGGCCACAAAGATGATCAGAGGGTTGGAGTAGCTCTGCTATGAGGACAGGTTATGAGAGTTGGGGCTCTTCAGCCCGGAGAAGAGAAGGTTTCAAGGAGACCTTACAGTAGCCTTCAAGTATCTGAAGGGGGCCTACAGGAAGGATGGGGAGGGACTATTTACAAGGCCTTGCAATGACAGGACAAGGGGCAATGGGTTTAAACTGGCAGAGGGGAGATTTAGACTAGATGTTAGGAGGAAATTCTTTACAGTGAGGGTGATGAGGCACTGGAACAGGTTGCCCAGGGAGATCGTGGATGTTCCCTCCCTGGAGGTGTTCAAGGTCAGATTGGATGAGGCCTTGAGTGAGCGGTACTAGTGGGAGGTGTCCCTGCCTATGGCAGGGGGTTGGGGCTAGATGATCCTTGAGGTCCCTTCCAACCTTACCATTCTATGATTCTATGAATTATAGATACTGAAATACGTTGTTGCTACATGTAAATTTATAGTTGTTCATCTATGCTACTGTAGAAGGTTATTTCTGCACTGCAGTTTTAAGAGAACAAGAGTCATATAAGGTCTCAGAGAGATAAGACAAAAAAAGAAAGCAAAATTCATCTCATTGGGGGACCTTCACAGTTCAGGCAATTCACAATTCAGATTTAAATGAAAATTATCAGGCTAAACCAGACAAGTAACAATTTCTGACAAAGAAACCTTGATTAGTGTTTGTCAGAGCTTGTTCCTCCTCCATTTTCACCTCCTGGTGGAAATGAGAAATGAACATGATTTTATTTCAGGCTGAGAGGTAGAGTATGTAATGAATATAAATCTCAGTTTCTTCTTCATAAAGAAGGCACAGCAGTATAGGCTCTATCAAGTACTTCTGACCAGCAAAAACCTCTGTTTAGTTTAAAGGAAGCAACATCAGGTTCATGGCTCAATTCCTTTCAAAGAGCTGTAAGTAGTCTCCAAACACATCAAGGACCCCTGGTGTTACCATAGGAATGAAAATGTGGCAGAAGTAAAAGTACCTGTCATGCTCTTCCTGCACATATACCAATACAAATCAAGAATGTGATTACAGCTACTCAATCTAAGTGTAACATTAAAGAAACCATCTGTTGGAATACAAAACTAAAAAGAGAATTTGAAAAAAAATCTTAAAGATTTCAAGTTATTTGGTTTGTTTTAACTCAGGGTCTTGAAATATTTTCTAGGCCACTCTTCAAATAAAAAAAACCTAAAAAACACTCCACCTTGTTTCTTTCTAAAGGGTGCAGAGAATGTAGTATAGCTCCTCTGGAGAGACAATAAAAACATTGCACGCACATGAACCTGCTTGGATCAGAACCACTAACAAAGGTGATGCTTTACACCATGCGTGATTATCTCTCTATTAAACTCACGTGTTCTGCTGACAGAACACCACCCATCAGCAACAGTGTTTTTCTTGTGCTCTTTGAGACGTGGTGGCCATCCATATTATCACCAAATCTGCAAATCCCAAGCTTTACTATACCAGCTGCCCTTTACATGCACAGCATGAGCAGTCATTGACACAAGAAAGTACCGAGCTGACACCAGGCCCACAACCACGTAGCCAGCGCTGACACACAGCGAGTTGAAATACTGCCATACCGTTCCCAACGCTGCAGCGCCAGTATCAAAGGCATGGACATAACTGAAATGCCACAGTCTATGTCTCTAAAGCTTCTGAATACCTTTATATAAAATTACAGTTATGTTGACAAGCCACCTGTTAGGCTGAAGAAAAACTGTGTAACATTGTGCCCTTGTGAGGCCACCTTTCACTGCATGTCCTCACGCCATTTTTCCTTTTCCCCAGCACACCAGTCCTGTTGTGTAAATCACCATGGTTGGGTGTCTGGGGCATGGCAGAGCCAGGTTGAAACCTTGCAGTGGTGTTGCCTCAAAAGGCACGTTGTCTTGCTCAACTGGCACGTGTTCCCTGGGAATACGTGGGTCCTGTCAACCATTCAGGCAATACCACACACTCTCCCACAGCACCAAACCTCATGTTTGATGCAGTGGGCCAGAAAAAGAAGATGTTTCTTACTGTAATGGGAGCTCTATAGGAAAAGAAGTATCTCGAGTAATTCACAGGCTATATATCACATTACTGTGCTGGGGGACAGGGAAGGCTGAGACAGTACTATTTGATGATCCATCTCTATGAATAAGGATTTTGATTGGGAATTTTTCAGATTCTCATCTGACAAAGACTGTCACCTATGGGCAGGGTGTATAGCTGCTGAAAACACTGAGTTTTCATCTTCTATACTTGCTTTCCAGCATGTTTAGATACTGCTGCAGTGCTGCTGGGATTGTAAGAAGTGATCTGGGAGACAATATCAGGTGAGAACTGTGACACAGCAGGAGACAATTTGAAAGAGATTCTTTGATTTTTTTATTAAGTAGTTTTTTAAAGTTTAGAGAGCAATGCTGTGGAGCATTGGAAAACCATACATTGATGAGTTCTTTCTGATCTTCAGATTGTCAAATTAGGCTCTTACTGTTTCCTTTTCACAAAGGTAATTTAGGGTTTCTCACAGCCCTCTTGCCACCATATTAATCATTCTAGCTCCCTTTAATAAGAAGAGAGCCTAAGAATTACAGATCATATAATTTTGCCCACAAACAAACTTCAGTGTCAGTTTGGAGAAACCCTTTTTAAGTGCCCCCATATAGAGACTGCTAGCTAAGCTAACAATTGTAGTACCAGCTTTTTTGCAGTGTGGACACCTGTTCACTACAAACTGAAGTAAGACAGGCTACTCATTTCACATAAACCACCAGCTGTTAGATGGTACCAAGATTCAGTGACTACTGACCTGGGACAGGCTTGAACTGGTGACCCAGGAGTGGAAGACCATATATCCAGTTACCAATTCACATTTTAAAAACTTAACTTGCACTTTTTAATTGCATTCTGATCTCAAAGATCTCACTTTTAACAAATGAGGTTCACTTCAATGAGGCATATTGAGGAGCTTTGCTCTTTTAAACACATGGATTTAATTGCATACACACTTGGTTGCATTCCATTGTAAGAGGGCATTGGTAAATAGCTGTCATCTTGACTTCCTGTCTGTCTCTCACCATACTATGCCATAAGAAGCTACAAGTCTCAAAAATCCCGTGCCCAGAACAGGATGGGCTTTACAATTTCTTTGATTATGAGTCACAATACCAAAGAAGGTATTTAAAGTAGAATCAAGATATGTTCAGTGGCTCCAAGCAGCTGGAGGACATAAGGTCTGATAATCTGTAAATGGCTACCATTAAAAAAACAGAACCAAAAAAAGACTATGAGCCTTCACAAATAAGTACAAGTTGACTTGGAGAGCAAAGGAAGGGAGCCTGGAATAAACAACAACATATAACAAGCCCTTGAATAGTTCTACTTTTCTCACCATATCTGCAGAAGAAGAAGAAGCTGTACCATGTACAATGCCTGTGTTAAGAGGAAAAACAGGGAGAAGAGGAAAACCAGAAGACACTCGAGGGAAACTACAAGCACCTTTGCACCAGTGTTGAAGAATTAAAACCATAGAATCATGGAATTGTTTCAGTTAAAAAAAGACCTTTTAGGTCGAGTCCATCAATCCAACACCAACACGCCCACTAAACCATGTCCCGAAGTGGAACACTGACATTTTTTTAACATGTCCATGGATGGTGACTCCACCTCCTTGGGCAGCCTGTTCCAATGCCTGACCATCCTTACACTAAAGAATTTTTTTTTTTTTTTTTTTTTTGGTAATATCAAACATGAGGCCATTTCCCAACTAACTAGGGACAGGATGAGAAGAAGAGAGATCAACCTCCACCTGGTTTCCACCTTTCAGGCGGTTGTAGAGACTGAAGTGGTCTCCCCTCAGCCTCCTTTTCCCCAGACTAAAACAAGCCCAGTTCCCTCAGCTCCTCCTCCTCACAAGATCTTCTCTCCAGACTCTTCATCCTCATCACCCATCTCAGGACCTGCTCCTGACTGAATCTGTATGGAAGCACAGCACAGACCACTGTACTCAGCTTCCTAGATTTTCAGCTAGCTTGGCCACCTTTTGTGCACCCTTACACAACATGTTCTGATTGAACTCTAACTTGGGAAGATCTGTTGCCAGAAAAAAAGTGAAGACAGGACACTTCAAGTCTAATTTTGAGTCTGAAGTGTAAAAACAGAACCTATCCAGGAGTAAGAATCTTAGCACATAGAATTCCAGGTTTACTGAAGTTAGAGTCTTTGCAAGTGAAATGTTTCTTGGTAGGTTCCAATGTTACGAGGGAAAACTTGTGAAGAGACAGAGTGTTGAAGTGCTACAGAAGCTGACTGTGTGTGTGTGTTCAGCTAAGCCTGAGAACAACCCACAAGGAAAACAGCAGAAGAGAAGCTTTAAGCAGGAAACTGTTAGAAGGGAAAGATATAACATGAAAGATCACAAAATAAAGCCTGGAGACAGAAAAAACCAACTGTGCTGGTTTGAGGCTAATTGGAATATTTTAATAGACAAAGTTGCACTATAGGCTGTGAAAGGAAAACATCATGATGTCTACTTCACTCATACGCTTGCTGGAGAATTGTTTGGGAACACTAACCAAAACAATAGATAAGTCAGTCTCTCTCTGGCTCTTGCTGGAACAGGAGCTGCTGGTGGGATCTAGCAGCTTCTGGGCTCTGGCTCCTCTGCTGATTAATCCTCACTAACCACTTTTCTTCTAACCCTCCTGGTTGATCCTCCTAATTTACCTTACACGTAAGGCAAACCTTGGGGTGAGGTACAGGGGTGGGGAGAAGGTGGAAGGGTGGTTGGGAGCCCCTCCTGGGGTCTCTGATTTCTGGGAGGGGAGTTGTGTTGCTGTATTACCTTTAACTTGTATATTTCTGTAAATATTCTGTACATAGTGTAAATATCTGCTGTACATTGTGCAAAGCTGTAAATAGAGCTTCATCATTTAACTTCCAGCCGACTGAGTGCTAGTCTGGGTCATTTTACAAAGTGTGGGGGGTGGGGGAACTCCCAAACCTTCACACCAACCAACCAAACAAAACCAAACCAGAATCTCACAAAGCAGAGACCTTCTGCATGCAGAGAGTAATTTATGTATCCCAGTGTTTGAGGAAAAAAAACATGTTTTGATTGTTTAAACATCCTTTACATCCATAGCATCCCATGAGCGCTCACCACAGTCCATAACCACATGGTTTATACTTGGTTCCCTAAAAAAATCCCAATATTGACGTGTATTCTGTCATGTTTGAACATGATTGCAAAGGCTGCTCTATATCTGTATCAGAGACAGAAACTTGTACATTTTGTTGTCCAAAATCATGAGCTTTTCTCTGAAGCGCAGATGAAGAATTGCTAGATATTGGATTAAAGCCTGAGCCTAACCTTTCTGCATGAAACTTGCATCACAAGACTACGCACAAATCATTTTCACAGACTCATTACACTGTCCTTCTGACTTGTGCTGGCTTCACTGGAGTAAAAATAGTACTAATTTGTTCTTGTCAGATTCACAAACAGATGTGAAGTGAAAGCCACGCAGGCCGCCTAGCTAACTCCCTGAGTTGTATGAGCATCTTTAAGTGGTTACATCCAAAAGGAGGAGTAGGTTATCATTAAACAGCAAGCTTACAAGGTTGTTAAAATACAAAAATACATTGATTCAAAACACATGAACATATATAGACAGGCAAATGTACATATGTGTGCATACATCTTGGTAAATCTCTTTTATGCTTTCAAGTGCCCAATATCACACAATGTCAACCGGCTATTTTCTGGTTGGTGAGTAGACTACAGGGANGGGGGAAAAGCCCTTAGAAGTTTCTCAAGGTAATGAAAGCAAGCTTAGTCCATTCAGTTCCTTTCTGCTGGGAAAATTCACATCTGAAATGACAACTTGCATCATGCTGAGGCAATTTACAGGTGACAAGATACCACATTAACTCCCCAATGAGAATAATAAGTTAAAGTGCAATTCATTCTTAACTATCAGCCAAGGGCTGTTAAAAGGGAATAGAAGGACATGACAAGTAAAAATGAAACTGTGCACAAGTGTGGAGCTGCAGAATCAGAATCAGCAGCATATGGTGCAGAAGCACTGAGTGCATACAGTCAGTTATCATTCTAGGGTTCTAAGCAAGGCCAGTATGGGGCTGACCACATGACTAGGGAATAGGGAAATGGTGGCAGAATTTGTGCTGTCCACCCACACCCTGGCAGTGCTTCTAATCACACATTGAAAAATTCTCTCCTCCTCTCCATGGCCACCACACCACTTCACACAAGGCAGCAAGATACAGCTTCATAACACATTTGTGACACCAGTTGGAAATCCCAATGTTTCTTCACTCTTGACCCTACACACTGTAATTGTTGGAAAGCTATGCTCTTAGAATATGGAGATAGACATGTGTATGAAACAAGGACTTTGAGGTCATCTAATCATCCTTGGGTAGATGACTCAACATCCTGAGCTTCTTTTTCCTCTCTCCATATGCTTCTACCAGCTGAGAGCTTAAACAAAACCAAATGAAGTCGTGCATCTCAAGTGCAACTTGATAAACAGGTTTCATTTTTTCTTTAAAATCTTGCTTGTAATCTATTTCCCCTTTGTATATTTATCAATACAATATGACTAATATCCCCTATTTCAGTCTATTGGTAAAATGGAACATTGTTATGAAGACAGTAAGAACACCACATCATGTCTGATTATATAGGTAGTATGCATGCACATATAAACCCAAGTATTGTTAATGGTTTGATTCAGCAAAGACTTTTAATGATTACACTTAAATGTTTATGCCTAAATCTTCCAGGGGTCAGAGTATCCAAATAAACAAACCCAAAACCTATGTGCAATCTGAATTGTTATGGGAATTTTTCCTCTTTCATACCAAAGAGAGCAACTGTCAAACAGCAAGTCATTTAGAAAACTCCAGATTCAGCCAGGTGAGAGTGAAGCTCATTTGGGTTAGGTTGTTTCAGTTTTTAAAGCACAGCCCCAGTCACCACCTGCATATCCCTTTAAATCTCAACCTTATCCATTGGTACAAACTTGCCATGTTTCCTATAATTAGGAGAAGAGTGGCTGTTTGTTAACCCAACGTCAACTTATACACTGGGCCAGCAGTCAAGCAAGAGGAGACATGTGACCTTTCCATTGACCTGAATGACTAGGTGGTGACCTCTGCAGTCCAGCCCATAATGGAGAGGGAACACTTTTAAATGGTCATTATGATTAATGGTTTTCCCAGGCTAGGCCAAATGAGTAATTGCTCAGACAAAAAACCCTCAGGCCCAAAATAGTTAGCTTTATTACCTTCAGATATCAGATATCTCTTCAACTTCTAATCCTCTTTGCTGTAACTGGGAGTTATACTGAAACATTTTTTTTTGTACTGTAGGCATTCAAGCTAAACTTCTTGGAATAGAAGTGTACATGACTACAATACATTCCACCTGTAAAGCAGAGATGTCTTTCATAACCCCCTGTGACACTAAACTTTGAGTACCTAACTGGGATCTTTGCTTGCACCATCCCAGTAATACTTGCAAAAACTTGATTTCTAACAAAGATGTTTCAGAAGAAGAGACAATTAAGGAGATGAAATTGTTAGAGAACTAAGCATGTCTTTTCAAGTTCTTCTTGAGTGAGACAATTGTCTCTTATTGCTTTGAGCGCATTAGCAATCTGCTTTGTCAGCCCAAACACATTTGCCATGCCAAAAAATGAACAATTCAGCACTATGAATTACCAGCCTCAGTTCTAACACAACAGCAGCCAAAGTTTCATGTATTGTAGCTCACAAGTTCACAACACAAGAGAGTTGTCAGTAACTTCTTGGCAGGGCGCAACTAATATTTACCGCTAAGTGAAACGTTGCTGGCAACACCACCACCAGTTTCATAACCTCTCTAATCTGCAAAGGGATGGCAAACTTAAGAGATCAAGCTCTGTGTATCTTAGTAAAGCACTGAGTTTTTTTTCCTAGCAACTAAAAATCAACATATAATATCCACAGATAGCAGTGCAATTAACCTCAGAATTCATGCTGTGTGTTGGTGAACAGGAGGACTCTGGATTTACTGGGTACTAAATTCATATGGAGGGACTGTATCTCACATCTGCTGGATTTCATTGCAACTGATTTTAGAACTGAGCCTGATGGATCTGTTCACAATTATTTCTTNTTTTTTTTTTTTTTTTTTTTTTTTTTTTTTTATAGAGGATAAACAAAGCACCTGTGAGCCTTAAGAGAGACCCAGGTCACAGGATGATTGCACACTAAAAGATTTCAGGGCCTGGGACAAGGTCAGGGTCTCTACCACTTACAGAACACTAAAACTCTTGTCAGAAAACATATGCTGTAACAAGAATCCTAGAGTCAGCCTAGTGACCATATGCAGATATCTCCAAAATATCTTTACTTGTCAGCAAGTCATCAGAAGGAATATCTTTCCCTGAAGAATTAAAGAAGTCAAAATCTGTTAGAATTCCCAAAGTACTGGGCAAAAAATCTCCAGAACCACTGCAGAAATTNTCCCAAGTCAGAGAGGCCATCAGCAATATGCCCTTCTGTCTATATTTACAAAGCTGAGAGTTCCTAGTTTGCAATTCCACAATTTAGAATTTATTTTTAAATGGTTACCTGGAGAATTTAATGGAGAATCCATACAGTGTAGAAGTGAGAACACAGAATCATGAAATACTGCATCCAGCCCAAGAGTTCAGTATCTCATTTCCTACAAAGCCAGGGATTAAGTTCTCACAGAAAAATGCTAAACAGTCTACAGAAGTAAAGGTCAACTTAACCACTCAGATCTGGTTGGGACAAAGGCTGGTGATGATTTATACTATATAATTTAGCCATTTTCTTCTTTAGTTTTATTTCATTTGGAATGGTATTTATAGGTAATGTAAGGAGATCTATTTTAAAGCAGTAAATAACAAAAGGAGACCCTGCATGTATTCGTGTGCTGTGGAAAGGAAAGTGACATTTAGAAACCTGAACTCCCAAAATGCTAATGCAATTGCAGTGTCTTTGTGCATAATTGCTTGACTGAACATGAAAATACTAAAGAGCAAATGTGTGTTTGCTCTTACATGCAGGTTTAAAAAAAAAAAAAAAAGAAAAAAAAAAGCCATTTCTTTCTTTTTAGAAAGACTTACTCATTACATGATTTTTCTATTTTCCCTGAAAGTCACCTTTTTAACTCTGGACTATCTTCAGGAAATCTGTGCTTAAAAGGTTCCCTTTTGAGATTGTTGCCCTTATCAGCTGTTCTCTCTTCTCTGTCTTGTCAACCTTTATAAAAGTTTAAGCTCCTGACATTTTCTGTTTCTCTTCTGTAGCTGTAGTTCCAAACCTGTTAATACGAATTGGCTGATCTACTGGATTAAAATGGCTCTAGAAAAACTGGCTTGAGAGTTGCAACTGCTCCGAGTCATTACCTAGTACTATTCCTTCAACTGCTTAGTTTCTACTTTTTGGTGTTCCAAAGTGCTGAAAGCTTCTAAAATTATTTCCTCCACAAAAGCGCCACAGCTGAAGGATTAGGAGGTAGTAGAAAGCACAACTTACTCTGCTCTCCCCAACACTATAAACTAATCTTCATTCTTCTTGGATCATTGAATTATGTGATTTTTATGTCTCTTTGCTCTCCAGCTTTTCCAGGCTAACTATCCATTGCTCATTTGGTGAATTGGCTCAGTTCTATCAATTTGGCAGCTGATACATTTAACTATTACCACGAAGGACAAACACTGGCACTATGTGGCCATAATAAATCTGTGCTCCCTGTACCACAGCCTTCCATCCCCTCTTCTACCATGTTTTAGGTATGAAGCATTCAGAGCTGACATGCAGACACTGTTAAGACCTTGTAAGCATCTTAGCTGGCATATGACTGGAAACACTCTCCCATTTTACTTCTTTATTCCTGGACTTAGAGAAATAACATCTGAAATGGAACTTCTCCAAGTTCTTAGATACTTCTCTTCTCCCAAGAGTGTTTTCAGTCACATCCATACAAACACTTACAGCTCTACAAGTTCATATAAACCTTAAGAGACACTTGATTAATCACAGTAGAGACACTCACCATCTCTCTCTGTATTCTCTCCAATCACTGAAACCCCCTTTTTAGTTTTGCACTTAATCGTTTCGAACTCAGTTCCGTTTGCTCAAATAATGATGAGTATGTTAGCGCTGCAGCATTCCCATGACCTGAAGCCAATACAATATGCATTTCTATGTTCACACAGTCATTTGATATCTTCTTTTTGTTAAAAAAAAAAAAGAAAGAAAAAGAAAGAAAGAAAGAGGGGAGCATTACCTTTTATTTCCTTGCTAAGTAAATTCCAGAAAAAAATGAGATCATATTTATGATTATAGCAATCAGAGTCCTATGCACTCATTTTACAGATGTCAATGAACAATCCAAAGCCCTCATCAGAAAGTAAGCCTCTTCCAAGTACAAATAAAACCTAAGGAATATAAAGCTTTATTGCAGACAAGGCCCAGGTCATACCTCTTGAACATTTTCAATCTATTAGTGATTTATTTAAAATGTCTGCTGGGCATAAAACCCATTCATATTGTTATGGGATTTGTTTGAGAAAACACATTGGTACCATTGGAATAGCCTTCAGTAGGCAGATACTGTTGAGAGCATTCCACAGGAAACTTTACTTGTTGGATGACAGCACTTATTCTTAAGCTTTATCAATCCACTCAAATTCAACATATGTTTATGAACAGACAGAAGTCACAGCTGCTGGGCACACAGAATCCAACTGTGGAATAAAATTTTTAAAGCTTCTAAAACTGCTGTGAGCTTAGTCCTGATTTTTACATTTGCATTAGAAATACTGGACATAAACTGTGTCTTACAGCACTTTAAGTATTCAATGTATTATTAAAGAGATGAAGTCAGATTTAAGTTTTTTACTACTTCCATTAGGTATGTATTTTGTCTATAAAAAGAACAAGCAAGTAGCATAAGATTAAAAAAGACTTTCTCTTCCTTCCTGTCTCCCATTCCTCCCTCTCCAGTGCCCTGGAGACTGAGCATGTTACTTAATTGGTTTCAGCCTGCTCTATCCATCTTTTCAAATCACAGCACAACAACCTGGAGTTAAATTGAAATTTAGGTGCAACAGTGATGAAATACAAGATCTGACAGCACTGGATTGTTTATTCTTTATAATTCTACTCTGACTACAGGAGCAGGAGAGAAAGAGTCTGAGAAAACACAGCAAACTCTTGCCCTTTGTTAAAAAAGCAAACTAACAAAAAGAACACAACAGGAAGAGTATATTGTGAGCTCTCTAGGACAACTAATGTCTTCTTATGCCATGTTCACACCATGCCTGGCACAGCACTGCTAACCTAGGACTAGAGTTCCTAGGCACTCTCTACCTAAAAGAAAAAAAAATTTAAAAATTATATATATATATATATATATATAAATTAAGATTATGGCTGGAGAGTAGCCCTGAGGAAAGGGACCTTGGAGTCTGGGTTGATGAAAAGCTCAACATGAGTCTGCAGTGTGCACACAC
>VWZE01016721.1:205895-226963 GCA_013396675.1 Eubucco bourcierii | reverse complement strand
ATTGCCCTTCTCTGGACATGTTCAAGCACCTCAATATTTTTCAGACAGATGCTTCCTGGTTTGTTCTAACGTATTTATACCTTTGTTTTTTAATCCTAGGTTACTGTGCTCGAGAGGCAAATATTTGACTTCCTTGGTTATCAGTGGGCACCCATCCTGGCAAATTTTATACATATTATTATAGTCATACTTGGCTTGTTTGGAACCATCCAGTATAGACCTCGTTACATAACAGGAGTGAGTATCTAAATTTATTTACTTTATATGTTGTGCATGGGGTGTGTGTGTGTGTGTAAAGCATTCCAACCTTTTCCTTAAACTTTCTTCTGTAGTATTTTAAGTTTCCTTAATTATGCTGTTGAGCCATTTGCAATAAGAGATGTTAACAACTTCCCATAGCTGGAAGTCAATATGATCACAAACTACATGACAATATGAAGTCTGAACAAGTGAAGTCACTTTAAAGAATTACAACATCCTCAGACTTACAGGGATTTAGAGCTAGGATAAATGCTCATCATAACTTTCCCAGACACACTGGACCTCCCCAGCAGATCATTAATTTATTGTAGTTACTCATCATTGTTATTAACTCCCATTGCTGTAGTGCCTATCTATTATGTAGATCCATCCTAGGAATTAGAGTCCAAGTTGAAAATGAAGTTTGAGAATATGGTAAGAAATGCAGATTTGATGGTCATGAATTGAGGGCCTTAGAACAAAAGTAAAGATTTGGGCCTTTATGTTTCTAAATTGTTTTTTCCCATGTTCAACTATCCCTCATACACAAACTCAGGGTTTCTGTACTGTGTAGCACAATACAGTATTAATGAAATCCTCATTTCATACTCTGGATTTGGGTTTGGTTTTGTTTTATTTATAGACCTATAAAGATAAAAGGAGAAATCTAAAAGTGATCTTTTGTTAGAAGTGGATTTGCATAACAGTATTTCTATCCAAATTGGCTGTTACTTCAGGTAAATTGTGTTTCAGAAACAGAGAGCAGTCAAAAAGATTTGTCCATTCATGACCATACTTTAAACCATATGAAAATAACTCCACTGAATTTATACCCACTTCTACAGAGTTGCTTTTCTCTTATACTGTTGCCTCATACACAAGTAATCACTCAGGAGATAGAAAGGTTTTGCTTGTACCCCTGTGCTACATTCATATTGCAGCAGTGTGATGCTAATAGCAATACATTAGCATTTGTGTCTGTTTCTCTTATTTCCTATATGAAGAAAATGTCTCTGTAATGCCTTTATGCACATAATTTAATACATTGCAGAAGATGTCATCAACACTGAAAAAGTCTATTGCAAGCCTTTAAATATTTAGAGTGTTTCTTTCAAGTCACAACTCTGAGAGTCATGTGAATGTGAGCTGAAATTTTATTCTTCCATTTCTAGTGTTTTGACCAGTATACAAAACTTGCCAATATAAATACAAGCAAGTGTCAAAGAAAAAGAGAAAGAAAATCTACCCAAAGATTGTCCCAAAGCATAAAACCAAGGACAAGCATACAATGCTTAGTTAAGCTAAACAAAATGGTACAGAAAATTAATTACCTGCTAGAGTGATGAGCTCATTGTGAATGGGGAGGAATACCAGCCTTATAAATAGCTACCACTCAACGTGATTTTCTGGTTGGTACAGTTTGTGTCATACCATCCTACTAATTTTCACACATTTCTATCTTCTCAGAGCTCAGCCTCACTCTGTAGCCCATCTGACTTTGTGGGTTTGCCTCCCTGTGTATTCTCATTGAGCTGGCTAGAACCAGTCTAAGGGCAAATTGTTTGTCTTGCTCAGATTTTTGTAACAGACATCTAAATTTGCCGTCTCTCACAGACTGCCAAGATAAGGATGATGAAAATTCATGCTTCATTTAGCTGGATCGGTGGGGGAGTGCTATGTTGGGTATTTTTATTTATCCTCCTGCTCTGCTTGGAGAGTATCTAAAGTCAGGATGAGGGAAATGGTACTGACCACTAAAGGGAAAGAGGAGAGAGCTTCATCCTTTCATTCACTGGGCACAGATAGGCACCTTGGTGAAGCTTAGCAAAACTGAAATGGTGTCATCTGACACCAGGTGTAAAATTATAGATTCAAAGACAGCTTTGAAAGATAAAGGTCTATAAGCTTGCAAGGGTGTAGCTATCAGGTTTGCAGGAGAGTGAATGTAAATACTCAGCCTTTGATAGACTGATCCTTGAGGAATCTATCTGGAGTGAACTCTGTAGGACCTTTAATTCAGTCACATTCGTACTCCAAGTGCAGCTTCTTCGAGACTACAATAAATTCCTTTTTTACTGGGCATGCCTCATAAAGGATCTCACAAAAATGTTTTCTAGATGTTGTGAATCATAGGTTAAAGAGAGCAGGAAGGTTTTGAGGTGAGATTTAAAGAAATGATTTAGTGACATAGGGAGAAGGGGAAATAAGTTTTAGACAGATGGGACACCGCAAGTCAAAGCGTGTCCTTGAACTCACAAGTCACAGGCAAGTTTAGAAATGAGTCTGGTTTCAGGCCTTGGAAAATAGTTCAGATTACATGGGATACAGGAGTTATGGTGGACCAAGAAGACAGTAAATTCAAGTTTAATATCATCAGAGGAGTTAGTCATAATATAGGTTCAGCAGAACATTCATTTTTGCTTATAAACCTAAATCGTTAACTGATAATGATGCAGGAGGTGAAACATGAGTTCTGAGGGTGGGAATGAGTGCCTCTTCAAAAGATCTCTTTTCAAAAGGTAGTAATTAAGCCAGTCTTTGGTGAAACCAATAATAAAAGGACTGGTTTGCAGCACTGTGCTGAAACAGGATTTCAGTAGCAACAAAGGTTAGCCAATGTAATGACTGAGATGCAAGTATGTCTGTTAGCAGTGCTGTCACAGAATCTACTAGTGTCTGAGAAGTGTTACCAATGCAGATATAACAAGCTCTAGAAAGAGGCAATATTCTTCACCAGGCTGAGGCACTGCTTGGAGGCTCAGTTTCTCCTCATTTCTTCTGTAGAGCTATTACACCTGCACTGATGGGTTCAACACACATTCCTCATTCTACTCTGACTTAGTAGTCACCTGACTAATCTAGTGACCCTCCTACAATGAAGTGACTGCATCAGTAGACAAGGAAGAGCCATGGATGTAATCTGTGTAGATTTCTGTAAGACTTCAGATAAGGTTCCTTAACATTCTGGCTACTAAATTGAAGAGATATGGTTTTGACAGACTGTTAGCTGGGTGAAGAAGTGGCTGGATGGCCTCATCCAAAGATTAGCACACAAGGGTTGGTTCCCTGTTCAACAAAAATAATTATCTTCATCAGTGATATAATGATCTAGGAGATCTCTTCCAGCCTGGTTCATTCTGATTGTACCCTCAGCCAGTTTGCAGGTGACACCAAGCTGGGTAGTGCAGTTAAATTGCTGGAGGGAAGTGATGTCCTTCAGAGGCACTTTGACAACTTTGAGGAATAGGCTTATGTGAACCTCATGGATTTCAACAGGCCAAATGCAAGGGCCTACACTTAGCTTGGGACAATCCCTGGTATCAGTACAGACCAAGGGATAAATGAATTGAAAGCCAACCTGTGACAAGGGACTTGGCAGGTACTGGTGGAGATAAAAATAAACATTAGCTGGCAATATGTGCTTGCAGCCCAAAAAGCCAGTGGTATCCTGGGCTGCATAAATAAAAACATGGCCAGTAAGTTGAGGGAAGTGATTGTTCTCCTCTATTCAATTCTCCTGAGTCCTCATCTGTAATACTGCATTCAGCTGTGGGGTCCTTAGTACGAGACAGACATGGACCTGTTGAGATAGCATCCAAAAGGAATCACCTTGTTTCAAACCTTTGAGAGTAGGAGACTGTCCAAAGTGTTTTCTCACAATGACCTTTGACAATTCAAGTGGTTTTTGACTGTGTGTGAATCAAAGTTATGCAATAGACAACACCACTACTAACATTTTCCCAGGGATTAATTTATTCTGTTCTAGTATTTTTTTTCTCTTGACTGTAGTAATAACACCCTCAAATAAAAGTGAACATCCAAAGGATACCTACAGACCACAATATACTAGAACCTAAGAACAAGGATCTCATTTTGACACAAAGCAAATTTGCAGCCTTCAAGAGCAAAAAGAATCTCATGCAGGATCACATTAAGCCTGGGAGAAAAGGATAGAGTATTACTGGTACATTACTTAACACATAATTGCTGATATATATTAAAAAAGAGGAGGAGGCAATTACCTTATGTCTGAGCTGCTTGCAGCATCATCAGTCTGCCAAGCCATTAGGCCCCAAAGTGTAAAAGTGAGTTAATCTCTGTCTTTTTAAAGACCAGGCATTGTCAGTGGCTTAAGCACTTCTAGTGGGATCGACTTAGTGTCTGTTATGGCAGGTAACCCTGAATCTACCAGATCTGTTTGGGAGAATTTCAGTTGTATATTGCAATTTAATGTCTTCTGTGGGGTTTAAATGATTAAGGCAGTACATGAAAGTCTGCATCAGGTCATCTATAACATTATCAAACCACACTAAGCATACCATGGGAAACTGTAAAGCCAAGAACAGCAGGGAATCTGCAGCTCTACAGCCATGCTCTCAGACCTGCTGCTTTGCTGTTGTGTTAAAGGGAGTCTCTCTATAATCACTGATCTGGCCAGAATTGGTGATGAGAAAACATTTCAGGAGATCAATTTGTAAGGAAGTCATGTGAGAGAACCTGTTTTCAGTTCTTGTTTCTGATAAACAGTTTCTATAAACAGTTGTTTATAGAATCAAAAAGTGATAGAATCATCAAGGCTGGAAAAGACCTCTAAGATCAAGTCCAGCCTT
Source organism: Eubucco bourcierii (assembly GCA_013396675.1). Taxonomy (NCBI): domain Eukaryota; kingdom Metazoa; phylum Chordata; class Aves; order Piciformes; family Ramphastidae; genus Eubucco; species Eubucco bourcierii. The sequence continues at coordinate 222,113 of VWZE01016721.1, read as the reverse complement.
CTACCCAGCACCTCCAAGATCATGTCCCAGAGTGCCATATTTACTCTTTTTATTATGTTTTTTAAACATCTCCAGGGATGGTGACTCCACCACCTCCCTGGGCAGCCTGTTCCCATGCCTGGCCACTCTTTCTGGAAATAATTTTTTTTCCTAATATCCAACCCAAACATCCCCTGTCAGAATTTGAGGCCATTACCTCTTGTCCTGTAGTCAGTTACCTGGGAACAGAGGCCAACACTGACCTCACTATGACCTCCTTTCAAGTAGCTATAGAGAACAATAAGGTCTCCTCTCAGCCTTGTCTTCCTCAGGCTAAACAATCCCAACTGCCTTAGCCTCTCCTCATAAGACATGTTCTCTAGACTCCTCACAAGCTTCATTGCTGCTCTCTGGACGTGCTCCAGCACCTCAATGTCTTTATTACAGTAAAAGAAAAGGATTTGTATTGTTAACATTTTTGAATAACTGAGTTCTTCTGAGATTAATTTACCTTACCAACCTAATCCAATTTATTTTCCACACTTGTACACTTGTTTCATTTGAAACTAGGCAGTGTGTGCACTCAAGCTCACTACAGGAATTACATAAAAAAAGTAGATTTTACTTCCATATTCTTTATAACTGTCAGATGTGTGTGTATATACATACATAGAAAATCACAGAATCTATCAGGTTGTTAAAGACCTTCAAGATCATCAAGTCCAACCTATTACCAACATTGTCTAGTCAACTAAACCATGACACCAGGTGCCAGTTCCAGGGATGGTTACTCCACCACCTCCCCAGGCACCCCATTCCAATGCTAATCTCTCTTGCTCTGAAGAACTTCTTCCTAACATCCAACCTGAACCTGCCCTGGCACAGCTTGAAGCTGTGTCCCCTCATTCACTGCCTGAGAGAAGAGCCCAACCCTGCCTGGCCACAACCTCCTTTCAGCAATAAAGTCTGCCCTGAACCACCTCTTCTGCAGGCTGCACACCCGCAGCTCCCTCTGCCTCTCCTCACAGGGCTGTGCTGCAGCCCCCCTCACCAGCTTTGGCACACTTCTCTGGATGGGCATATACATACAAAAAATATATATTATATACACACATAGAGAGAGAGGATAAAATGAAGTGGAATGGTCATGGTCTGTTGTGATGAGCCTGCAAAGCACAAAGTTCTTGAGGTCTATGAAGTTAGACTCCCATCTGGGACTCCTCCCTATAAAGAATTTGTCAGGAAGTACTTTTTTTTTCCCTCTCCATTCTACTACAAACCATTCAGTGCTTCACCTTAGCTGTACTCATGTGCTAATTCTCTGTGTTGCAGCTGAAGTTTAGATGTTTGTTTATAGAAGGCACATAGTCACCCAAACTGCTTCTCTTCTCTACACAACTTTTCAGAGCAAATAATAATTTGAGGACATAATGCCATAATCTTCTGCATAATCCTTTTGAGCTGAAGCCAAATAACACTCTAAGTACAATTAAGTAAATAAAGACCTTGAACATTGTAGCAGCAGATTTATCTGTTGGCTGTCACAGGAGACTGTGAATCAGGATCCTGAGTCTGTTTCAGAATGTGCCATTGGCAAGATGTTTTGTTTGCTAACATGTCGTTCTCGCACGCATAATGATATTCTTCAGTTTGTTCCTTGACTCAGTAGTTTGCCATGGCTAATAATGGTTGTGAATGTTCTGTAGTTTGTATCTCTGCTCCTCCAAAATATTCAGTTACTGAATAAGATATTGCTAATGTTCCATGTAGATTTCTGTTAATTTTGATTGTAAATAGGGCAACAAAATAGCTGTGTAAATAGTTACTATATCTACTGTGAAGGTTTGGGAGTTCCCTGCCCCCCCACACTTTGTAAAATGACCCAGACTAGAACTCAGCTGGAAGTGCTGAAGCTCTATTTACAGCTTTGCACAATAAACAGCAGATATATACACCATATACAAACTATTTACAGAAATACACAAGTAAAAGGTAATACAGCAACACAACTCCCCTCCCAGAAATCAGAGAGCCCAGGAGGGGCTCCCAACCACCCTTCTACCTTCTCCCCGCCCCTGTACCTTACCCCAAGGTTTNTCTTAGCAAGCCTATGAGTGAAGCAGACATCATGATGTTTTCCTTTCACAGCCTGTAGTGTAATTTTCTCTATTAAAACATTCTAATTAGCCTCAAACCAGCACATCTACTTGTCTTTTAAAGAAGACAGACCTCTTCAACTCCCATTTCTGGGACAAATATACTTCAAAAACCCTAGTTGTTTTTCTGCAACTACCAGAATGATTATTTTTATTAGCATATTCTATCATTACATTTACTAAAATACTTGCTAAGTGTGAACCAGAAAGCAAACTGAGCAAGACTGAAGTAAATCCACTTAAAAACTAGAAAAGGTATTTGTAAGAAATAATTTTTCATGCTACTTTCAGTGTAAAATTCTCAGAATTTATTGGTTTAAGTCAGCTTGAAAATATTCTGACCCGAGCTGATTTGTATTTTAGCACTTACAAACCAGATCAAAACCAGGAGCTGTGTGACAGATGTTGGACTTCCACGTTGGGAGAAAAATCTCTTTCAGTACAAAGTAATGGCTAAAAAACCCAGAAGTCATCCAAATGTAAATATATATATTTGTAGATGTGTATACACATATGTATTTTTGTGCATATATATTTAAGTGTAAATATTTACACACATACTTAAGCATTTATTTCCATACATATTTGTTTATATATATGTATACATGCAGAGGGAAAGTCCAAACAAAAGAGAGATGTCCCAGTGAGAAGCAATAAAACGGAATCTTGACAGGACAGCAATTTCCCCAGATAGTAGAACTTCAAAAATTAAGCACTATATTTTATGTGCCTTAAAGAGGGAAGACAAAACATCTGTTTTATGTGGGAATTGCATGTGCATGAAAGATGTTCTTCTATGTGGCCAAGGAAAAAGTGGAGGCATTTATGCAGCAGCTTCAAGTCACAGTGCTGTAAATACACTACCCTTACTTTTTTAATTAGGAAGATCAAAAAGACTCAGGAAACACAAACTATACAAGATCAAGGAGATGGTAACATCTCATAGATTGGGCAATGTGGAAATCACTCTCCAAACCTAAATAGAACAAGTGCTTGGTCAGACCAAATATTAGCAAAACCCTTCCTCACTTTATTCTTGGGACTGTTGATTAAGAACTAGTCACCTGGAAAGTCTGCCTTCAGTTGAAAGCAAAGTAGATGAGTTTGTTGAAAAGCACTTTATATCTGAGTCATCAAATAATAACTACAGTATTAGTGGGCACTGCACCTCAGGAACCAAACATTTATTACTAATTTTCATCTTGTGGAAAAATGGGGAAACAAATTTTGATTGTAATTTAGGATCCTCGGAGTCTTCCAAATTAAAAAGGACAAAAAGGACACAAATCAAAGGAGAAACAGCACCCATGTCTGCTTGGTTTAAAAGAAGCACCTCTGTGACAGTTTGTGTCTGATGAAGTAAATTAAAAAGAATATTACTAAAATTATAATGCAGCGTAGCATTGTATAGAAGGAAGAATAAGCTTTGAAGAGCAAAGTGCATGACCAAGAGTATGAAGACAAAGTACAGAACGAAAATTGAAAACTTAGGCACTAACAAACCTCCAAAATGAGTATTGCAGAAGCAGCTTTGTGACACTTTGGTAAAGCTCCAGATGATGGCATGAATTAAGATTATTACAGTGCTGGAGAATCTACCTCGACCCTGAATTAACTGCAAGTTTCATTCATGGTTTGATTTTCATTATGCCAGATAAATCAATGCTAAATGAAGCACCAGTATTTTATAGTACAGTGATTACTGTATAGGGGCACTTAGATGAAATGCTTTCTGTGCCATGAATAGGAGCCTGACTTCTCCTTACCATTTTCCATGACAAGTGTTCAATATTATTAACATTTGTTCCAAACAAAATTTATGCTAAATAAATCAGTTGAAGGATGCTTGCTGTTTGCCCAAGCTCACCTTCCCAACAAGACCACACCTGGAATACTGTCCCATTTGGGGGTCCCCAGTTCAAGAGTGACAGGTACCTGCTGGAGAGAGTCCAGCAGAGAGCCATGAGGATGAGTGGGGGATTGAGCATCTCCCTTATGCAGAGAGACTGAGAGCCCTGGGGCTGTTTAATCTGGAGAAGAGAAGCCTGAGAGGAGATCTGAGCAATGTGTAACAATCTCTGAGGGGTGGGTATCAGTGCCTGGGGCCAAGCTCTTTTTGGTGGTCAGCAGCAATAAGCCAAGGAGCACCAGCTATGAACTGGAACATAGAAGGCGTCAGCTCAACATGAGGAGAAGCTTCTTTGGAGTGAGGATGCCAGAGCCCTGGAGCAGGCTGCCCAGAGATGTTGTGGAGACTCCTCTGGACACTTTCCAAACCCACCTGGATGCATTCCTGTGCAAACTACCCTAGGTGATCCTGCTTTGGCAGGGGTGTTGGTCTGGTTGATCTCTGGAGGCCCCTTCATATCTTTGAGGTTCTGTGATTCTGATTCTGTGATCCATTGTCCTGGTCACTTTTTCCATAATCATCATTTAGATCTCATCAGTAATTTCTGAAATCTCTCCTTGTTCAGGGGAGAACACCAAAACCAAACACCACAACAAAAAGAAAAACAACCAACCACAAAAAAAAACCAAAAGAGAAGAACCCCCCAAAACCCCCACAAACCCAAACCACAATAAAACTGGAGCAAGCAATAGTATTACAACTTTTTCTCTTTAAAACTCTTGGATTACTGGGAACAATTTGCATGTCACGGAGAAGTAGGATTTCAGATTCTTTTTTAGTCTATCCTTTCACTACTGGATGCTGACTCCATAGGAATGACCTTTGGAAACTTTGCTAACTGCTGTTTTATTGGAGAGTTTTGCTCACTTCTGGCAGGCACTGTGAAAATCAGTAGGGATGTAAGTAGAAGGTTGCCCTTTGGACTTTAAACAACGTTTGCTGAAAGGGATTTCAATTCCCAGGGAGGTGTGCTGCTTAATAGAGTGCTTTTGTTGCTCTTGTGTTAAAAGTTGAGATCATAGTGTGTTGTGGATTTAAATGTGCTCTCAGTTATATTTAAAAGGACAGGCTCAGCAATCTACTTCTGAAACTAAATCCAACCTACTTCATGGTTGGGGTGGGCATGTAAACAGCTGGCTGGTCAGTGTCCTAGCTTGTAGAGCATGGCTGATGCAAATTTTGAGTCTAATGCTTTGCACATACAGAGAACTTGAACAAAGAAAAGCTTAAGTGTGGTCAAATGTTCCAAAAGTAGTTATTTCTTATTGGTTACTTAACTGATGGAGTATTAAATGCCACTCTAAAACAGGTAGCCTGCTTTTTTTTTTTCATATAATCAGTCCAGAAAACTGGTCTAGGCTTCAATTAACACTGGTGGATTTTTTGTTTTCACTCTTCCTTTTAGAAGTATTTTGGTAACTTGCGAAGAAAGGATCTCAAATTCTTCATCTCTTGAGATTCAACTAAGCTTTGGGTAAACAGGTCAGAGAATCACTGAATTCCAGTATAATTTTACACAGAGTGCATCTGTCTTGACTGTGTGCAAGTAGATGAAAGAAGATAACCTACAATAAATTTCTCTATCCTTTTACACCTTTTTTGGCCCTTGACTTTTAACTTTTCCTACTACTTAAAGACCACAGAAAGGATGTTAGGAAAAAGTTTTTTTTCCAGAGAGAGTTTCCTNCTCCAGCCTAAACTTGCCCTGGCACAACTTCAGACTGTGTCCTCTTGTTCTGCTGCTGCTTGCCTGAGAGAAGAAAGCAACCTCCTCCTGACTACAACCACCCTTCAGGTAGTTGTAGACAGCAAGAAGGTCTCCCCTGAGCCTCCTCTTCTCCAGGCTAACCAATCCCAGCTCCCTCAGCCTCTCTCCATAGGGCTGTGCTCCAGGCCTCTCCCCAGCCTCGTTGCCCTTCTCTGGACATGTTCAAGTACCTCATGTGTTTAAGAAGAGGCTGGATGTGGTGCTTAGGGATATGATTTAAGGGAATTTTGTAGAGTAGGGTTTTAGGTTGGGCTTGGTGATCCTGAGGGGCTTTGCCAGCCTGCATGTGTCTGTGATTCTGTGAAAGTAATTTTTTTCCCTTTGCTCGCAGAAATTGTCTAAGTTTGACTACTTTCGTCTGCTGTTTTCACTAGAACATATTTAGGTGTGAGGCACTGAGGTACAAAAGGATTAGTCTAAAGGAAATTATGAAAAGGAAATTTCTTGTGTGCTCAGAAAACCTGACCCAACTTCTTCGTAAAGAAAGAATATTCTTTCAAGATTAAACAGCATCCACTCTGCCTGCTCTAGGGAAGCACAATGGGGTGGAAAAAAGCCCTGTTGATCAGAAAACTAGTTAAAGGCATAAAATGGAAATTATCCCAGTTAAGAGATCCTAAGTCTCCAATTCTTTTAAGTTTTGTATAGGATGTTACTTTTTCAGAATTTCCCCGCTGTCAGAAAACAGTTCTAAAGAGAAAAAGAATACCTACCCTCTGGAGTTTCACTGCAGATAATTGGTTGAGAAACTGTCAAACTCCAAGAAGCTTTTTAAATAGTAAACATTTTGAAAACACAATAAATTCTTCTCTTACTTGAGCATGAAATCTGTTTGGTTCTTAGCACAACTGAACTCTGATAATTAATGTGGGGCATTTGCAGAAAATACAAGATCAAATACAACCATTAAGGTTAGAAAATATGTCTAAGATCATCAAGTCAACTCAGCAATGAAGGAGCTTTTCATGCACATTGATGAGCAAAATATACTAAAAGACACACCAGACAAGACTCCAGGACATAGTTTGCAGATTCATAAAATGTTTTATTTTGGAAGAGGCCTTGAAGATCACAGAATCACAGAAACATGCAGGTTGGCAAGGTTGGATCACCAAGTCCAACCTAGAACCCTACTCTACAAGTTTCACCTTAGACCATAACCCTAAGCACCACATACAAACCACCCTTAAACACATCCAGAGTGGGTGACTCCACCACCTCCCTGGGCAGCTTGTTCCAGTCCCTGACCACTCTCTCCATGAAAAACTTTTTTTCCTAATGTCCCACCTAAACCTACCCAGTTCCAACTCCCCTGGCATTGTCAGGTACACCTTCCACCAGATTGCTCAAGCCCTCATCCAACCTGGCCTTGAACACCTCCAGGGAGGAGACATCCATGACCTCTCCAGGCAAATCTGTTCCAGTGTTGCACCACCCTCACTGAAAGGAATTTCTTCCTAATATCTAGTTTAAGTCTACCCTTTTCAAGCTTCAATCCATTCCCTCTCCTCCTAGTTCAACGAGAGTTCTGCTTGGAGTTTTGTTTTCTTTTATATCAAGCTGGATTTTCATTTTCAATGATGTGAGGTTTTTTTTTTTTTTTAAGTTTTCCATTATAACAAGAACCTTTTAAAGATACTTAGTTAATATTGTTTTTAAAAGCACTACAGGAATATTGAGTATTAAAAGATGAAAGCTTATAATTTGCATCATATAATGAAGTACAGCACTGATTTCCAGGAAATTTTATGCAGAACCTATTCAGTGTGTGAAACTGGCTGATATTTTTAATTTTAATCCTTAATTATTATTTTCATAGCAGGTTTTACCAGTCTAGAATTCAGCTACATTCATCCTTTCCTCATTCTTTCATCCCCTTTCAATGAATCATATTCATATTTAAAAAAGTAACCCTTCAAAATGTCTCTTCCCCCACTGATTCCACAGAAAAGGAAGAGAGTTTTCCAGGGACTCTCCTCTAAGGATTTCAGTTCCATGTAGAACTGTTAATAACATATAACAAATACAGTATTTCCCTTTCATTCAAACTAAGAGAGCTCACTAGCAGAAGCTCTGGAAAGATGCCAAAAACATGAAGTTCCTCTGCATTTTATTTTCTTTCTTTAGAGTAGATCTTCTGTTTTCTCACTGTAAGGATGAGTGGGTTTTAATGTACATTTGCTGGGAGGGGTTGGTGGATTTTCTTTTCTTTTTTTTTTTCTTTTTTTTTGTTGTTAGAACTACCAACCCTTTCTGTTAAAATGATGTCTAATTGGCAGTTTGTAGTTGAAATGCTGTAAAAAGCACGGAAAATGAAGGGCTTAGCTGATGATGTCTTTAACAGATACTCAGAGGAAGAGATTAGAGAGAAAATCCATGGGTTTTGTTACTGCTACCTAAATTGCAGTTGAAAGCATTAAAATTCTCTCAAATACTCAATAGCTCTGGCCAGCTAGAGATAATTAAAAATCAAGTAAGGATAAAGTAGTTTCCACTGCTCTGAGATGACCTCTGTAGTTCAGTAAAAAAATATTTCTCTTTATCTAAAGTAATTGCATTTTATTTTCTTTCCCACAGTTGCTCCCGTAGGTGTTACTATGGATTTCCACATTACTTAATATTGTTTTCTAGCTGACATAGAAAACTGACATTTGAGGCCTTGAGTAACCTGTATTAGTGGGAGGTGTCTCTGCCTATGGCAGGGGGTTGGAACTAGGTGATCCTTGAGGTCCCTTCCAACCTTACCATTCTATGATTCTATATATCAATTATTGCTGCCATTCACTTGCCTAAGAGGCTCTAGCTCCATCTTATTTTGTGCATGTTTACAGCACCCATTCATGGAGTATTTGTCCACCCCAAAATTTTTAATGCCTCTCTCCTTGTGTCACACTACTGAAGTAGGGAAGTGCTACCTTCAGTGCTTTACAAATTGAGATCCAAAACATTAAGACAGGCATCTCCTCAGTACCAGAGGAAAGGCTGTGACAGATCAATGTAGGAATCCATTTTTTCTCCAGTTACAAGTGAGTGATTTTTTTGCATCCTGCAAATACATTCCAGGGTTTGGGGCATTTCTGTCCAGGAGAAAAGATTGGGATCACAGCTACTTAACAATGTGAAATACTTCTGTAAAAGAAAAATAATAGTAAACCAGTCTCTGGACATTATCTCTCTCACTGTGGGAAAAACCTGCTCATGCCTCAAGCAGTCTTCGAGATAATTCCTTTGTCAGACTCAGTGGCTATTAGGATGGTGGCTGGGACCTGTAGTTTCTTTCCTTCTGGGAAGAGATGAATACATTTTAATTAACAGCTTGTACCACAATGAGATAAGCATTGGAACAGAGTAAGAAACATTGCTTGTAGTCCAAACTACCTGTCCAAGTCTCACATTCCTCTGCTCCACTGCTCTTGGCAACAGGCTACTGGTTCAGAAAGTCCTCTTGAGTAGTCACATAACAATGGCTTTGCTGCTACTTCTCTTCCGTCTTCTTCTGTGCTTCTGTTTTTGTCTTTCACTGTTCTCTTCACTTTCTTTCAACCACAAATCTCTACACAAGTATTTAAAATAACATGTAGCTAACATGAAGCTGCCCATTTTGAAGTCAGTATAACAGGCATTATAGATATGTTACACTGAAATCCAGTTCTTGTTTTGGCCAGCTGGTTAAGATTTAGACCAGCAAAGACAGTCAAGTGAAACTGACTTCAGTCATAGTCATTTTCTACCTCTGCACTTGACCTACCAGTACCTGGAATCTGTCCTTATCTTTTTTTTTCAGGCTCTTTTCTATGCAATGTGACTGATTCTCTTTTTTTATGAGTTTCATTGTTACCCTGAGGTTATGCTTCAGGAAAGGTGCATTGAAAATCACACAGAGCTATACCATCCTATTCATTTACAAATCGCCATTTCCAATTTTGAGAGGGCGTGGAGATGATTTTCTTCAGTCATATTCCAAATGTGGCTGGTTTGTTGGTTTTTTCCTATTTTTTTTTCCTGCTGAACAAGAACCTATATAAAAATAATTCTATGAGTCACCTTGTCATAAATCTCCATTTCAGAACTTCAGAGATGGTTCTAGCTTCCTGTCTACTTTTTTTTAAAAATTTTTTGTCATCATCATGATTTTCATAATGAAGCTCCAGAAGAAAAAGGACACACTATGAGTGCCACTACCAGTGAAGATAAATTTTCTGAGTGCCACTGAAAGGCCTGATAAATAATGAGTACAGCTGTAAAATGCACTATTAAATATGCTCCAAAGTTTTCATTGATCCTTACTTCTATAATTGTCAAGGGCACTATTTACAGTTTGGTTTTATGAGCCGTTGTGTGTATTTGGGCATAGAAGTTAATGCTACATGCACTCGTGGTGGATAAACTTGAGTAAGGTAATAAATACAGGGCCACCCAGAGAGCTTGTGGGGTCTCCCATGGAAGCTTTCACAACCCACTTGGGTACAATCCTGTATGACCTGCCCTAGGTGATCCTGTTTTGGCAGGGGGGTTGGATTTGATGATCTGCAGATGTCCCTTCCAACCCCTACTGTTCTGTGATGCTGTGAAGGTGGCATTGTTTCTTTCATCTGCTGTTAGGCAGTTTAGCATTTCTAGTCTAGATCTGAAGTAATCTTCAGAACTCTTCTGTTGTGTCTAAACCCCAAAAGGTTGGTCATAACCTGTGGTACTGAGCACTCTTCATATTTCACTTGAATTGGGCACCTGCGCTGATGAGGTTGGAACTTTGTTGAAGCAGTTTTGTCACTGGTTTTACTTAGGAGTTTGGTTTTAACTCACCACTTCTAGCTTCTGTGAAACAGCAGTCTTTTGATTGTCTTGTTGAAATACAAGACTGAAGACCAAGGAAGTTAATTCAAAATGGTTTTGGTTGTGAAATGTTAAAAAGGGTCTAGGTTCTACACCACCTCTGTGCTGGTTGAGCCAACTTCAGATTTTGCCTTGATGCGCTGTCTCCTGTAAAAACTTCAGATCCAGTTTGTCTCTGAAGAGACAAACTCTTGTAATAAATATAATTGCTAGCAATGTTAGTGGCTTTGTCTGCATGCCTTAGTTTGATTGACAGTGTTTTGCCCTCATGGAGATGTGATTGTTAAATTCACATAAGTGTAGACACGGTGGGAATGAGCAACCTTTTGTCATGTGCCTGTTTCTAAGATACGTTGCTCTTCTGTGTCAGAAGTGTCTTTGAGATGACTTTATTGACACTGACTTTAGCCATTCAATAACTGAATTCTAGCACAAATGGTTCTAAAAATACAGAGTTTTATATATGCCCACAAAAAAAAATATCTAAAAATAAGCACTGGTCAGCAGTCCACATTTCAGCTCAGCTATGACCATTAATAACCAGAACTTCATATATATATATATATATATATATATTTCTTTTTTTCAGGGACTGAAAACTGAACTTTAGATTTCTTCAAAGCAGTTCAGATTTAGCACAGAAATTCAGGAACTAATGTTGTAGCTTAGCAGATGCAATCTCTAATCAAAGTGTAAAAAGATGTACAATGTTAAACAAATGCAAAATGGGACCAAACCCCAGGGTACTCTAATCTTACAGAAAGATAAAGAATAAAAAAGAATCCACATATTAACTGAAGAACCTCAAAAGAGCTGACCTAACAAAAAGCATCCAGTGTACACACCTGGAAACAAGCAATTCAGCTCTGGAGAATTTGCCCATAAAAATGTGGTAGCTGTGCTGCTGGTGAAGAAAAATTGTTGATATATGAACATTACAAGTAATTATTTTTATTTCTTAAACTTGATGTTAAAAGAGAGTAACTTACGTGAGCTGGAAGCTACAATAAGTTAAATAACAGGACTGCAATGTCTGCAACACAGCCACTAACATCTGGTTTGAAGCTGAAGAGGAAATCTGTACATTAGATACAATTACAACTAGCAAAATTGGGTGGTGCTGAGGGACTTGCTTTAGCACCTGACTTGGTAGTGGTAAATAATGGACTTGATGAGCTTAAAGGTTTCCACCAACCAAAATGGTTCTATGATTATAAAATGGTTGCAAAGTGAGGTGAAAAGAAGTTTTAATCTTTATATGCAGTTGCTTGGATTCCACCATGCTTAAAAGATGTGACTGCATAGTAGGAAGATTCCAGTACAGACCTTATCACTGTGTGGGTAGGAACTATACATCTGAGGAAGCCAGGGCAGGTTTGTCTATGTTCATGAATGACACTGAGAGATTTTTCAATGCAATACTCCTTTTCCCATATGAGTAGTCTCTATTCCACTGGTGGGAGAGAAGACAGGACACTCAGATTTATCCCTTTCTGCCATCTGGGAGACACAGATGCCAAGTGTATACTGGCAATATTGAAATCCATGAGGATTTTTTATTGTCTGCTGAGGAGCTGAGTTTTTCTCTTTGTGACACCAGAATGATCCTGAGCTCCAGCTGGCACAAACACCCTTGCTCTGCTAGTGCCAGGTAGCCACATTCTCCTGGCCATCACTCAGGGACTGTGTAGACCTCCTGGCAATCCATTCACTGCTTTACACATTCTGACAAGGTTATCAAGTAACTCATCTTTCAAAAGAGGAGGATAGATATTACAGATCTGATTTTATTGTCTATGAAATGGGGCAGGCAAAACTTTGCAGCGATGCAAAGCACAAACCAACCAACTGAGAAATTATTCCAAATAGAAGAACTGGGGGATCAGTAAACAGTTTGTAAGTTCTTAAAAGGTATTCAACTGATCTTTGGAAAAGAGAGGCTAAACTCATCTAAGATATTTACACTGCAGGCAAATTAAAATGCTAAAAAAAATAGAGCTAATAGATTTTTGCAGTGAGTTTCATGTGTAAGTGATGTCAAATGGTAGAGAAAGGAATAAAATCAGAAAGAGTAGATGACAAAAACCTCAGCAGAGATGAAGAGGTACAAGCTCAGCAATTTGTGTGTGTTTTTTTACCATGAAGTATATGAGTGTTTACCTGAATTATTTAATGTTATCAGCAGTTATTTCTTTCTCTGCAGGGAATCTGTCCATACATGTGCCTGATGATTTCAAGTTAGGAACTGTTCCTAAAGGAAAAAGAGACTTTCAGAAATGTTAGAGTAAAATTGTCTTCTGTTCAAAGTAAACAAAATACAATGTAGACTTAATCACACTGCATCTTTCTAGGTCTTGCTTCTCTACAGAAAAAAAAACCCCTTAATTTAGTAGCTGCAAACCTTGTTGAATGCCCTCTCCATGCCACTCAACTTGGTTCCCTTTATTAGATTTTGTGCTTCTTACCATGCACTGAATGTGCGCAGTAATGGGATGCTGACATTATCTGGGCTCCTGGCCTTAGCTGTGGTGCAAATTCTTTGCTCAGTTCCCCTTCTCAAAAATGGAGTCCACACAGTTTTGCTGCTCTAGTTTCACCTGTCTGTGAAAATGATCCCTTCCTCCTTTTTGTGTCTTTTCAGTATTTTTAAGTTCTGTTTAACTCTCTTATTAACCTTCCTATCTCCCTTTGACTTTCTTACTGGTTCTACCAGGCAAAACATGTCCCTAGGATAAAGGAAATCAATTTATCAACATCTTCCACATCTTGTATTTGGAAATTCAAGTTTTTATTCCTCTCTGTATAAATAAAACAGGGTAGCATTTTTTGGGGGTGATGGTTTTTGATGGTTTTTTTGTTGTTGTTGTTGTTGTTGTTTTTTGGTTTTTTGTTTTGTAGGTTTGTGGGGGTTTGTCTGGTTTTGTTTTCTTTTTGAAGGGGAGTTGGCTGTTCTCCTTGGCGTGATTGCTACTGGCTGAGGCTAAATTATTCCCTGCTCATTTACATATTGATCTTGACTGGTTCTAATTTCACATCTGAATATAGTCTTGTACATACAACTTCTAGACCAGTCACCACACTCCTTGTTTTTCACATATTCATAGAATCACAGGCTGTTAGGGTTGGAGGGGACCTCTGTAGATCATGGAGTCCAACCTCCCTACCAGAGCAGGACCAGACAATCCAGTGCAGGTCACACAGGCACACATCCAGGCAGGTTTTGGAAGTCTCTAGAGAAGGAGTCTCCACAACCTCTCTGGGGAGCCTGTGCCAGTGCTCTGGGGGACCCTTACTCTTCTTCCTCATGTTGAGGTGGAACCTCCTCTGCTGTAGTTTATACTCACTACCCCTTAACCTATCAGAGTGTGTGAGCGAGCAGGAGCTGTCCCCTCCCTCTTGGCACTCAGCCCTCAGATATTCGTAAATACTGATTAGATCCCATCTAAGTCTTCCCCAAAACAAAATACCCCAAGTCCCACAGTCCACAGGGCAGTGCTCTATCCCTTACTCATCTCTGTAACCCTCTCTTGGACTCTTTTGAGTAGATCTCTGTCCCTTCTGAAGTCAGAAGCGTGAAATCGAAGGCAGTATTCCAGATGAGGTCTCATCAGGGCAGAGCAGAGGGAGAGAATCCTTTTCAGATCATTAAAAATAGGCTGATAAGATGAGGTGCAAAATATTGGCTTAGTGATAAGAGACGTGGAGTGCTCCAGTCCTAGACTCCCAGGGAGTTAAGTGTACATTAAAGAACAGTGTGTTGGGCTGGCAGCAGTTTTAAGTGAGTCCCCTCATAGTACATAAATATTTTCCCATTGTTTGAATGACAAAATATTTCAATATGTTTCTGTGCTTTAAAAACACTACCTCAGCTGTCCAATACCAACTTTAACATCTAGCAACTACCCAGGTTTAGCCCAATCAATCTGACAATTTGCTTTCATTACCACTAATGTCCATTTTCACAGAATCTGGCATTTGTTAACATCAGGGATTTGTATTTGCATACATTAGGCTCTCCATGAAATCCAAGCAGGGGCAGGAGTGCCTCAAGCTGGCTTTACCAAATCAACCATGAGTTTACCTCCTGATAAATACAAAGTACCTCACAGTCACTAGCATTTATTCAGTTGGTTTCTTGCTATTGATACAAGCCTATTTAAAAAAAAAAATTAAATTTATTTGATCTATTTTATTAATTATTTAGTTTAAATTTGTCATAGAAACATACTTACTTTGACAGTTGTTTGCTCTCCAATGAGATATTTTAAATCCAGCAATGTGGAGATTTTGAGAGGTGAAAGGAGAATAACTTCATACATTAACAACTGCTCCTCTGAAATATGAGGGATGATTTAAAGTTCTCTATGCTCTGCATTGCTCCTACACATCCTGTACTGTGTTATAAGACCATTGTCAACTCTCTTTAATTGTTTAGTTGTTACCTTTATAAGTGCTTTACATTTTTTTCTTTTTCCTTTTTTTTTTTTTTTTTCCTCCAGTACACTTTAAAAACAAATCTCAAATGTCAAATCTCATTGTGCAAAATTGGAAAAGGGTTTCTTTGGGCAGCTTTGTTAAATCTTCTGTGGGAGATTTTCTTTTTGCTATTTTAGGTTTATCTTTTTTTTTTCTTTTTTTTTTTTTTTCTTCAGTGAGGTCTTAGACCAGGTAAGTATAACATTTGATGCTTCCCATCTCATTTAAATCTATCAAACTAGTCACAGTCAGATCCTGCTATTACTTGCATGGGAGGACAGTTTGCATTTCTTTACAGTGTAACCTTTATCATGAGGGAGTAGGAAAATCAGAGAAATGTAAGCCCTCTCCCTGTAGGGGTTGACTCTAAATGAATAATCTATCATCTGCCTCTCCATCTATTTCATGTAATCTATTTGAAGCTCCATGGTGAGTGATGAGTGCTGAATGTTGATGACAGCTGTGTTAACCTAGCCAGGAATATTCATGAATATGCTTGTGCAGAGTTTTCTGTTTAATTTCTCTGATATTTGGAACTATTTTTACTCACTTATTTGGAAACATAGGCACTTTGTTTGAGAAGTTAAAAATAAAAAGCAAAGGGATTTTAGAAGAAGTGGTGTTTTAGTAGAATACTATTTTTTTGTGCCTTGGTCCAAGCAGGACTAGGGAACTGATTGTCCCCCTGTACTCAGGACTAATGAGGCCGCACCTTTACTACTGTGTTCAGTTTGGGACCCTCACTTAAAGAAAGACACTGAGGTGCTAGGGTAGTCCAAGTGAAGAGCAGGGCTTCATCATGTGTAACAGTTACTTAGGAAAACCCATGTTCCCTCATAGATGGGGATATTCTTTTGTCCCCATGTTCATGTATGTATGGGGAGATTCTTTTGTCCCCATGTTCATATATGTATGGGGAGATTCTTTTGTCCCCGTGTTCATATATATATGGGGATGTTCTGTTGTCCCTATGTTCATATATATATGGGGACATTCTGTTGCCCCCATGTTTATATATATATGGGGACATTCTTTTGCCCCCATGTTTATATATATATATATAGGGTCATTCTTTTGTCCCCCCGTGTATATATATA
>VWZE01016721.1:181851-205753 GCA_013396675.1 Eubucco bourcierii | reverse complement strand
TTTATATATATATATGGGGACATTCTTTTGCCCCCATGTTTATATATATATATGGGGACATTCTTTTGCCCCCACGTTTATATATATATGGGGACATTCTTTTGCCCCCACGTTTATATATATATGGGGACATTCTTTTGCCCCCACGTTTATATATATATGGGGACATTCTTTTGCCCCCACGTTTATATATATATGGGGACATTCTTTTGCCCCCACGTTTATATATATATGGGGACATTCTTTTGCCCCCACGTTTATATATATATGGGGACATTCTTTTGCCCCCACGTTTATATATATATGGGGACATTCTTTTGCCCCCACGTTTATATATATATGGGGACATTCTTTTGCCCCCACGTTTATATATATATGGGGACATTCTTTTGCCCCCACGTTTATATATATATGGGGACATTCTTTTGCCCCCACGTTTATATATATATGGGGACATTCTTTTGCCCCCACGTTTATATATATATGGGGACATTCTTTTGCCCCCACGTTTATATATATATGGGGACATTCTTTTGCCCCCACGTTTATATATATATGGGGACATTCTTTTGCCCCCACGTTTATATATATATGGGGACATTCTTTTGCCCCCACGTTTATATATATATGGGGACATTCTTTTGCCCCCACGTTTATTTATATATGGGGACATTCTTTTGCCCCCACGTTTATATGGTGAGCACAGTATCACATGGAGTGGAATATGCTTTTGATCAACTGGGATCAGTGTCCTCAGTGTGTTCCCTCCCAACTTCTTGTGCAGCAGCAGCCTACTCACTGGTGGGGTGAGGTGAGGAGCAGAGAAACCTTAACTTGGCACAAGCACAGCAGTCATGAAAAGGTTCCTGTGTTACTAATGCTCTTTTCAGCACAAATGCAAAGCATAGCCCCATACTAGCTGCTATGAAGCACGTTGGCTCTATCCCAGACAAAACCAGCATAAAGCTGCAAGAGGACCTGTAGAAGGAAATAGGAACATGGGTATATGAACAGCAACATAGAGATGGCATCACAATCCCATAGTAAGGCCAGTGTAGTGCAGAAGTATAGAGGTGATTTGATTGGAAGGGACCTTGGGAGGTTTCTAGTCCAACCCTCTGCTCAAAGCATGATCAACACTGAATTTATATGCGATTGCTCCAGTTGAGTCTTGAAAATGGCAAAGAATTCACAAAGCTTGCTTTTGGTCTTTCCTACCAAAAGTACAAAGCATTTCTAAGCTATTCTATGTGACTGAGATTTGCACCAACTTTTGTGAAGAGCTTTAAGGACAGGATTGTAGCAGGATGGGTAAAGATCTGGATAATATAACCATGCTGAATCCATCTTATTACGCCTTCCTTTGAAGCTGGCCTGCTCTGCTTTCAGTTATACTTCTCATTACATGCACTAGGAACAAGACGCTCCTATGACAAGGGGGCATTTAGAAAGTCAAGGCACATAATGAATGTACCATACTGCAGTGAAAACTGATTTTCACTCCTCTAAGAGTTTCCCACTGTAAAACCTCTGTGAGGAGTAGCGTGGTAAGAGAATGTAGAATGATACTGTTATCAGTTTAACTATTTGATGTTCTTCTGAGCTATAGATGAAATATTTATAGCTACCAGAGGGAGAAAAGCTATTAATCCACTCCTCAGGAAAAGTTTCCAGTCAATAATGGTGTGCATGCTGTGGTTGTCACCAATGAAAATGGAAAGCTTTTAATATGCATAATGGATAACAGTTGTAATTGAAATTCTCTTTCCTTCCTTTCGCTAATCCAGGGAATAAACTGTATTTTATAGAATAAATAACTGTATTTTGGCTAGCTACCTTTTTAAAAATTCTTCTTCAATTAAGTCTTTTACCATTTCTGTGATACTGTATGTCCTAACAGAATAACCTCTTCTCTCAAAATTTGCTTCAGCTTTTACCAAACGAGGAGAGTTTGGCTGTAGCTAAATTATAGACAGCTTCAGTTTGATTCCAATAAAGAAACTGCAGTCCACAAAATGCAAAGCATATCTGAATATGCATTACTGACTTTTTCTTTACAACCTGTGGACCTTTTTAAAAGGTAAAATGGGCACAAAATATAAATTTTCTTTGCTCCTACGTATTTTTAGAAAGTATTACAAATATTGTGAAAGGATTCAAAGAATGTTAAGGGTAAAACATGTTGATACTCGTGAATGATCTAATTAGAAAGCTTTCATTTCACTAATTCATTAAAGTAGTCAAACTACCTATTCTTTGGTTTTCTGTGAATAGACAGCTGTGTGGAGTCATGGGAGGCTTGCTGAAATGAACAAAGATATTCAGACAACTAAGGAAGCAATCCCACACACCTACATGCCTATCTGAATGCTTTACCTATCAGTAAACCACTGAACTTAGCAGGATGACTTAGGTATAAAGTATGAACTCATTTGGAGAATTGTGGCTCTAAATTCTGATGCCCAAGATGATTGATTGAAAAGAGGATTTCCACTGGAGTTTGATATAGATTTAAAACAGGACAGCAAAAGCAACTGCTCTTCTAAAATTAAATCAAATTTAAACACAACTCTACAATGTGAAAGGGTTTTTTTGGTTGGCTTTTTTTTTTTTTTTTTTCCTACTGAGCTTTGCCTTTGAGATTTACAAAGGGTGTGAGAAGATGTCAGGGTCTGGAGGACAAGTCTAGTGAGAAGTGGCCTCATTAGACTTCTAAAAAACTGAGCTTTTTTAGCCTGAGAAAAGGAGGCTGATGTGAGACCTCTTTGCTCTCTACAACTCCCTGAAAGGAGGCTGGAACCAGGTGGGTGTCTCTTCTCCAAAGCAATAAGATGACAGGAAACAACCTCAAGTTCTGCTAGGGGAAGCTTAGATTGAATATCAAGAAAGCTTTCCTTATGGAAAGAGTGATCAAGAATTGGAACAAGCTGCCCAGGGAGATGGAGTCACCAACTTAAAGGCGTTCAAAACGTGTAGACATGGGACATCAGGACATGGTTTACAGTGCTCTTTCACTGAGGATTGGACTTGAGGATCTTGAAGCTCTTTTCCAACTTTATTGATTCTATGCACTTTAAAACAAGAGTTTTGAAGATCTCAAATATATCTGACCAACCTTGCAGCAAAGAACAATTGGAAAATGTTTGTACAACAGAGCAAATGAATTTACCTTGCTCCCTGTGTCTTCTCTACCTGGCAGATTTCTCATAAATGACCTTCAGAAACATGAAACTTCAAGGTTGAAAGACAAAAAATGTGGCATGGTTATAATAATGTACATCGGAATCAGAAGATTAAGCTATTACTGTTAAGCTTAGTAACCAGTACCCAATGAATCAAGAAGTTGTGTAATGCTTGAAGAAAAATGTTGTGTGATCGTGCATTTGCAGAAATGTTTTTGATTAATTGTGAAGTTAGAAAGTACAGTTTGCAAAATTTTGTTTGTATGCATTTGCAATTTTGAAAATGCATTTATGAGCATTATTACCTGCTTATGCAAGTAATAAATTATACTTTCTCTGGAAAATTGCAGGCTAATTTCACACCTTTTAGTTTAACTAAGCTTTCTTGGCAGAATGCTGGGATTTGAATTATCACCCAGTAAAATGGCTGGTCTGAAAGGTTGCTGCTGTTAATATCATTATTAATCACTCGAGTTACAGTAATTTCTAAAAGCCAACCAAGAATGTGCTCAGTTGTGCTAAACAGTGCACAAACACAGCAACCTGGAGGGAAGAAAGTAGCCACCACAGAATCACAGAATTAACCATGTTGGAAAAGACTTCTGAGATCATCAAGTTCACAGAATCATAGAAGGGTAAGGTTGGAAAGGACCTCAAGGATCATCTAGTTCCAACCCCCTGCCATAGGCAGGGACACCTCCCACTAGTACAGGTCCCTCAAGGCCTCGTCCAACGTGGCCTTGAACACCTCCAGGGAGGGAGCAGCCACAACCTCCCTGGGCAACCTGTGCCAGTGTCTCACCAACCAAACACCTTCAAGTTCAATCTAGCACCTTCTAATTAACTAAACTATGGCACCAGGTGCCCCGTGAAGTCTCCTTTTAAACATCTCCAGGGATGGGCACTCCACCACCTTCCTGGGCAGCCCATTTCAATGCCAATCTCTCTTGCTGTGAAGAACTTCTTCCTAACCTGTAGCCTGAACCTGTTCTGGCACAGCTTGAGACCGTGTCCTCTTGTTCTTTCGTTGGTTGCCTGTGACAGTGACAAAAGCCAGAGTAAAATGGAACTGATGTAGTGGAGAGGTAATTAATTACTAAGAGATTATATTTTTTAAGATATTAATATAGTTTATTAATATTAAATATTCAGAACTTGCAGCAACCAAATCACTAATAATAATAATAATAGGCTCTTTGCATCATTTATGGAAATTATATACAGGTTATAGCAGGCTCTAGCAATAACTAGTAAATATATACATTAGTTGAACTGGATTGAACTGGCAGAGAAGGCTATTTACTCACAAAAATATTATCTGTCTGTACCCAAAACTCGTGGCAGGGTTGCTGTTGGTAGCCATTAGAGGCTTTAGAGTTTCCCTAGGCTTTTGGGTGCTGGAGAAAGGAGGCAGAAGATCTCTGACCTGGTTCTGACTCTGTGGATGATCTGTGTTATCTCCACGGCTTCCCTTCTTGGCAGGAGGTTTTCAGGTGCAGGCAGGATGTCTTGTGATGTGCTGTCTCAGCACGGTGTCACGCTGGCTATGCAGACTTATCATGTGGAGGCTTTTAGAGCCTAAGCCTGGTCGCTGGAGTTCCACACAGCTCAGGATGCAATAAAGTAGTAGGAGCATGGATAGAAAGCAGGTAGAATAATGGAGCACACATATAATAGCAGAACACACCTTGTAATGGCAGAGCCCACGATGTACTCCCTGCTCATCTCCCTTTATATTGGCCCTAATGGGCCTTTGGACACAGAGTAGCCAATCAGAATGGCAGTTAGCCAAGCTTGACCATATTAGGTGAAGCCATAGGCTTGCTTTACCCTTTTTAGGGTAGAGCACAGCCTTGCACAAGGCAACTCTGTGTACCTTGTTTACTGCAGGGTTCAAAACAAGTCTGCACAGGCCACAGTCCTCAGACTCAACGGTTCCAGGTTCTTTGTCCTCTTTCCCGTGGTTTCTTCTCCCCATAGTAGAAGGAGGGAGAGCAGAAAAACATATTTGGGCAAGCCAAGACATGTATAAGCCTATTTTGGCTTGCTTAGGCCTACCACAAGTGAGGAGACACTTCCTATGTTTCACAGCAAGGACATGCAGCCCCATAAATACCAGGCTCTCATTTTGGAAGGGATGCATCATTTAGATCTTAGCACATCACGACCATACGCTAAGTTGGACTGGACTTCTGTTACTACTTTCTGGTGATGTCATACTCCTTGGAGGGCTCCATGCACACCCTCAGTATGCTGAAAGACCCTAATGAAACAGTAGTGAACAGCATGGTCATGCAGAGTCTCAGCACAGAGATTTCTAGTTGTGACTGCAGAAAGACATCTGAGGCTGATGCTCTCTGTCTGGCTTCTTTCTGTGATTGTTATGACAGGAGAGACTCACTGAAATTACACCTCACTTTCCTGGGGAACAGAGAGTGATCACTGTGGCCCTGCTTGTTCTGTGTCTGCTGTCTGAATGCTACCAGGAAACAATTATTATAGAAGAGTTTATTGATTATCTTAAAATAAGGGCTTACAGATAAGTGTCTTTTCAGCTTTGTCTTCTTTTCTAACAAGATGACACATTAGATGCCATAGAAGTTATTAAATGTCTAGCTTGTATCAGATATGGGATGTCACAAAAAGATCACACAGTTATCACAGGCCAGCAGATGTGAGGATTTAAAATCCTTGTCTGGATTACAGCCCTGGTGTAAATATGTGGGAAGCTTTTGCTTTCAGTGGAACTTCACTCAATGCACCATTTAAGAATGAAAGTAGCAACAACAGGATTTTTTTTTTCCCCCCACAGTAAATAAAAATATACAACAACAGGAACAACCAGAAATTAGCAGTATAACTGTAAGAGTAATTGCTTTGGAACCTGAAAAATAAGTGGTATCTGTTTTGTCAATTCTTTCTTTCCTTTCAGAAATCTTTTTTTTTTTTTTTATAATATGGATTTAATTCTCATGGGAAGAAGCAACTTGATAGCATCAGAAAGTTGAGTTGTGTTTTTTATCCGCTGAACAGACATGAACATACTGTGTTAGCAGCTACATTATATCAGCTTGTCCTAGGTCAACAGATGAAAGAGTAGCTTAGTTCCAACACTAATGTATGTAATTTTCCATGACCAAATATTTCAGTCTTTAGCTACTCATCTGATCAGAATAGGCACTTTTAGAGCACTCACTACTAGTAGTTCCTGAGTACCTTAGAAATACTTTACATTATTATCATTTTAAAACTGAGAAACAGTAGGTTGTATTTAAAGAAATATAGGTATAAAGGTGACATCTTTCTTCCAGCACAATCTGCTGCTTTAAGAAGTATTTTTAACCTATTTATTCATTTATATTTAGTACTACTCAATCTAGTTTTCTGTAGAGGAGACTTCACACCATTACAAGAGCTGATAAAGGAGTTCAGTTTTGATGTGTGCTGTCTGTTAGATACTCACTACATTTAATAAAACTAAACTACAAGGTTTATTCTTTGTTAGGATTACATTTAGTATTGTATTTTGTTCACCCATGCTTGGTGAGTCCTGAAGATTCATTAACTCCTGTTGACTTTGCTTGAAATGTGAAATCTTCGATCTGTCCTTCTGAAATCTTCATAGTTTCACACTGGATTCTAAATCCAGCTCCAAACTCCTGCCTGTCCTGGGTAAATGTTTTCAGGGCCAGCTTAATATTTCTCCACATCACTTACCACATAGCAAATGTACTGTCAGATTTTGCACTGTGTGGAGCTTGCTGAAGGGGAAACACAAATGGACATGCAGGAGCAACGTATGGTATGCATGCAGAGAGAGTGTAAACATTAGTAAACAGGTTCTGCAGCAGCTCCCTTGCAGGTCATTAAGAAAGGAGAACTTCACAGGGAAGTCATGCTAAATTGTAGCACTGTGCCTCCAATTTCCAGCCCTTCAAACAGTGATCTCTGAGTCAGGCTTAATTATTGACACATTTGGATGGTAAAGGGGAAAATGCTGAGGGATAAGAAATTCTAACAAGTGGCTGTGTGGGTGGGTGGTGAGAAGCAGCTCTGTTTCTGTTACAAAGGTAGAAACAGTCGTCATAGATACAGGGCTGGTTCCAGAGACAGTTAAAATGTTGAGGGAAAGTCAGCCAATATGTGACAGTATTGCTAAAAATGAAATGAAGAGGATAAATGGGGGGGAGGGAGGGACCCATCATGGTGGAGGTCACAGTCTACAGCTATCCAGTTTTACTTTCAAGGGTAAATATAGCAGAATTATTGTATCCCCGCTTCCCAAGAATTGGTCAACTCACAATTTTGCCTAGAGCTGTGTGCTCTGGGAACAGAATGGACACCATGAACTGAAGTCCTTGGGTCCTGAGCTAATGCTGGAGCAACAAGTGTTGTATTTGGGATAGCTGCAAATATTTGAATGCTCTGAAAATTTTTTCAGATCATTAACATTTGCTGGGTTTAGAGAAACCTTTTAGAATTTCTAGTGGGAAGAATGAGAAGCTACTGTGGAGGTCACTGTTGGTTTGGTTTGGTTTTTTTTTTTCCACTTGTGGAATCTGTTAGAAAATTGGCAATTTTTTGGTTTGTTGGTGGTGTTTTACTGATTCTTGTGCTTGCAAATGAGGCAATAAAACCATCAAAACCTCTCAGACACATGGCCACAAAGCAACAAGAGTTTAAAGATGACACTAAATATTTTTTTTTCTTTTTCTCCTAAGGAAATTCCAAGAAAATAAGCAGCTATAGTTTATGTTACTATGCTAGGGAAAATATTGAAGACTGCTTACCTGATCTTTGTTAGGATAGCAACACAAGACAGGAAACACACACACCATTGGGAAATCTCTAAATATGCCAGAAGCAATCGACAAGTGTAAAACTATTCGTGGAGCACAGCACAGCTACAAATAATATTTCAACTAAAAAAATATTTCAACTGTGTGTTTGACAATGGAATCAGAAAAAATAAAGACATAGTTTGACTGTAAAGTCAGCCTTGGATAGAAATGGTGTTAGGCTGATAGCTGAAATTTACTACCTGCTCAGGTGATGTTTGGATTACTTGCTGGGTATATTTGCACAATTTTCAGCATATCTCTCAAAATGAATCTGATTTAAAACAAGAACATCCCTAGAAATAACATTGGAATAGAAACTTCTTAGTGGGAAACCTACTTGTGATCTTTCAGTACTTAAAGGGGTCTGTAAGAAAGATGGGGACAGGCTTTAGAACAGGGCCTGTTGCAACAGGCAAAGAGGTGATGGTTTTAAACTGAGAGAGGAGACTGTTAAGACTGGATAGAATGAATCTCTTTTTTCTGCAATGAGGATGATGAAACATTGGCCCAGGTTGCCCAGAGATGTGGTAGATACCACATCCCTGAAGATATTCAGGTCAGGCTTGATGGGGCTGTGAGCAACCTGATCTAGTTGTGGGTATCCCTGATCAATGTAGGGGTATTGGATGAGATAACCTTTAATGGTCCCTTCCAATCTTAAGCATTCTGAGATTCCATGATCTAAACTTATTCTTTTACAATCACATTTACAGGAAAGGAAGACAATATAGTAATGAAGTAGCTTTTATACTGATGATCTAACAGCAGTCATGTAAATGTAGTTAGATATATTTTCCCTTTCTGGGTCTCAAACATTTCTATTAAGAACAAAAATGAACCTTTATTTGAACAGTAGAGCCAAAATAATTCTTTTTTTTTTATTAGAAAGACAGAACTCTGCTTCTCTCTTTTTATTCTTGCACTGGTGTATGCACATTTAGAATTTATTAACATTTTGAGGTTTGTTCTTCTGGCTAGAAAATACTGATCACAGCTTAAAATGTCATCACAGGAGGGCTCTTTGAGTAAAACAGTATCCCTTTTTCTCTGGAGGCATCTAAATTGGTTGTGCAGCTCTCTGACTCGAGAATAACATGTAACAAACAGGAACAGAAATGTACTTTTTTACAGTGGGATCAAATCTTCAGCATGTTCTTTTGTGTTATTCATGATTTTTCTATCTGTAACATGTGTTTTTTAGTTTGGGTTTTTTTTTTTCCTTTGTTTTACCATAAACTTTTAAACCCACATTTGTCTTCAGAATTGGAGGCTACCACATGAGACTTTGTCTATCCGTAAATTGTTTTCCTTAGGGTTTATCCTACACTAAGAATGATTTTACCTGGATGGGAGGATGGTTATCCTTAAACAATGATTAAGCTTAAATAACCTTAAACCGATCTTTTGCATCCATCTTTCCCACCTGATCTTCAATTGAAGAATCAGAAGGAAGTGATATTTATAAGGTTTCTGTGGGTTAGAGCATTTCTACCCTGCATTGTTTGGGGAAGTTTCTTCTTGACAAAATGCCTTTTAGAAGTACACAGAGGATACCATGACTATCTCCACACCAAGACTGTTTTCATTTACACAACTGGACGTGGCACTTGGTGCCATGGTCTAGTCTTGAGGTCTGTGGTAACGGGTTGGACTTGATGATCTTTGAGATCTCTTCCAACCCTGGTGATACTGTGAACTGTTGATTAACAAATATTAGTCTGTGGATGTGTCACAACTCTTGTGGTAGTGCCTTCAAAATTGCAACTGTGTGGATAATAGTCCTGGTGTCATCTGGTTGTCAAGGAAAATTAGCCAAAGTTGTTGGTTGGTTGTTTTTTAATGCTTTCTACTTCCTAAAAATTAATATAGACATAAAGAAATAAGAAATTTACTCTAATGCCAAGGCTCACAGCGTTCTGTTCATTACATCTTTGTGTACCAGACATCCTATGCTTTACATACCCATTTCAGGGTCCATTTCTTACTTGTGTTCTAACATGTAGAGAGTCAAGGAAACAAACTAATCCTACCAGAGGTTTTGAATTTCCTGGACAGTAAATTGTCTCTTTCTGCTGACACTCTGTTTGGCATAGGTTCGATACCAGAAGTCATACAGGAAGGAGCTGTAGATTTGCCACACCAAACAGATATTCTCACTCAATGTGTCACAGCAATGATTTATACATGCTGGCTACAGATCTTTTTGAGGAAATATTCTGAGCAGTGCAATTCATGGCAGTGTCAAGAATTTAAAAGACAGACATGCTTCTTAAGACCAGGATTCAGGACTTTCCTGTAGTTAAACAGATTTTCCCTTCTCTCTCTTCTGTCAATATCAGTGTTGCACTGTGGGCTTTAGAAGGCTTAATTTCTGCAGGTTTATATATAGTGGTCTTTCACTTTCTACAACAAAATAAGGTATTAAGACAAAAATCCCTCCAGAATCAAAACAATTGGCCTGGCTTCTTTCTAGCGAGAGCGAGGGGATCACATCTGCAATCTCCACTTGAGACCTTCTATAAGACTTACCATTTATTAGTTTGAATATCTGCAAGAATATCTCATGGGATAACTAAAATAAGATCCACTTCATTGCTTCCTAATACACCTTCAGCAGGGAAAGACATCAGCCCACTTAGAGCAGCTCTGGGGTAAATGAAGAATGCGAGTTGGATATCCCAGACTCACAGCAGCCTCTTATGATGCTACCCCTTCTTTCTGCAGCATTTTCTTCTAAAATGAGTGCCATGGGAATGTCATCATGGCAACAGTTTCTCACTTAAACTGGGGGCAGACAAGGTTACCACAGAATTTAATTCAACCAAAGACACTGCAAATGCTGGAGCTGGGCAGAGGACTGGGATGCACTATTCTTTTCTCCCCTCCCCTATTTGATCCCAGGCAAATGTGGTCTCAGACTGGGTGAGACAAGTGAGTGTTCATAATGGGAAAGGAGAGAGAGTTCTAAGGAGTCTCCTTTCCCTAATTGTGCCTTTTGCTACTCAGCCCAGCTAACACAATGAGTATTTACCCAGGCCTCAAGGGGAAGCCAGATTGGTATTGCTAAGCCAAGACTTTCCGATTCCTTTAGACCAGTCCTGGCTGGTTGGGGATAGTTGATTTTCTAATGCTACAGCTAGAGCTGTGTGCTAAGTCTCTGGGTGTTCTAGAATTCCACCTTTTCATTTTAATGCCAAACTGCTTTGCAGTTCCTTCCATTGCTTTTCTATGGAAGTGTGGCTCTGCAGCGAAGAGATTGCAAATAGAAACTAATTGTTCTTTTATCTTTCCTGCCATTTTTATTAGTGTCCTGGGACAGATTCCAAGTGCCATGGAAGTTTTCTTAATCCTCCAGCTCTAATTTCTTGCTGACCACTACTGACCTGATAATGATACTCGTGGCATTTATTTTTTTTCCCCTTGGAGTTTTATACTTCTCTTTCTGGCTTTTGTTCCCAAGTGCCTCTGTGAGGCACAGATCCTGTCTGCATTTTAGAATTATCTTTTTCTTCTGTCAGTGAAATTACCCTTTTTATTCCTTAAAGATATGACCATATTCTTCAATGACCTCTTGTGGTTTAGGTATTTGAACATTATCTTATTTACTTAACCTTTCACTTGCTCTTTTCTGTTCTGAGACTTTTTTTTTGCTAAGTCTCTTTGCAGTATTAATATTTCCTATCTTCCTTACCCTCCTCGCTTTAGAGATTCTTCTGTTTGTTCTCTGTATTGCTATTGCTATGGGATGCCTGTAATGAAGGAATTAGGGCAAAAGAATTTCTGACAATGAGGAGAGATGACCAGCAAAAAAGCAGCAAGATTTGGGTAATCCACTGAAATTTCTTGTAGATGAAAGGACAGCAAAGCTTTTCTATGGGACTCTGTTTCTTTTGATGTAGCATCAAAGAGTGGGGACATATCTGCTGAATATTACTGAAATCCCAGCAGTGCATTTACTCAGCAGCTGAAGTTCTAAGGGAGGATGTGGGCAAAGAAATGCCTGGATTTGTTTAATGATTTACATAAGGATAGACAGGTTTGGCAGTAAGCATTTAGACACAAAGCTGTCTAACCTTTTCCATCCCAGGACCTCGATACTTAACCATTTTTATGGTTAGACTAGAGATAAACCATTCAGACTGAAGTCTTCCCTAAGTCTGTCTATTATTTTCCAGTTAAAGCAGTTCAGCCTGTCTGACTCATATGGGATCAGTGGAACTAAAAACTAAACAAACAAACAAAAGGCTTGCTTTTGTT
The DNA here is from genome assembly GCA_013396675.1 of Eubucco bourcierii. Taxonomy (NCBI): domain Eukaryota; kingdom Metazoa; phylum Chordata; class Aves; order Piciformes; family Ramphastidae; genus Eubucco; species Eubucco bourcierii. The sequence continues at coordinate 193,473 of VWZE01016721.1, read as the reverse complement.
GTTTCTTTGGGGGTAGCTTGTTTGTTTTACATGAATAAATTGTTGGCTGGTTGGTTGCTTTTTTTTTTGTTGTTGTTTGTTTGTCAATTTGACATTTAACATGGAAAGAAAGAGGGAAGAGATGCCACAGGGCATTGTTTCAGGCTGTCACTTGTCCCCACTGCAAATTCATCTGGCTTTGTTTGAATGGGCAGTGATTTTGAATTGGGAAACGGCAGCAAACTCGAGGCAAGACAGCCAGCGAGCAGCCGTCCATCCTGCAACAGCCATGGTGCTGAGGGAGAAGTATCTGCTCCTGCTCAACAGACAGGTGCTGTGGCCTAGGGGCTGTGCAAGCCCTCATTCTGTCTGTTGCTTCTCCTGGCTCAGGGAACTGGCAACTGTGCAGGTTGGAAAACAAAGGAGGCCACCCTTTCCTTGCACCAGGCAAGGGCAGGAGGGGAAGGAAGCATTGTGCACTGGAAGGAAAGGGAGGAAGGCAAAGCACAGGAGCCTCTAGCCCATATAATCAGGGAATGGCTTAAACTGGATGAGACATCAAAGATCATCCTATTCCAACTCTCTGTCATGGGCAGGGAAACTTCCTACTAGACCAGGCTGCTCAGATGTAATTATGGCTGCTGGGGTGCTGCCTCCTATGGTTTGTTGACTCCGTTGGCACAGAGCTGTTCTAAGAGGCTGAATCTCCACAGTCTCCCATGTAGATCAGCATCTCTCTGTAGATGTGTTTTAGGGTTTCTTGTTGTTTTCAGTGTTTCCTTTTAATAAGATAGGATTGTTTATTATCAGTGTGTTAATAAAAGACTTATCACACAGTATCACCAAGGTTGGAAGAGACCTCAAAGATCATCAAGTCCAAGACATTAACAACAGACCTCAAGGCTGGACCATGGCACCAAGTGCCACATCCAAACCCACCTTGAACACCTCCAGGGACACTGACTCCACCACCTCCCTGGGCAGCCCATTCCAGCAGTCAATGACTCTCAGTGAAGAACTTTCTCCTCACCTCCAGCCTAAACTTCCCCTGGCACAGCTTGAGACTGTGTCCTCTTGTTCTGCTGCTGCTTGCCTGAGAGAAGAAAGCAACCTCCTCCTGGCTACAACCACCCTTCAGGTAGTTGCAGACAGCAAGAAGGTCTCCTCTTATCTGGAAGCTGAAAAGACATTATCCTCTGGGTATGGTCAGCTCATGTGCAGGACACTGAGCAGCACACCTTATGAACTGTGGCTACCTGAGTGCCAAACACCCACTACCCACAGTGAATCTTTTCACACGCACTGCAACAAGAGTCTATTAAAGCTGCAAATACAGTACCCAGTACTGAGAAAGTTCCAGATTGGAAGGTGCCTCTGTGACCTTTATTTAACCACCTGTGTTTTTGAATTATGCTGCAGTCTTTAATTGCGTGATCCAAGTGAGCATCTCCTTATTAGTGCACAACATGAGTTTCTCTCACTAGTAATGAATAATGTGGTTGCCTTCAACACTCCAGACACATTTGCAACAGAAATTTTTTATCTCTAACATGGGACTAATAACTATTACCCTGCCCAGGCAGGGTCTTGGGAAGGTAATCCACACTCAGGATGTACTCAGAAGCTGCAGTAAATCAGCTAACCTAAGAAAATCCAACAAACACCTGAATGGGGATGATATTCAGTAAATAAAGCACAAGGCAGGGCTGGATGATAAAGGTAAAAAGAAGTATGGAATTGCAACCTCCAGTGAACCTCTGCTGTGATATATGAAAGAGAATAGGATGATAGGACAAGTGGGAATGGGTTTAAACTGGGATAGGGGAGATTTAGGTTGGATATTAGGAAGAAATTCTTTACAATGAGGGTGGTGAAACACTAGAACAGGTTGCCCAAGGAGGTTGTGGATTCCCTCTCCCTGGAGGTATTCAAGGCCAAGTTGGAGAGGACCTTGAACAACATGATCTAGAGGAAGATGTCCCTGCCCATGGCAGAGGGGTTGAAACTAGATGATATTGAGGATCATTTCCTTTTTTTTTTTTTTTTTTTTTTTCCCCCCTTTACAGGAAATACTTTTTTTTTTCTTCCCCACTTTACAGGAAATACATTATTATTCTTGGTCAGTAAATTACTTCTGAAACATCCAAGCAATCAAGCAGGCATCATATTCTAACGTAATTCAAACATGAAATAAATGCATGAACTTTAGCTTCCATAATCACAGATTTTTTTTTTTCCATGATCACAAAATTTTCCTGCTGATCTTAAAGTAACAACAATTAAAAAATGACAACATTTTCCTAGTCTGCCTTTCAATACTTATTTCTATATGCCAGGAGAAGGATGCCCTTGATCTAGCACTCTGAAAAGGATTTGGAAAATGGAAAGAAACCTGTTCAGTTTTAATGCATCTTACAGAATTTGGAATAATTCAGTCTGGTCTCTTCAAAATCCCGTTATTTTTCCAACCAAAGTTTTCAGTCTGTCATGCTGTTGCCTCCTGTCACAAAGCTGTCATCACAGTCTCGCTGATGTGGCAGCGCTGGGGCCACTGGTGAAGCTTCTTGGCTTAACAGTGCTTAGATTTTGCGTGGCAAGCTCTGTTGCTGCAATGGAAGTCACACAGCTCTTCTGCCACAACGTGGGAGCTACCATGCCTTTCATGACTAATGTCATCAAATGCCATCTTGGCATCTGGTCCTATTCCCACTCAATTTGAAATATCAGCTGTTTATTCCCTCACTTGTGACCTTTCTTACTTCCTTATAATTCTTTGAGCTATCAGCCTTTCAACAACCTACTTTTTATTTCTTCTTCTTTTTTCTTTTTTTTTTTTTTTTCCTTCTGAAAAGTGCTGGGAAAGGATTTTTAAGTGCTGGGAAAGGGTCTGCAGCACTGTTTATCAAAATAATGGGTATGCTTTTCCATCTGAGCTGTGCTTAGGGTCATAATATCAAGAAATATCTTCAAGAATCTAAGAATCTGAGTAAAGACTGCACTAGGAGGAACCCCTAAAAATCATCTTGCCCAACGACCCTCTAAAGGAAACTAAAGCTGCCCCCAAGTTTACATTTTGAGTCAGCTTTTGGGTTGTGTAGTCAGGCTGTTAGGTTTCTTCACTGTATTCGCTATATCTTCTAATTCACCATAGAATCATAGAACTGTTTTAGCTGGAAGAGACATTCAAGATCATTGGGTCCATACATCAACCCAAGACCACCACTGCCACTAAAACATGTCCCAAAGCGCCCACAAAGCAGGAAAGCTCTGCAGCATTTATGACTTACCTGCCCATCAGGCTACACTGCATACAACTACAATTAGCAATTGGAGTTGAGATACCAACACATTAATCATAGAATCATAGAGATTGGAAGGGACCTCCTGTATTGAGGGCAAATTCATATGTATCTTGTACCTTGCAAATCAGTTTCATTTCCTCATCATATAACTCGCTAGATTTTATTTATTTTTTTTAAGACTTGTTGAATGTAAAGGTTAAATAATCTCCTTAGATTCCAGTTTCTTCAGTTAGGATGTCTATAAAAAGAATATTTGGTTTAAATACAAGTCCAGGCTGGGCAGTGACTGGCTAGAGAGGAGTCCTGAGGAGCTCAACATGAGCCAATGGTGTGCACTTGCAGCCCAGAAAGCCAAGCAGAACCTGGACTTTCAGCAGAAGTGTGGGCAGCAGGGTGTGGGAGGTGATTCTCACCCTCTGCTCCGCTCTGCTGAGACCCCACCTGGAGTACTGCATCCAGGTCTGGAGCCACTATTAAAAGAGGGATGTGGAGAAGCTGGAGCATGTCCAGAGAAGGGCCACAGGGATGCTCAGAGGGCTGGAGCTGCTCTGCTATGAGGACAGATTGAAAGAGTTGGGACTGTTCAGTCTGGAGAAGAGGAGGCTCCCAGGTGACTTTCTTGTGACCTTCCAATATCTGAAGGGGGCTACAAAAAAGCTGGGGAGGGACCTTTTTAGATTCTCAGGTGGTGACAAGACTAAGGGGAATGGAGCAAAGCTGGAGGTGGGGAGATTCAGACTGGATATGAGGAGGAAGTTCTTCAGCGTTGAGAGTGGTGAGAGCCTGGAATGGGCTGCCCAGGGAGGTGGTTGAGGCTCCAGCCCTGGAAGTGTTTAAGGCCAGACTGGATGAGGCTCTGGACAGCCTGATCTAGAGTAGGGTGTCCCTGCCCATGGCAGGGGGGTTTGGAACTAGATGATCTTTGTGATCCCTTCCAACCCTGACTGATTCTGTGATTCTAATTTTAGCCTGAAATAATGCCTGTGCTGAACAGGAGTTGTTTTCAGGTGATATATCCAAAGCGAGCTGCAGCTATATTTTAATCTGATTTTCTACACTCCCCATGTATTTTAATGATGGATTTGCAAGAACTCCAGAACACTATACTCCAGTGAGTGTTTTTTATTTAAATCTCTTCCAACAAGTCCCCAGCCTTTGGGTCTTTCATTAATCACCAGTTTGTTGCAGAAAATAATCTTCTGATGTTGTAAATGTTTCCTGCCAGAACTATTTTCACTAGGAGTTTTCACCTCATAATCGGGACAATTGTTTTGTTTGTTTGTTTCATCACAAGCACTAAGTAATGTTTCTGTGATCCATTTTCCATTAAATTCCTCTTGAGAATGGGAAAATGACAGACTTTTTTTTATGCCTGAAGAAATAATGTAATGTTTTTTTTCTAGGCACTATTCTGTGTTTTAAGGTTCACATTCCAAACAGCTGCGACTTCTTCTGTTACCTTTATATGTAGATCCAATTTTATTCTCTTCTAGTTGTTAGTTCTGATGCAGTTGTGCTCTCCATGGAATTTTGTGACCCTGACTCACACAATAAGGGGGAAAAACATTTTGAAAATAATGTGTGTGTTGGTTTAAGGTTTATACCTGATACAAACTGAAAATAAAATGTTAAATGTTGGTTACATTTAGAATCATAGAATGGTAAGGTTGGAAGGGACCTCAAAGATCAAGCCCCTGCCATAGGCAGGGACATCTCCCACTAGTACAGGTCACTCAAGGCCTTGTCTAACCTGATCTGGAACCCCTCCGGGGAGGGAGCAGCCACAACCTCCCTGGGCAACCTGTGCCAGTGTCTCACCACCCTCACTGTAAAGAACTTCCTCCTAACATCCAGTCTCAATCTCCCCTCTGCCAGTTCAAACCCATTGCCCCTTGTCCTGTCATTACAAGACCTTGTCAATAGTCCCTCCCCAGCCTTCCTGTAGACCCCCTTCAGATACTGGAAGGCTGGGAATAGTGTGGCATCTCTGTAGGATGTAATAGGGCTATTTATAACATCTCAGCTGTATGTTGCCATGTAATACTCTGTTTGAATTCATAGATTAATAGAACACTTTTGATTGGAAGGCACCTTAAAGATCCTCTATTTCCAATCATGGGCAGGGACATCTTCCATTAGCCCAGCTGGCTTAAGACTTCATCCAACCTGTCCTTGAACACCTCCAGGTAGGGAGCATCCACAACCTCCCCGAGCAAACTCTTCCAGCATTTCACCCCCCTCTTTGTAAAGAACTTCTCTCTATTATCTAGTCTAATTCTGCTTTCCACAAACTACAATCTGTTGCCCATCAATGCCTCTAATTCCTGCATTTGTAAAACTTTCTTTATTTCAAAACATGTAAAATGAGTTGAGTTGTTTTGGAGTAGTTTATTTGCACACCAAATTACTGGCATCTAGGGCACAATACTTAAACTATTCCTGCCATACTCTGAACTTTATCTCGTAGTGGCTTTGTTCCTGAGTGTCCTATCTGTAGATACTGCTTGCTTACCCTTTACCTACCAGTGCCATATCTTCATTTGTAAAAGATGTAAAAATGGCTTTGGCAAACCCCATCCTCAGTGAGTGTGAAAAAACCCAACCCTCCCAAAGATGTAGTCTGTTAGCATCTCAGCACTAACATTTCTTCCTACTAAAGAAATGGTGCTTTCAGGGTTCTGTAGGCTACCCATGTAAAACCTTTATTTGGCATCTCTGCATGCTGAAGCTCTCCACCTTCTCTGATAAGCAGGCAGCATGCCACGGAAGCAGATGGGCATAGCTGTAGAGAGCCAAAAGACAATGTATGTGCATCAAGTGTGGATGTTGGTGGCAGGCTTCCCAGCCAGTGATGTCTTAACGATTAAATGTCCTGAGTTTTTTACATCTGTACTTACAGGGATGCCAACCTTACTCCTAGATGGTGTTTGAAAATCTCTCCTGGTTTATTTTTAAAATCTAAAGAACTTCATGAGAGTGGTTCTTAGAAGGTACTTAAAAAAAAAAAAAAAAAGAAGCATAACAGTAAAGAAAATGATGATCGCAGAATCATACAACGTACAGCTTGGAGGAGACCTGTAGAGGTCCCTGGTCCAAATTCCCTGCAACCAGCAGGGACAGAATCATAGAATGATAAGGTTGGAAGGGACCTCAAGGATCATCCAGTTCCAACCCCCTGCCATAGGCAGGGACACCTCCCACTAGTACAGGTTACTCAAGGCCTCATCCAATCTGGCCTTGAACACCTCCAGGGAGGGAGCATCTTCAACAAGATCATCTTCAACATCTTCAACAAGATCAGGCTACTCAGAGCCCCATCAAGCCTGACCTTGGAAATCTCCAGGAACAGAGCATACTGTGCTACTGTGATCCACCAGCTACCTGGGCAACCTGTTCCTGTGTTCTACCGCCCTGATAGCAAAGAACTTCTTCCTAATGTCCAATCTAAATCTACCTTCCTCCAGTTTAAATCTGTTGCATCTTGTCCTAGTGCTACAAGCCCTTATAAAGAGCTCTCTTGTAGCCCACTTCAGGCACTGGAAGGCTACTCTAAGGTCTCCCCAGAACCTTCTCTTGTCCAGGCTGAACAGCCCCATCTCTGTCAGCCTTTGTTTATACAAGAGGTGCTCCAGTCCTCTGACCTTTTTTTGTGGCCTTTGGGAGAGCTGAGGTTCTTCAGGTTGCTCATGAGAATGTTTTCCAGTCCAAAACAGGCACGTGCTTTCATCTGAAATTCAGATGCAGACTGGAGTTCCAGAGGGAGAAAAGTGAAAGCCTTATTTTAGGGTAGTTGAGATAGGCAGTGGCAAGAAGTAACAGGTACCTTCAGAGAAAGAAAATCAGATACAATCAGAAATGCAATTACAGTAATTTTAGCAAAAATTTTGGAGGTTAGATCGTGAATGAAAAAGAGTCAAAGGCATGAATAAGCAACATTAAGCTAGTCTTTGATTGCAACACACTTAGGGAAATAGATTTTGACCAGTCCATGTATATTAAAGCAAAATTACCTGATTGAATCATCAGTTGAGTCTCGGAACTGGACGATCCTAGTGCATGTCTTATTTTTAACTAACATTTTTTGGATGGAGGTTGAAAGTGAAGGAAAATAAAGTTTCCTCAAGATACTCTAAGGGAAGGGTTTTTTGTTGGTTGGTCTTTTTTTTTTTTTTTCCCCCTTGAATAATACAGAACCGAATATTCACACAGACTCCAGAATAAACCTTCCTGAGGAAGACCATAATTCGTCCAACAAGCACGATGTAGTAGGTTCTGGTGATTTGAGTAAATTCAGATACTGATTGATTGATGAAGATATTTTTAGAATAGTACTTCCTTTAAATATATGCAGTCTGCTTTCAGTGTGAAATAAGTTTTGGTTTTTTTTTTTTTTTTAGAAACATGCTATCTTAAATTTTCCTGAGGAAATTAGAAAATGAAGTCCATTTTTCTTTTTATGCTCTTTTAGAAAGAGTGATGTTGAGTGGAGAGCAGCCAAACAGAAAGGGATCTGGGGATGCTGATTGACACCCGCCTGAACGTGAGCCAGCAGTGTGCTCAGGTGGCCAAGAAGGCCAATGGCATCCTGGCCTGCATCAGCAATAGTGTGGCCAGCAGGAGCAGGGAGCTCATTCTCCCCCTGGACTCTGCACTGCTTAGGTCACACCTTGAGTCCTGTGTCCAGTTCTGGGCCCCTCAATTGAAGAAGGACATTGAGGTGCTTGAACGTGTCCAGAGAAGGGCAACGAGGCTGGGGAGAGGCCTGGAGCACAGCCCTATGGAGAGAGGCTGAGGGAGCTGGGATTGGTTAGCCTGGAGAAGAGGAGGCTCAGGGGAGACCTTGCTGTCTACAGCTACCTGAAGGGTGCTTGTAGCCAGGAGGAGGTTGCTTTCTTCTCTCAGGCAACCAGCAGCAGAACAAGAGGACACAGTCTGAAGTTGTGCCAGGGGAAGTTTAGGCTGGAGGTGAGGAGAAAGTTCTTGCCTGAGAGAGTCATTGACTGCTGGAATGGGCTGCCCAGGGAGGTGGTGGAGTCACCATCCCTGGAGGTGTTCAAGGGAGTTTTGGACGTGGCACTTGGTGCCATGGTCTGGTCTTGAGGTCTGTGGTAACGGACCTCTTGATGATTGAGGTCTTTTCCAACCTTGGTGATACTGTGATACTTTTATTTTGTTTATAGCTTCATATTTCTCCTTTTTTGGTTTTTGTTTGTTTGTTTGTTGTTGCCAGTTCAAATCCACTGTCCCTCATCCTGTCATTGCAAGATTTTGTCAATAGTCCCTCCCCAGCCTTCCTGTAGCCCCCTTCAGATACTGGAAGACTACTCTAAGATCGCCTCGAAATCTTCTCTTCTCCAGGCTGCAGAGCCCCAACTCTCTTAGCCAGTCCTCATAGCAGAGCTGCTGCAGCCCTCTGAGCATCTTCGTGTCTCACTGCAGGGTGGTTGCTGACTTTTAAAGGTCCCATCCAACCCAATGTGTTCTATGATTCTAAGCATGTTCTGTATCTCTGTTCATCACCTCCTTGTGTTTCATTAATGTCACTCAGGGAGTCAGTCCCTCTCCTGCACAGGGTGACAGTCTCACAGGCATGCACTCCCAGCACAAAGTTGCATCTAACCCTGTGCTTACCATGCAATTTCATGAAGCTCCTTTTTATGCCTCTAGAACTTTGCTCCATCCACTCCAGCTGTCTTGGCCTCCTAAACAAAATTCAGTTGGCTCCATGCTATGTTGGTTCTAAACAGTTGTGCTTAGTTGGAGCTTGTTACCTCCAAAGAATGAGTGACACTTGCAGTGACACTTTCAAAACAGCCACCAACCTCCCAAAACAGAGCTAGCAACCAGTGCCTTTGAAAGTCTGTGGAACCTGCTCCCCAACTCTGCAACACAAACTCTCCTAGGTTCTTAGCCACCTCCCACTTATTTTATATTATTTTCCCAAATTTTGGAGTACTGTCAGGAGTTTTTGAAGATTTGTGCTCTAGGAAAGAGTTTCAAGGTAAGAAAGCACCTGATGGTCAGCACTTAATTGTCCTATGACCAGTCTAGCTTTACTTTGAGTCCTTTTGAATATGAATAAATACAAAGGACACTCAAAGCTCTGTGAGCTCCACGGCTAAGCTTTTCCTTCCTCACTGCCCTGACTATTAAGACATTAATGAAAGAAAAGAGAAGGGAGGAAACAATACCTGGGAAGCTGAATACAAGCCTTTCAATTTATCAAAAATACCTTGTTGTAAATGCCTTTTTTAGCAAGAATTTTGATGTATTCACTGGGGGAGATGGATTCCCATTATAAATAGTTGCAGTTGGCACTCAAATACTGAGGCATCAATAAAAGACTCAAGATAAATGTCAGCAGAGTTCTGTTCCTAGCAACAGTATCTATTGATTTTATTTTTTGCATTCTGTTAAAACTGAACACTGAAAGAATTCTGAGCCTCCTGATTCGTGTTTTTAATAGGGAATTTAAATGGGCACAGCTGCTAAAAACTGCATTAAAATCAACTATTCAGTGACTGAATTATAATCAAGATTTTTCGTTTTGCATGCTTCTGAAAAGGCCAGAGACACCAAGGAGACAACCAATACATGTGGAGCTCCTCCAGTATGCTGAGGTCTGAAGCAAATTATGGTTTCCCAGATTTCCAGTCAAAAGCCTTTCTCCTTAGCTTACAACCAAAATAGTTTAGTTGGGTTTTTTCTTTGTTTTTACTTTGGTTTTGTTTGGTTGTGTGTTTTTGTTTGGTTGGTTTGGGGGTTTTGTTTGTTTTTGTTTGATTGTTTTTATGTAATTTTTTGTTTACTTGCTTTTGATTTTGTTTTATTCTGTTTTTTTGTTTGTGGGTTGCTTTATGTTTTGGTTTTGGTTTTTTTTGGTGTGTGGGTTTGTTGTTTTATTTTTTTTTTTTTTGTTATGTTTATTTCATCTGGACAAAACCACCTTGCCTTCCTGGCTGCACATTGTCCAGATCAAGCACAAGGAGCAATGTTTCCACCCAGGTGTAGTCACTCAGCAGGGCAGATAGGTTGCTTGTAAGGCTATCTGAGGTTGAAACGGGCCAAGGGAAGTGGTGCTCAGCTGGTGAGGCTGCTTACCCCTGTGTGAAATGCAAGCATACACAGAGTGAGCACAGCACAGGTTCCCCATGGAGAAGCATTGCTACTCCACAGGGGCAATAGGCAGCCAGTGATGGTTATTGAACTGGTACCATCAGTGGAGCCTCTTTGTAGAGTGGTGATCTCCAGACTGAGCAATGGCAGGGAGGGAACAATGGCTCTGCTTTCTAAGGTGATGTTCCCATATTAAAATCACAGAATACTCTGGGTTGGAAGGGACCTCCAAAGGTCAACCAGTCCAACCATTGCTGCAATAAGCAGAAGTATCCTCAGCTGGATGTGTGTTTTCTGTCAGGCAGCTGAATATGAGCCAGCAGTGTGCCCAGGTGGCCAAGAAAGCCAATGGCATCCTGGCTTGTATTAGAAATGCTGTGGCGTGGAGGAGCAGAGAGGTGATTGTGCCCTTGGACTCAGCTCTGGTGAGGCCACACCATGAGTGTTGTGTTGAGATGTGGAGGTGCTGGAGCTGGTCCAGAGGAGGGCAAGGAAGCTGAGAAAGGACCTGGAGAATAAATGTGATGAGAAGCAACTGAGGGAGCGGGGCATGGGTAGTGTGAAAAAGAGGAGACTGAGGGCAGACCTCATCACTGTCTACAGCTACCTGAAGGGACATCGTGGAGAGGCTGCTGCTGGGCTCTGCTCACAGGGAACTGGAGACAGAAGAAGGGGGAATGACCTCAAGCTGAGGCTGGGGAGGTTTAGATTGGACATCAGGAAAAAGTTTTTCCTGGAGAGAGTGGTCAGGGACTGGAATGAGCTGCCCAGAGAGTCACCAATCCTGACTGTGTTTAAGGGTGGTTTGGTTGGTGCTTAGGGCTATGGTTTAACGTGAATGTTGTTAAGTAGGGCTCTAGGTTGGGCTTGGTGATCCTGAAGGGCTTTGCCAACCTGCATGTTTCTGTGTTTGGGGGTTTTTTTAGGTTGCCCAGAGCCCTGTCAAGCCTCTGCAGTTACACAATCTATTTACTGAGCATTTCTCCCCATATTTCTTAGCAGCTTAGGCAGACTTGTACATACAAACACATCCTTCCATCTATCAGTTTTGTGCTGAACGCATGGAAACCTTTGGCAGCAGCTTCATTCCATAGTAGGAGTCACTGTGAGGTGAATCATAGAACCATAGAATGGTAAGGTTGGAAGGGACCTCAAGGATCATATAGTTCCAAACCCCTGCCATAGGCAGGGACAACTCCCACTAGTACAGGTCATTCAAGGCCTC
>VWZE01016721.1:163814-180867 GCA_013396675.1 Eubucco bourcierii | reverse complement strand
CTTTTTACCCTTCTTGAAGATGGGTGTTATGTTTGCCCTTCTCCAGTCAGCAGGAACTTCACCAGTCTGCCATCACCTTTCAGATATGATGCACAGTGGTTTGGCAACTTCTTCTGCCAGTTCCCTCAGGACTCATGGGTGGATCTCGTCAGACCCCATGGACTTGTGCACATTCAGGTTTCTTAGGAATTCACAAATGTGATCTTCTACTATAGTAGGCAGATCTGCCTGCTCCCAGTCCTTACTTTTACCCTCTGGAAAGTCTGGATAAAACAATAGCAATAGCCCTGGATAAAGCAATAGCAGTTTATAGTAGCCAGTGATTTGTTCACTTTTTATTTCTAATCCATTGGTAAGATGTTCTGGGGTGCTACAAGTTACACTGAAATTTTACAGATGCAGTCTGACAGTTTCCCCTAAGATATACTAATAAAAAATATCCATAGAAGATAACTTGGATTCTGATGGATGCAATTTCTACACTGGTTACTATGCGTGAACTCTGAGGATGTTCTAGGGCTTAATGTCTTAAGAAGAGTCTAGAAAGCTGGGTTTGAAAAAAAATCTTTCAAAATATTTCTAACCTTTACATTGAGGAACCAAATGACCTCCAAAATCACAACATTTTGATTTCTATTTTTTTTTTTCTCTGCCAACTATAATAGGAATTTAACAGCTGATAAGAGCTGCTCAAAAAATAATCATAGAATCATAGAATCATAGAATCATAGAATCATAGAATAGTAAGGTTGGAAGGGACCTCAAGGATCATCTAGTTCCAACCCCCTGCCATAGGCAGGGACACCTCCCACTAGTACAGGTTACTCAAGGCCTCATCCAATCTGGCCTTGAACACATCCAGGGAGGGAGCATCCACAACCTCCCTGGGCAACCTGTTCCAGTGCCTCACCACCCTTACTGTAAAGAACTTCCTCCTAACATCTAGTCTAAATCTCCCCTCTGCCAGTTTAAGCCCATTGCCCCTTGTCCTGTCATTGCAGGACCTTGTAAATAATCCTTCCCCAGCCTTCCTGTAGGCCCCCTTCAGATACTGGAAGGCTACTATCAGGTCCCCTCGAAGCCTTCTCTTCTCCAGGCTGAAGAGCCCCAACTCCCTCAGCCTGTCCTCATAGGAGAGCTGCTCCAACCCTCTGATCATCTTTGTGGCCCTCCTCTGGACCCGCTCCAACACTTCCATGTCCTTCCTGTGCTGAGGGTTCCAGAACTGCACACAGTACTCCAGGTGGGGTCTGACGAGAATCTGACGAGGGAACATCCATGACCTTCCTGGGCAACCTGTGCCAGTGCCTCACCACCCTCACTGTAAAGAACTTCCTCCTAACATCCAGTCTAAATCTCCCTTCTGCCAGTTTCAACTCATTGCCCCTTGTCCTGTCGTTATATAATAATAATACCATTTCCAAACCATGATTTCCAGTTTTTAGATCCTATATGACATTAATTTCTAGTGCTAGCAGCTCTTGGGGAAGATTCTTGTAGATTCATGTTGAAATTGAAGCAGGTGTGTAGGAGAGGATCAAAAAAGCACTATTTCATTGTTCACAATTGCCTGACTAGCTCAAGCTATGTCTTGAAAAACAGAGATAGTACTGGAATTGTGCTCTAAGGAAAGCATTTTGAGCTCTATTTAAAAGTGAGAATTATCTGTATGTAATTTTCCTGTTACTTACATTCAATTAGTCATTTCTATTTTGAGATGTTGTAATCCCTTCCACGAACAAAAGCAAGAATGTTAGCCAAAAAAAATTGGACAAGTAACATGAGAGGAAAAAATATCAGTCCATCTGTCAATATATCCATGTATATGTCTGCAGCTGGGTGGCTACCTACTGTGTTGCAGTAAACTGAGGATTCAGATATTTGAAGTTGCTTCCTGCTGATCAATGTTTCACAACAAAGATGTGATCAAAGGTTACACAGGAACTGAATGAAGAGTGAAGCCAAAGCAATTAAATCTCTACTGCTAAGTCAAAAAGATAAAATGCATATGTCCTATTAACATTTCTGCCTTAGTTTGCTTTCTTTAATACACAAAATGCTCTTTTGTTAAAGGGGCATAGGCTCTAACATATGGATGCAGAAGTAGTCTGGGGAAAAAATGATTAAAAAAAAAAAAAAACCAAGAAGAGAAGAATTTGAGACTAGAAGGGAAGAATTTGAGACTAGAAGGGAAGAATTTGAGACTAGAAGGGAAGAATTTGAGACTAGAAGGGAAGAATTTGAGACTAGAAGAGAAGAATTTGAGACTAGAAGAGAACGATTTGAGACTACAAGAGAACGATTTGAGATTAGAATCATAGAATGGTAAGGTTGGAAGGGACCTCAAGGATCATCCAGTTCCAACTCCCTGCCATAGGCAGGGACACCTCCCACTAGTACAGCTCACTCAAGGCCTCGTCCAACCTGGCCTTGAACACCTCCAGACAGGGAGCAACCACAACCTCCCTGGGCAACCTGCACCAGTGTCTCCCTCACTGCAAAGAGCTTTCTCCTAACACCCAGTTTCAATCTCCCCTCTACCAGTTCAAACCCATTGCCCCTTGTCCTGTCATTGTAAGACCTTGTGACCTTGTCAATAGTCTCTCCCCAGCCTTCTTGTAGGCCCCCTTCAGATACTGGAGAAGAATTAAAAGAGAAGAATTTGAGATTAGAAGAAAAATTCTCTCTCCATTTGTAAGAATGGTAGAAAACTATAAATTGTTAAAACTCTTTATAAAGTAGCTGCTTAGTTACTTTGGTTTGGGGGTGGAGAGTTATAGTAACACCCTTGTGTGATGTGGTAGATTGACTGAATAAACTGAAGTGTGAGTCGTGTGGCTTTTGCACGCTTGCTTTTACATTTTGGACGTTCATCCTTTTAGCATCTTGTGGAATCTGTATCTTTCTTCTGAAGGCTGCATGAAGGGGGGAGATAGGTCTCCTGAGTTGTCCTTTGGTTCTTGGAGTGGAGGTTTGTCATTCAGTAATATCAAGGTAATATCTGAAGATGGTAGTTGGACACTGGAACTGTACTGAAAGAGGAATAAAAATGATGCAGTACTCAAAAGCAGCTGCATGTTAGTGCTTCTCCCAGGCTTTTCCACTAAGGAACTCTGAATCTGAGAAACAAAAAATGAACAAAGGAGTCATTCAGGCTTAAGCATTAGCAGACTATTGGTGTGAGCAAGAAACAAGAACCATGAGTTCTCAGGAAATGTTTTTTTTTTCAACTGATTTTTTTTTTTTTTTTTTATATTTTAATCTGTCAATGTTTAAATTGCTTTGTTCTTTTTTTGGTTATGTGGAAAAAACCCAGAAGAGTACACATCTGCATAGGACAGTGCTGCTATCTTATTTTTGATGTCACCAGTACAAGCTTTTTGATGGCCTCTGTGACATTGGGAATTTTGCCTTGGAGTTTAGCTTTCCGAACAGCAAGGATGGAGTGGTCTGAGAGACAGTGAGAAATGAACCGAGCCCTGGAAGTGGTTTTTCCTCTCAATTGACTGCAATGGGAATCTAAACACTGCTCAGAGGAGGACATCTGCATTGCAGACATCTAAATGTGGGCAGATGGGTACCACTCTGGCAGTTATTTGCTTTGCAGAAATCCAGCTTCTTGATGCAGAAGGATTTTGAAGCTACATCTTCAGCAGGGAAAAAAGGAATAAAAAACAAACAAACAAACAAAAAAAAGGTAAATCCCTGCTGTGTGTTCTGGGCCCAGCATAAAACTGGTTCACAAGAAAATGGAAACAAAATAGGAGACAAAAAAAGGGGGAGCCCAGTGAGTCTCACCCAAACTATAACTCCCTGGCTGTAAGTAGATATAGCAAATCCTGCCCATCATATCAGTGTATTAGGTTCTGGGCTGGCCTTCTATCCATTTGTGGCCTGATCACAATGTGCTTCAGCTTTCTTCCTGACTTCTGTGCTCATGAATCCTTCCCACACAAATTGAGGGGGGAAATAGATTTAATATAGTTACATAAAATCAGGGCTTAAAACTGAGCCAAAGGAGCTGGGAGGTTTATGCATAGCCACTGGGAAGCCTCTGGGAAGAAATTTTAAGTAGCATTTGCTTTTTAGCTGCAAGCAGTGATTGCTCAGGAGTCAAAAAAAAAACCAAACCCAACCAATCCAGTAGTGATTTCTGTTTGGTAGTGTCCAGTTCTGATGTGATTGGCAGTTCAGCAGCTTTCAGACAGCTTTGGCAGAGGACACTAATTAGAATCATAGAATCATAGAATGGTAAGGTTGGAAGGGACCTCAAGGATCATCCAGTTCCAACCCCCTGCCATAGGCAGGGACACCTCCCACTAGTACAGCTCACTCAAGGCCTCATCCAACCTGGCCTTGAACACATCCAGGGAGGGAGCAACCACAACCTCCCTGGGCAACCTGTGCCAGTGTCTCACCACCCTCACTGTAAAGAACTTCCTCCTAACATCCAGTCTAAATCTCCCCTCTGCCAGTTTAAACCCATTGCCCCGTGTCCTGTCGTTGCAAGCCCTTATCAATAGTCCCTCCCCAGCCTTCCTGGAGACCCCTTTCAGATACTGGAAGGCTACTGTCTGGTCCCCTCGAAGCCTTCTCTTCTCCAGACTGCAGAGCCCCAACTCTCTCAGCCTGTCCTCATAGGAGAGCTGCTCCAGCCCTCAATTATTAAAGTGTAATGTAAAGGAAGTGAAACATCACAGTGTTTTTGTTTGTTTCTTTGTTTTTTCTTTTAACCTGAGGGAGCAAAAGGAAGGAGAAAATATATATTCAGTTGTGACTGGTGACAATGCTGAGGAGCCAAGGACTTAGAATGCTGAAGGGTTAATAAAAATTCCCTGATGCAAACAAACGGGCAAACTGGATTGTTGTTGCAGTTTGAGACGGAAAAGTCCAACAGCTCAAAAATGGATTGTACAAAATCAATTCACATCTGCTTAGAAACAGAAACTCACAAAGATGGACAGTGCTCTGACACTATAGCTGGGATTGATTGATTAAAAATAAATAAATAATAGCAACAAGAGAAAAGGTCTAAGTCCTAATGAGATGAAGAATTCAGCCAAACAAAACTAGTGCAAGGTGTAGGCTATGGCAATCAACAAACAAGGGGAAAAAAAAAAAATCCTGAGCATTATGTTGTTCTGCAAAAGCATCCCAGTACATTTAAGAGAGTGAACGAACATTTATTGAAGTTAAACTGGTTGCACAAAGCCCTCTGATGCCAGAAACATTATTATTTGTTGTAAAGGCTACTGGGTTTAGCCCTGAGCTCTCTCCAGTTGAGGTCTGGAGGTAACTGCTGGGCAGGGAAGACTTTCACCTGGAACACTGGAAGCAGAATGTGGTTGCTCTTTGCATTAGGCTGCTGAAAGCAGCAGTTCTGCTTTAAAACAGCTCCTCCTCATGCATTCAATGACTACATCTCTCCTGCATGTGAGTTTGGTTTAGAATTTCTCTTTGGAGTCAGGCTGTGGTTTCTGTCCCTGCTCTGTGCTGGAGGTTTTCCATTGAGGTGTGGATGCTGATGGATTCTAGATGTGGAATCTCCACCACGCTATGCTGTCCAAACCCTCATCAGCTCTAAGGGGAAAAAACCTCAGGCAATGGAAATGGGAAGGAAATGCAGAGAGCAGATTAAATTAGAGAATAGTGCTTACTGAGTGGCCACATGAAGTCACTCTGTAGACTGCTGGTGATGCCACTTCAAATGGACTTCTCCCTAGGGAAGTCTGTGTGAGATCCTTTGCTAGTTCCCAGAAGGTGGAAATGAGGCTGAACACTTGCTCTGTGGAACTGAAGCATTTCAAACAGCCAGCACCACAGAAAACTATAACAACCAAACCCTGGACACTGCTGTTGAGGAACAGCTGACTCCACCAGATAGCTGTTTTTTTATTGCAGAGAGGCTTTTCCAAAGGTTAAACAGAGCTGTTGGCACCTCAGGGACTAGCTGAATGTTATCAGTACCTTGGCAAATAATGCCAAGCAGTCAGGATTCCACTTGTTACTAGATTTGATGGTGAAAAGATAAGTTTGAAAATTCTAAGTGATGTATCTTCATAAAAGGAGGAAATCAAGGGGAAAATAACTGTAGAAGCAAAGAGAATGATAGTTGTGGGCAGTTGTTACATGTTATTGGGAAAAGCTGCTCTTTCCAGACATGCTGGACTCAGGGTAGTCTTTTGAACAGCTCAAGGGCTGTTGCCTAGATAGCATAAACTACTATGTCTTTAATTGTGATGGCAAAGATAGTAAAAAAAAAAAACAAAACTTTTTTTTTCTTTTGGGCTTTGGGAGAATCTGAAACTAAACCTATATACATACCTAAAAAAGAAAATCAGAAATCATTAATTACAACCAAACTCCAATTACTTTGAACTGGACAAGGTAATATCTTAAAAGTCTGGAGCCCTTGTATCCTTCAGTCTGCGATTGTAATTGACTTGTGTATCCCAAAAGAATTTGGGAGCAAGAGAAATGCCTTGTAAAGCCTGGGGTGGGGTGGGGGGGAGAAGTAAATTTGAGAGCTGTCCAAGGTGATCACAGTTTATACTCAAAAGATATGTGAAATATTTCTCCTTCAGGCAAAGTGACAAGAGTATTAGATATGAGTTCTGGTGACCAGGTTCATATGAAAGGCAGTAGTGAGCTACCTGAGCCTTTGGTCTTGTGCCCTCAGGATCATTTTTCTATTGGGCTATGGAATTAAGTCTAGTTTCTTTGACCTTCAGCTTCTGTGTTTGTAGAATGGAGATACTGGGACTTAGTCGACTTGGAGAGAAGTCTGAAAAGGGATGTATGGATTTGTAGCACTGTTACAAGCATTTTCATGTTTCAGTGTTCTATCTCTCAAGGAAAATGCCATTCTGTACTAATTTGTTCAGACCTGTAACTACACTGCATCAAGAACCAGAAATACTTGCTTATTTGCTGCAGCTTTGCAAAATACTAAGCACTTGATTCTTCAGTCTTATCCTTCCAGTTACAGCTCTTTCCAGTGTGGATTTCTGTATAAGCAATAAGCTCTGTGGTCATTGCTGTGCCTCCTGTCTGTATCTTCTGCGTCGTCAAGTGTGTGTTCATCAGGGTTCTCCTCTTGTGGATGTGTGAGGGCTGCAGCATTGTGGTGGTTCCTGCCAAGTAATGTAGTTGTCCTGAACTCCCACTCAGCTATGAGGACAGGCTGAGAGAGTTGGGGCTCTGCAGCCGGGAGAAGAGAAGGCTTCCAGGACACCTTAGAGTAGCCTTCCAGGATCTGAAGGGGCCTCCAGGAAGGCTGGGGAGGGACTATTGACAAGGGCTTGCAATACCAGGACAAGGGGCAATGGGTTTGAACTGGCAGAGGGGAGATTTAGACTGGATGTTAGGAGGAAGTTATTTGCAGTGAGGGTGGTGAGACACTGGAACAGGTTGCCCAGGGAGGTTGTGGCTGCTCCCTCCCTGGAGGTGTTCAAGGCCAGGTTGGATGAGACCTTGAGTGAGCTGTGCTAGTGGGAGGTGTCCCTGCCTATGGCAGGGGGTTGGAACTGGATGATCCTTGAGGTCCCTTCCAACCTTACAATTCTATGATATGTCTAAAAAAATTCAGCTATAACCCTCTGAAGAACTCTTCTAAACCACATTTCTAATTAGAAACATATAATAGAGAGTATCAAAGAAAATTTGTTCATTGTCACAGACCTTCAGAGCTGAATTTCTGCAACAGTTTGCTGAAGCACACAGACAGCAAGAGGCATTTATAACTACATCTGTGATCCATAGATAAGAGATGTGCCAGATCTGAAGCATCTGAAATAAGAAGCAGTAGGAAGCAGAAGCATCCTTGTATTTCAAGACAATTATTCTCAGTGTTTATCCACAGAATTCAAGCAGCACATGCTTAAAATACCATTTCAAAAAGGAAGCAGTTTAAAACATGCTTTTAAAAGACTTTTTAAAACCTTATCTACAGCCCAGTAAGAGCAGATGCCTGTTAAAAGAGTGTATCTAAAAGTCAGATAACTTTACCACTTTCTTGGTGACACAATAGGCTGTGGAAAAGAGAAGTTTCACTTCTTCATGTAAGCATAAGGCTGGCTGCTGGGACAAGCAGCTCCAAAGGGCCTTGGGGTGCTCTGCTTAATTTGCTGTGCGCAGAGAACTCTCTAGTCAGATGTTGCTTAGCCAATCCAATGACACCTAACTACCAGTGCTTCTCCCCCACCATTTTTCCCCTTCATGTTGACTGAAATGTCAGACCTCACTTGGAGTACTGTGTGCAGTTCTGGAGCCACCAGCACAGGAAAGACATGGAAGTGTTGGAGCGGGTCCAGAGGAGAGCCACAAAGATGCTCAGAGGACTGGAGCAGCTCTGCTGTGAGGACAGGCTGAGAGAGTTGGGGCTCTGCAGCCTGGAGAAGAGAAGGCTTCAAGAGGACCTGATAGTAGCCTTCCAATATCTGAAGGGGGTCTACAGGAAGGCTGGGGAAGGATTATTTACAAGGTCCTGCAATGACAGGACAAGGGGCAATGGGTTTGAACTGGCAGAGGGGAGATTTAGACTAGATGTTAGAAGGAAGTTCTTTACAGTGAGGGTGGTGAGGCACTGGAACAGGTTGCCCAGGGAGGTTGTGGCTGCTCCCTCCCTGTAGGTGTTCAAGGCCAGATTGGATGAGGCCTTGAGTGACCTGTGCTGGTGGGAGGTGTCCCTGCCTATGGCAGGGGGTTGGAACTGGATGATCCTTGAGGTCCCTTCCAACCTTACCATTCTATGATTCTATGAAAAAAAAGATGATCTTCTAAGTCTTTCTATGTATGAGGACTTAATAGAGTATCTCTTCCTGTTTGTACACACTGGAGCACAGAAGTAATTTCAGGGGCCCAGATATCATACATAAATATGACTCCTTATGTTTCATGTCCTTGGGAAGCCAGTCCAAGTGAAGCATTTGCAGTGTTCTCTAGAAGAAATCCAATTATCTTTGTGTGTCAGAAGGAATACTTGTACTAACTCCATCAGAGCATATGTGTGTACACTTGCATATAACATTGAGATATTAAAATAAGCCCTAGCAAGTTAAAAGACTTCTAAGTTAGAAAACAAATGCCAGCTGAAGATTCTTGCATCTAAATTGTTTCTTTCTTTGTGTCATGTAGATGGAATGTTCCCTATTCCATGTAAAGCTGAATATACCCATGAACAGACTGGAGAACAATGGAATGTTCAATACACTCAATGTCTCAAAGCTGAGTTAAAAATAATAAAAATAGTGTGCTAAGACCCTGTGTCCAAATTAAGTTCCTATGTTCCAAAGTTTTATGAGCATCTGTGCTGGAAGCTTAGAAATACAGTAGAGAGGCCATGAAATCTCGCTCCCTGGAGCTATTCCAACCTTAGATGGACAAATCCCTGTGCAGCTTGGTCTATCCTTGTTGTCCTTTGAACAGAGATTGGACCAGGTGACCTCCAGAGAGTCCTTCCTCATCTACCTTTGAACAGAGATTGGACCAGGTGACCTCCAGAGAGTCCTTCCTCATCTAAACTGCTCTGTGATCTATGATTACATCTATAAACCAGAAAGAGCTGTTCTATAAAACATATGTACCCTGTTTGCTTTAAATTACCTGAAATTACCTCTTTGTAAAGCAGTCCAACCATTTAGGATGAGAGGAAATGACCTCCAGCTGCAAGAGGAGAGGTTTTGGTTGAATATTAGGAAAAATCCTTTGCTGCAAGAGTGTTCAGACATTGGAACAGGCTGCTCAGGGAGGTGGTGGAGTCACCATCCCTGAAGGTGTTCAAGAGATGTGTAGCCGTGGCGTTTTGGGACATTGTTTAGTGGGCATAGTGATGTTGCCTTGACAGTTGGACTTGAGAGATCTTTTCCAGCCCAAATGATTCCATGATTCTATCCTGTGATTCTTTACAACTGTGTTAACTTTGATTAGATAGACACAATATTTATCATAACTCTTTATAATCTGTGCTGGGTTCACCTCATAGTGTGATGGTTTGGGAGTTTCCCTGCCCACCCACACGATGAAAATCCCCCAGACCAGACTCAGCCAGCTGGAAGTTAAGGACTGAAACTCTATTTACAGCTCAGCACAATGTACAAGCAGTGATAGATACAATAGACAGGAATAGTTACAGGAATAGGCATGTTAAAGGTAATACAGAAGCACAATCCCCCTCCCAGAAATCAGAGTCCCCAGGAGGGGCTCCCACCCACCCTTCCAGTTTCTTCCTACCCCTCTACCTTACCCCAGGGTCTGCCTTACATGCAAGGTGGGTTTGGAAGATGGGCAAGGGGGGCTAATAACAAAGTGATGAGTTGGGTTACACAACAGAAGACCAGAAGACACAGCAGCTCCCAGAGACAGAGAGACTCACTATCTTATCTATATTTGTGTCCTTGTTTTTATACATCTCAGCAAGCCTATGAATGAAGTAGACATCTCCATTGCTTTCTTTTCATAGCCTATTATCTATTTTTTTTTTTCATTAAAGTATTCCAATTAACCTCAAACCAGCAGACACAGCTAGGCTAGTTGTCAATGCTTTTGGTTATCTGTAAGAATGAAAAATGTGAACAAGCCTCAATTTTCCTTGACTGTAGCCCGAGAAAGGACAGAACTGTATTATTTTCACAGTACCTAGAAGATTAAGTTGAAAATGGTGTGTTGAATGGCAGACAATCCAAAGTAAAACAGCACTTCTAAGAGAAAACCCCTACACAGGTTGCTCCTGAGAATGGGATCGTTGTTCATGACAAACAATGGTTTGTCCTTTATTTCTTTTTTGGAAGGATGGGTAGTGGAGAGTTTAAAATATTGTCTGCTTATTCAGAAGGTGATCCAGGACAGAAGTGTGCAGAAAAGAGTGTTTCCTGAGCTGGAAAAATAGTTTATCAAAATTTAATCACTACAGATTGGAGAAAAGACAACAAAACAAGAGCAGGTCTTTAAATACTTGAGAGAAAAAGGTTGGCAAATTAACAGGAGGAGATAGTCCTCAGCTATGACAGGTAGGGAATTGTGTGGTGCCTCTGTTGCCTTTCACACATATGCAGTGCCATGGGTCTGTGGAATTAAATTAGCAAACATGGAGAATTGAATTGTGAACAGCTAAAGGACAGCTACAACATACATTAGAAAAAAGCATTGGTAAATTCTAAGGTTTAATAGATGATGGAATAATTTGTCAAGGGAAGTTTTCAAGCACAAACAGTAGATAAGAGTATCAATGGCAGGTCAAACATTATTATACAAGATCCTCCAGCATTACACAGGGAAAATGTGAATTCCAGTCCTAGCACAGAAGGTCTTATGAATACAAAAAAAGAGGCAAAGTAGTGGATAGAAGGAGAGAAAACATGGACTCCATTATTCACATCAGATAGGTACACAAGACGTTTGGCAGCCACAGGTGACAAGGGACTGCTTAAGCACAAATACTTCTAGAAACTGTATCCCAAAACAAACCCCAAAAACTCCAAGAAACAGAGCTACTGGCAAGGTAAAATGATCTAGCAGTGAGGGCACTGAATAATTATGAACCATGGTTTGGAATGTCGCACAATATATATTGCTAAAGGCTTCTGTCATGACCAAATCTCCCCTTATTTTATAGAAATACTGCAATTATATATATATATATAAGTATATATATATGTGTATGTGTGTGTGTGAGAGAGACCTTAGGGTTGGCTTTCCAGTATCTGAAGGGTGCCTACAGGAAGGCTGGGGAAGGACTATTGACAAGGTCTTGCAATGACAGGACAAGGGCTAATGGGTTTGAACTGGCAGAGGGGAGATTGAAAATGGATGCTAGGAGGAAGTTCTTTACAATGAGGGTGGTGAGACACTGGCACAGATTGCCCAGGGAGGTTGTGGCTGCTCCCTCCCTGGAGGTGTTCAAGGCCAGGTTGGATGAGGCCTTGAGTAACCTGTGCTAGTGGGAGGTGTCCCTGTCTATGGCAGGGGGTTGGAACTGGATGAACTTTGAGGTCCTTTCCAACCTTACCATTCTATGATTCTATGTATGTATGTATATGTATATATGTTTATTTTCTTGAGGTTGTATCACAGGAGGTTAGGAGTTGGAATGGACCAATAGATCAAGTCTAAACCCCCTGCCAGAGCAGGACCAAGCAATATATATAGGTTTATTTTTTTGAGACTAAATCCAAAGTATTACAGAATCCAGTGCCTACTTCGATTAGACTCTGTTCTTTATTAAGTTATATGTGAATAACATTTCAATATATAACTCTGCACTTCCCATGTGTAGCTGATATTACATATTGCAGTGTTCCCCCTTTGAACAATAAGAGATCCAGATTAGTCTCAAATTCAAATGTCAGGTCAGCATCTATTAGGTTTTTTATTTTCTCAGATACAGACTTTTTTTGTGTGTTACTAAGTGCTCACTAAGACTGTGTCTGTGTAAAGGAACAATTCACTTTTCATTCTGTTTTATATGTGATATTTTTCTTCACATGCACTATGTTTATAGTCTGATTTTGTCTCGGATTGAACAAGCTAATTTTATCTCAGTTGACAGTGGAGTTATTAATGCCTTGATTCTCTTTTCCTCCCTGCAGTATGCTGTCTGGCTGGTCCTTTGGGTGACGTGGAATGTGTTTGTTATCTGCTTCTATTTGGAGGCTGGGGACCTTTCAAAGGTGAGTTACTACTGGATACATTTAAACCATCAGTAGTTTGTTAATGTGCCTCAGTCCAAAGGCTGTGTTCTGTTTGACACATCATTGGAATGAGGGCAGTATGGGGGGAATTTGGAGTGTTCTGGATGTGTTAGACATGTTTAACCTAGCCAATGATGAGCAGCTACCTTCCTTTGCCCACAACAATAGTGGTATGTATGTTTTAAGAAAAAAAAAAAAACCACAAACCAACCAACTTTTTTTGCTTGCCTAGTCATTATACAATGCAAATTTCACCTCTGTTGGAGATACTGATGATTTCACTAGCATGACAGATTATCATCTCAAGGACAAACAAGTGGGTTTTGTACCATTTTGCTTGTTGTTGCTTAGCTGGATTCCTGTCAGGGCTCTTGTATTACAGCATAACAATTGTAAATGAAGGAAGGAGTCTATCATAAAACGAAAATGAAACTAGATTGCTGTTTGGCTACAGCAGTGTCTTTTAAGCTGTGCTTCTGGTAGGGATGTTATTACCGAGTACCTATACATAGTCAAAATCCATAGGGAAAAAATAGATTTTCCTAAGAATGACATATTTATAGGGTTTTATTGATATTGTAAGTGACAACACATCAAGTGGCAGTTGATAGTGGACTCAAGCCAATATCTCAAACCAAATGTCCTACTTTCTAAGGCATGCCTAGAAGGCTGGCAATTTGTGGCATAAAAGATTAGCAATGGTGACAATTTTTTTTGTTGTTGTTAATGAGCTTCAACTGAGCCTAAATATTACTGTCCATGTTGAGTTATGCTCATGCTGTTGTGAACTGACCATCAAGGAGGGTCCCATGTGAAAGAGATCACATTATCTTTTTTTACTCAGATATTTAATTGTTGATTAAAGGCAGTTTAGGCCAACTGTAAATTAGAGATGTAATTCTCTGATCCTTTGTGAGTCACTGATGTGTTATGATGCAGAAAGTTAAATGCAATTGCAGAGAGAACAAATGAGGCAATGATACTTCCTTACCTGTATTTTCACTCAAATCACCCTCAAAGTATGAAAGATAGTAGAGGCTGGGATATTTCATCCCCATATATTCTCTTGTTTTCAAAAGATGTTGATTTCAAAAGGATTAGAATTTCATTTCCTGATGGTGTAATTTTCTACAGGTAAAACACTGCACTTTCTTGGGTTTATACCTTCAGACAGTCCCAATCTCATTAAAACCTTGGCAGAAAACCACATAGCAACTAAAAGAAATTGCATGCATTATCGTTTATTTGGTTAAAATGTTTCCTGAGTGTTTGTAACACCTGTTATACAATACTCAGCCCAATCCACCCTGTTTCCACCTGCTTGTTTCAGCCACCTGCACTCCTAAACTTGTAAATGTTAGGATGCTCATCATTCATGAGGAAGGAAAAAGGGACAGGAAGGAAGGAAGGAGAAACAACTGCTTGAACACTGTCTTTTAATGGCTATAAAAGAATGCTAGTTAGTGCTGGTCAGAATAAAGATGGACCATACCCAAAACTTGCTTAAGAACACTAGTTAATGCTGGTTGGAATAAAGATGGACTATACCCAGTATCTAAATCTTGAACTGGTATTTCCTGAAGTCTATGACTGTGCTGTCTAGAGTCTTTCCCAAACAACCATATGATTCAGGCTTGTATTTGTAAGCAGTTACATTTTCATTTGGGCTTCAGAGGCATTATTTGTTCCAGTGATATGATCTGACTTGAAATAACCACCAACCAACATCAGTGACAAAGAGAGGGAGAAAAGGAAAAGGTCCTAGAAAATTTATTTTGCAAATAGACATTGACTTGAGGCATTTTGGTCCTAGAAAGTTTATTTTGGAAGTAGACATTGACTTGAGACATCACTCTCCTCTCCCTTTCAACTGCTGATGGTACATCAAAGCTTCCCTGCATGATCAAAGTTTCTGCAAGACCTAGGGCCTATGGATATGTCTGATGGGAAGATATCCAACTGTGTGGATGGATAAAACTTCTCCTCTGGTTCTAGATCCTTCAGAGGCTCCAACTGCTTTGCACTTGTAGGCGTTTTACAGAACAGATTACTTTGAGTTTTGTGTCTCTGAGTCACGTTCATGCGTCTTGCGCTGAATCTTCTTTATCATTTATGTTTTCACCTGATAATAACTGCAGCTTCACTTCTTTATTGGCACTCCTGTGTATTTCTGTGTGTTTGGAATGGCATGTAGAACCTTGAGAAAAGCTCTGGGTCTGAATCAGTTCTAAAGGGAGAATAAAAAATAACCTTTAGCTAAGTACCAAGGGGATGCCCCTGAGGTTGTAAAGCACAGGAGAGAATCCTGCACAGCATGGCTTTAGGAATTGATAGGTTCAAATTACAGCCTAATAATAGTTCACCTGGGTATAGTTTATTTTTATATGTATAATTCATAGTTTTCTACCAAATAAAAAAAAAAAAAAGACTTTCCCCAAAGTTTTGAGAACACCTTTTATTCTATGTATAGGTACATCTATTTTCTTTTTCCATCATCACCTGCTGATACAATGGAGAGGACATATTTCAGTTGTTAATATACCTTATTGCAGCAGGCTTGCTAGCCTCATCTTTATTTCAGTTTTGGGGACAGAGGTCATAGCATTGTTACAGCTTCTTATTATGTTGAAACAGGCCTGCAAAGACTCAGAAATTTTAGAACAAGGTCATCATCTCTGAGGAGTCTGAAGAGTCTCAAGGATTGTTAGTGAACAGCCACTCAAATCCGTTTGCATTACTCACCATTAGAGACATATAGATCTTGGGGAAAATGGCATCACACTGAGTATTTTCTGTCCTGGAGGTACAGATATCTTTGTTCAAAGTCTTCCATAGCAAGCTGTAATATTTATGGCTTTGTAACAAAGAGGTAGGGCAATCACTTCTTTTTAACCTTGGTTGTTATGTGAACCTGTGATTTCACCTAGAGACCCCATTTCTCTAACTTCCTTTTCAATAATGTTTGATTAGTCTGTATGTTCTTTTGCCATGCTCAGTAGAAGTAGGGCTTTAAGGTCTCAGGAGTGACAATATTTATTTTGGCCTGGGGGTAAGCAAATCTAGTATAGGAAAATATATTCTCTGCTCTCGTCAGACCCCACCTGGAGTCCTGTGTGCAGTTCTGGAGCCCTCAGCACAGGAAGGACATGGAAGTGTTGGAGTGGGTCCAGAGGAGACCACAAAGATGATCAGAGGGCTGGAGCAGCTCTCCTATGAGGACAGGCTATAGGAGTTGGGGCTCTGCAACCTGCAGAAGAGAAGGCTTCCAGGAGACCTTAGAGTAGCTTTCCAGTATCTGAAGGGGCCTACAGGAAGGCTGGGGAGGGACTGTTGACAAGGTCTTGCAATGCCAGGACAAGGGGCAATGGGTTTGAACTGGCAGAGGGGAGATTTAGACTGGATGTTAGGAGGAAGTTCTTTCCAGTGAGGGTGGTGAGACACTGGCACAGGTTGCCCTTGGAGGTTGTGGTTGCTTCCTCCCTGGAGGTGTTCAAGGCCAGGTTGGAGGAGGCCTCGAGTGAACTGTGCTAGTGGGAGGTAGTGGCAGGGGTTGGAACTGGATGATCCTTGAGGTCCCTTCCAACCTTACCATTCTATGATTCTAAAAGCATAATCTCTTGTCTTGAATGAGCCACATCTTAAGTGAGATAGTGAAATAAAAAAAAAAAACAAAACCCAACAAAAAGGAAAGCACCTCTGAATAGATATGGTCTTTCAGTGATTAAATGCATCAAGAAAAGACACAATGAACTAGATTCAGCTATCTCAGGAAAAAAAAAAATCAACAACAAAACCCAAAACCAAACAACCCAAAACAAACCCCAAAACTTTATAGTCTGCTTATCATTTATTTTTCACTCTTCATCAGACAAAAAAAAAAAAAAAATTACTTCTGTGGGATTCAACTACAGTCTCTGAATAAAGACCCTCAGTAGAAATGAGTGCTGCACTCACGTAATGAAGAAAGGACCACCTCACTTTGAGGCATTTAAAAGCTTCCCCTAGTGATGTCTAAGAATCCACAACCAGAATAGAAACTGTCAAACTCCCTTTCTTGCTTTAAAAAAGCATAGCCAATTTTTGCTGTTGGAAATCCATGGCTGAGATTGCAATGGAACCATCACATGTGTAGGAGTGTAGAGATGTTATTGTTACTACAGTCAGTTTAGAGGCTGGACTTGGGGTGGTGTATGAGGGAGGCTAGATCACTCTATATATAGAATCGTAGACTGGTAAGGTTGGAAGGGACCTCAAGGATCACCTAGTTCCAACCCCCTGCCATAGGCAGGGACACCTCCCACTAGCAGAGGTTACTCAAGGCCTCATCCAACCTGCCCTTGAACACATCCAGGGAGGGAGCAGCCACA
>VWZE01016721.1:127225-148451 GCA_013396675.1 Eubucco bourcierii | reverse complement strand
TTAAAATAGATTTAGTTCTAAAAAAAAAAAAAAAAAAAAGCTACTGGTATTTATCATCACAAAACACAGATAAACATATGAGTAATGATATGAGTTCTGTTTTTGCTTTCACCATGTGTAGTGCTGTTCCATTGTGCCATTACCTGAAACCTTGCTCATAGAAGTGAGTCCCATCAAGTTTGCTTATACATGACTTAGAATCATCATAGAATGGTAAGGTTGGAAGGGACCTCAAGGATCATCTAGTTCCAACCCCCTGCCATAGGCAGGGACACCTCCCACTAGCACAGCTCACTCAAGGCCTTGTCCAACCTGAACGCCTCCAGGGAGGGAGCAGCCACAACCTCCCTGGGCAACCTGTTCCAGTGTCTCACCACCCTCACTGGAAACTCCAAACATCCAGTCTTCCCTCTACCAGTTTAGACCCATTGCCCCTTGTCCTGTCATTACAAGACCTTGTAAATAATCCCTCCCCAACCTTCCCGTAGGCCCCCTTCAGATACTGGAAGGCCACTCTAAGGTCTCCTGGAAGCCTTCTCTTCTCCAGGCTGCAGAGCCCCAACTCTCTCAGCCTGTCCTAACAGCAGAGCTGCTGCAGCCCTCTGATCATCTTTGTGGTCTCCTCTGAACCCACTCCAACACTTCCATGTCCTTCCTGTACTGGAGGCTCCAGAACTTTACACAGTACTCCAGTAACCTCCCTGGGAAGGTTATTCATATATCTCTTTATTCATATATCTCTTAAATTCCATTTGCTTTGGAGATTATGAAGGTTAAACATTTGTACAATATTCTAGGTTCTTAAAACAAATATTCTAGCTTAAATAATTAACTGCAGTGCATTTAAGTGAATACTGATGAACTAAAATTGTCTATTTGTCATAATTTAAAGTATCATTTTTTGCTGCCCAGAGAGGTTGTGGAGTGTTCTTCTCTAGAGACTTTCCAAACCCACCTGAGTGCATTCCTGTGCAATGTGATCTGTGAAATCCTGCTTTAGTGGGGGAGATTGGACTAGATGGTCCCTGGAGGTTACTTCCAACCCCTACCATTCCATGTTTCTGTGACAGTTTGGTCACAATGTTAAATGTACAGTGACAGGCTCTGAAATAGCTATTACCACTTAGGAAAAGTATCTGTTGTGTGTCCATTTCTCTGTCAACTGCTTTTCAGCACTGAAAAAGCAGTTAAGAACAGATCACCAGGAAAAGGAATGTCATGCCTCAGTCAAAACCCATGGCCAACCCCAGTATTAGCTACTCTGTTCAGTTCTCTTCTTTTGTATAAAAACTAAGAAACAAAACTTGTTCAAGGAGAAGCAGGAGGGATACCAGAATGGTTTTATGAAGGGGGAATGAGTATCCCAGCTTAATGGAGGGCAGAATATTTCCCTCCAGCATGTGTTTTACACAGGGAATGTCAGGGTTGTATATACAGCTATGGTTCCCCTGATTTTTGTTTTCAAGGTATGTGACATGTTGTGATGTTTGCCTTGTAAACATTTCCCTCTTAAAAACAGCAATGAAAAAAAAGAAATCCACAGTAAAAGCAACTGAGACAAAGACAAGTGGCCAAAATGATTTAGGAATTCTTGGGTTTGTAATTGCTTGGTTTTGCTTTTGTAGCTGGTGAATCGCCCTGTCGATGTTGCCTCCTCCTTCTCCTCTTCTGCTCCAGTAGAGCAGAGAGGAAGACAGCAGTGATAATCCTCTTGGATTGAAATATTTTACACTTGTTTGGTAGGTGATAAATGCTGTATCCAAGGGGATTAGCACAGTGAAACTTTGCTAAAAGAGTGAGAGTTTCTGTATGCACACTGAACAATTCAGAACCTTGTTGCATCAGCAGAAACATCCATGCTTTGTCTGTGGGAAAAGAAAATACAGGAGCCACATCAAGTTAACCAGAAACCCTTTTTTTTATTCAAATTCTATTACTATACTGCATTCCAGTATCTGAAGGGGGCCTACAGGAAGGCTGGGGAAGGATTATTTACAAGGTCCTACAATGACAGGACAATGGGCAGTGGGTTTAAACTGGCAGAGGGGAGATTTAGACTGGATGTTAGGAGGAAGTTCTTTACAGTGAGGGTGGTGAGGCACTGGAACAGGTTGCCCAGGGAGGTCGTGGATGCTCCCTCCCAGGAGGTGTTCAAGGCCAGATTGGACGAGGCCTTGAGTAACCTGTGCTAGTGGGAGGTGTCCCTGCCTATGGCAGGGGGTTGGAACTAGATGATCCTTGAGGTCCCTTCCAACCTTACCATTCTATGATTCTATACATGTAGATACTGCAGCTTGTGAACATTTCATGCTGTGAACATCTTGAGTTGATGTGGTTTTGGACTTCCTCACTAGTTTACTTAGTTAAATCTGAAGTGATTTAATAACCTGCATTGCTCTTTACTCTGAGGGAACAGGTTGCACAGTGAGGAGGTGAATGTCTCATCCCTGGAAGTGTTGAAGACCAGGCTGGGTGAGGCTTTGAGCACTGGCCTTAGTGGGAAGCATCTCTGCCCATGGCAAGGAGGTTTGAACTAGGTGATCTTTAAGGTTCCTTCCAACTCAAGCCATTCTATGATTTTCATCTCAGGGAAGAAAGGTGTTTTAAGGCAACTTAATGTTCTAGCCAAGATGAACATTTGTAATGATCAGCATTAGAACCATCTTAAAATCCTACTAAATGTGTATTCTAATAAATGCAAAGGATAGGATACTGCAGATGAAACATTTCTACTTTTATTTGGTTTCTGTGATTTCTTTGAGCATTATAATCTCAGTAAAACCACTCCTTGAAAGGGCAAACTGAATTTTCAAGGAAGTCAACTAAGAGAGCATTTTACATTTCCTCCCTAAATCTATAAGCATTTAAAAATACTGTTGAGAGCATTCAGATTTATTTATTACCTTAGTAAAAATAACCTAAGTACAACATACTTAAACTGAGAAATCAATTGGATGATTACAAGCTGTTTTAATTCCCTTCTTCCAGATATATCAAATCTATAGTTTTAAAAAGCTCTTTGAATGTTCTTCAGCCTGCATAGAACACCAAGGCAAATAACCTAATGCTGAATCCAAATACTGTGAGATTTAAAGGATTGTATGGAAAGAGCAAAGCAAAATTGTTTTCTGTCTTCTTGGTGTTTAAACACAGAATGTAATCAAAAGTTCTATGGAAAATGTTAATTTGGGGATATTTTACTTCTGGTTTTGGTTTTGTTGTTGTTGTTTTTTTTTGTTTTTTTCTCCTGTGATGTGCCATTCCTAGTCATGTCCTAATGCTCAGGCAGGAGGTTGCTGACAAAGACCAAGAAAAAAAGACCCTACTAACCCATGTGCCTTACTAGGGGAGGCTGAGAGCCCTGGGGCTTTTTAGTCTGAATAAGAGGAGGCTGAGAGGGAATTTGATAAATGTCTATAAATATCTGAGGGCTGGGGGTCAGGAAGGAAGGGAGAGTCTCTGCTCATTTGTACCCTGTAACAGGACAAAATTACAGCACAGGAAGTTTCACCTCAACTTGAGGAAGAACTTCTTTACTCTAAGGGTCACAGAGCACTGGCACAGGCTCCCCAGGGAGATTGTGGAGTCTCCTTCTCTGGAGACTTTCAAGACCTGTCTGGATACATTCCTGTGCAATTTGCACTAGATTCTATGGTCCTGCTCTGGCAGGGAGTTGGACTCAGTGGTCTCTGGATGTCCCTTCCTACCTCTAACATCCTGTGATCCTGTACACCACCTCACACGAGATATTTCTACTACCAGATAGTACCATATGGGTGATTTCAAATTGCGAACTTTATGCTAGAGATGACTTCTCCAACTCTGACAGGCTTCTAGCTACCCAAGACAGAAATGCCGCTCTTCATCCATTTCCCTGATAGAGGCAGAATGCATTATTAGTTAAAAAGCAGTGCTTTGAGCACAGTTCTATTCACTCTGAAGCAAGATCATGTCCAGTGAATTGATACCAACAGACCAAGGCATGCTTGCTCCCACTCGAAGATTGCCTTTGTAGTCATTATGCAGGTTGTTGCCATTCCTGATCTCAGTGCTGGAAGTGTTGAGAGTTGGGATTCCTGATGTCAGTGTTGGAATTGTTGAGAGTTGCCATTCCTGATGTCAGTGCTGGAAGTGTTGAGAGTTACCATTCCTGATGTCAGTGTTGGAAGTGTTGAGAGTTGCCATTCCTGATGTCAGTGTTGGAATTGTTGAGAGTTGGCATTCCTGATCTCAGTGTCAGAAGTGTTGAAAGTTGCCGTTCCTGATGTCAGTGTTGGAAGTGTTGAGAGTTGCCATTCCTGATGTCAGTGTTGGAATTGTTGAGAGTTACCATTCCTGATGTCAGTGTTGGAATTGTTGAGAGTTGCCATTCCTGATGTCAGTGTTGGAAGTGTAGAGTTGGCATTCCTGGCCTCCTCCTGAGAGGAGAGAAAATTTGCAAAATTCTCTATATTTTCTTTTCCCTCCTTTTAAAACGTAGTTTCTACATTTTTTTCTTCAACAACATATGATTACAGACTAAGTGAATGTAGTCACATTGCATGAACCTGTTGATATGTAGTGGAGAGGATGATGGAATAACAGACCAGAGTGACAGAGAACATCCATGCTCCATGTGAAATGGTTCCTGAAAATGTTGAGGTAGAATCATAGAATGGTAAGGTTGGAAGGGACCTCAAGGATCATCCAGTTCCAACCCCCTGCCCCAGGCAGGGACACCTCCCACTAGCACAGGTCACTCAAGACCTCATCCAATCTGGCCTTGAACACCTCCAAGGAGGGAGCATCCACGACCTCCCTGGGCAACCTGTGCCAGTGTCTCACCACCCTCACTGTAAAGAACTTCCTCCTAACATCCAGTCTAAATCTCCCCTCTGCCAGTTTAAACCCATTGCCCCTTGTCCTGTCATTGCAGGACCCTGTAAATAATCCTTCCAATCATAGAATCATAGAATGGTAAAGTTGGAAGGGACCTCAAGGATCTTCCAGTTCCAACCACCTGCCATAGGCAGGGACACCTCCCACTAGTACAGGTTACTCAAGGCCTCATCCCCAACCCTCCTGTAGACCCCCTTCAAAGGTACCTTCCCCTGAATCCTGAGGTAGTGCCCCCTGAATCCTTGAGATATCTTCCTCTGGATCCTGAGATACCTTCACTTGATCTGTCCTTTTGGCAGGTTTTATGTCCAATGACTGTCAGTCTGCCAAATGTTCAGGCTGTGTATACTTCAGGCTGCTTTAGGAGAAATCTCAGTTTTCAAAATACTATCAGAATTCAGAAAACATGGGGTGAAAGAGTATTTTTTGCCTTCAGTGCTCCCTCCCTGGATGTGTTCAAGGCCAGATTGGATGAGGCCTTGAGTAACCTGTACTAGTGGGAGGTGTCCCTGCCTATGGCAGGGGGTTGGAACTAGATGATCCTTGAGGTCCCTTCCAACCTTACCATTCTATGATTCTATGATTCTATGAATTGCTCAGTTTAAATGCTGGGCAATGAATTTAAAATAAATATTAAGCTAGGAGAGGAAAATCCTAATAGATCACCCTACTGTATTTTGTGGAGAAAATGTCATTTTTACTATTTGAATAAAGGTACCTGAGATGACCAATTAAACCTTGAATTTAATGCTAAAATGTTGTAATTTTATTTTTTTTTAAACCCTCATATATAAAAAAACATCTAAAACTGCCTTTATTGTGCTTGGCTTAGAATAGATTATTTCATGGCTTTGTTCTGGCTTTCCACTCTGAAATGCATTTATGATTGCTGGAAGATAAAACGCTGCTTCCTCTGCTGATTTAGGCTGTAACGTTTAAATGCTGCAGTATCTGGGAAAGCTTTCTGCATCTTGCTGGTAATTGTTAGTAATATTTTGAACTGCTTCTTGACACATGCAAAATAGAAGAGTAAAATATTTCCATGCCAATGCTGCAACACTGAAAATATCTAAATACTGTCAGGGAACTGATTTGATGGTTAGCATTAAAAATTTTACTTTTCCTAAGATGCACTTTAGACAAAAATAATCCTCGTGGCAGTAAACTGCACAGTATTGGAAAGTCCATTGACTATATTTCCCCGTAGGTGAAATGTTATGTGGCATTTTAGTTTCAGATTTGTGCTCTTAAAAGTGCAGTAAAATTTGTCACCAAGTGATGATGTCGTATAGCCAAAGTCACATCTTAATCACCAACCTCAAAAGATGGGCAAAGTTTAGTGGAATTAGTCAAAGTTTTCTTAACTCCTCTAATAATGAGGTTTATAAGTTTCATCTTTTTCCTTAAGATGCGTGTCTTAGTTCAAATAAGGGCTGTAGGACTTTGAAAGTACTTTTTGGCTTTTTTTTCAGAGCTAACTGTATAAAAAGCTCTCAAGATTGCATTGTTTGTGACAGTGCTGAAGGGTTCTGCATGAGGTGACTTTTAAACCATACACACCAGCACGAGCTGTATATAGATGACAGGCTCAAGATAATATAAACTGGTGTAAAAATTAATCACTCACCCCCCTACAATCTCCTTTCAGGTAGCTCTCTACAACTACCTGTGTAGTGAGGTAGGAGTTGATCCTTTCTCCCAAGTAACCAGCAATAGGATGAGAGGAAATTACCTCAAGTTGCACTAAGGGAGGTTAAAATTAGCTATTAGGAAAAGTTTCTTCACTGAAGGAGTGGTCAGGCATTGACAAAGGCTACTCAGGGAGGTGGTGGAGTTGTCACTCCTGGAGGTGTTCAAAAAATATGCAGACATGACATGGTGATGCTGGGTTAACAGTTGTAGTCAATGACCATAAAGCTCTTTTCTAACATTAGTGATTTTATGCAGAAAAGCTTAATATTAAAAAAAAAAAAAAAAAAAAAATTTTTTTTTTTTTCCCCTCAACAGATTTGGTATTTCGGAGCATTCCACTTTTTATCACCAGAATCAGGGTTTGTTCCTTTTCATTGCTTCATTTGTTGGTACAAATAAGAGCAGGTAGACAGATTTGAAGTCTTTCCCTTATCAAATGTCAGAAGACATTTGTGGCGTCTTTTAATATACATGAAAATTGTGACAATACTGCGAGTGTTCACCTACCTTTGAAAAGGAAGCTAATGAAAAAAAAGAGAGTTGGAAGTGTTACAAGAGAGGTTGGATGCTGTACAAGAGGAACCATAAAATATTTTGAATGAGAAGGATGTAGTTTTTTATTGTTACTGTAAAGATAACACATTTAAGTAACCCGCTTTAAAAATAATGTGACTTGTCTTACCAGAAGTACAATATTCCTGAATTTCTGCTGCTTTTTAATAGGAAAATCTTTTCATTCAGTCCAGCTTTGTATCAGAATATATGTTGTCTGTCAGAAAAAGTCATTAAAGGGCTAACTCCCATAGGGAGGGAGAAAATAGACCTATATTTTGTTGAAGGATAGTAAAAAGGTCAAAGGTATTTCTTGAAACATTATGGCAATTTCTCCTTTACAGTTGCTATGTACTCTGCTGTTGAAAATTACATAGTTGTGATCTGAGATGTAAGTAATCTGTTTTGAGACTGTGAGAGGCCTTTATGATCCTCCAGTTTGGTCTTTTGAACAACACAGTCCTTTGGATTTCATCGAGTCATTTTTCAAATTCTGATGGAGCAGCTTCTTATCTTACAGAAAGAAATGTATTTTAGTCTAAAAGATTTAAAGTGATGGAAAATCCATTCCTCTAGATAAGTTGTTCTAGTGAGTAGGTATCTCCAGTGTTAAAACATTGCTTCTATCTCATTTAAATTTATTTAGCTGCTGCTTCTAGCCTGTCTGTGTTGTTATACCTTGGTCTGGTAAATTCAGCATCTTCCATCATCAAAAATTGTCTGTTCATGTTTGTATTGTCTTGTACCACCTGTGCTGTGTCATCTTCACCAAACTTGAGCTATAAAGCTATGAAGCTTACTACTATTAAACTTTCAGGTTAAATTAGAAAGATTTACAACTCTTAAACCTCTCAATGTTGATTCAGGCTTCTTGGATCCAGAATAACTTCTAGCTCTCTCCAGAACACTTTCCACTTTCTCAGTATCCATTTGAAAGGGAAACATGGGAGCTGTTTTCCAGGAAAGCTGTCAACAGTGTCAAAAACTAGGTAAATAAAAAGGCCAGTTCAGACAAATACCTCATATATATACATATATATATATATATATATATATTTTTTTTTATACAGAGAGAGAGAGAGACATACACACACACACATATATCTATATCTATCTATATATACCCACACACATTCAGGGACTTAATCTCTTCTCTTCATCCTGATTTTACTCCAGGAATTCTAGTTGATTAACAACTATAGATGTCAAAATCTTGTCTGAGAATGATTTTCCAAAATACAGGCATTCAGTAGAAAATCTGTGACCTTCTAGTTTCTCATAAGATATTAAAATGGGTTCTTTGGAGTTCACCTTACTCTGGAATTGAGGCGCACGTGTAGCAGTGTCTGCTCCTTGTTGCTGTTCATCATCCCACTATTTCTGTATAAACATCAATGTGCAGCTTCTTCTGGATAAATATTGGATAATAATTCATAGAATTGTAGAATCAGTCAGGGTTGGAAGGGACCACAAGGATCATCCAGTTCCAACCCCCCTGCCATGGGCAGGGACATCTCACACTAGATCAGGCCATCCAGAGCCTCATCCAGCCTGGCCTTAAACATCTCCAGGGATGAAGCTTCCATCACCTCCCTGGGCAACCTGTTCTGGGGCTCACCAACTTCATGCTGAAGGACTTCTTCCTAACATCCAGTCTGAATCTCCCCATTTCTAGCTTTGCTCCATTCCTCCAGTCCTATCCCTACCTGACAACCTAAAAAGTCCCTCCCCAGCTTTCTTGTAGTCCCCTTCAGATACTGAAAGGTCACAATAAGGTCACTTGGGAGCCTTCTCCTCTCCAGACTGAACAGCTCCAACTCCCTC
The DNA here is from genome assembly GCA_013396675.1 of Eubucco bourcierii. Lineage (NCBI taxonomy): Eukaryota > Metazoa > Chordata > Aves > Piciformes > Ramphastidae > Eubucco > Eubucco bourcierii. The sequence goes on along the minus strand of VWZE01016721.1, from coordinate 139,505 downwards.
TGTCTCTTCTCATAACAGAGCAACCCCAGCCCTCTGCTCATCCTCATGGCCCTTCTCTGGACACCTTCCAGCACATCCATAGCCCTCCTGTACCAACGGCTCCAGAACTGGACGCAGCACTCCCAGTAGGGTCTCACCAGTGCAGAGTAGAGGTGCAGGATCACTTCCCTCACCCTGCTGCCCACACTGCCCTTGATAATTGGTCAAGATCTTTCCACTAGCCCACTCAAAGTTCCTTTTTGCACAATTATTCCCAATTACCACCTGGTTTCTGAGATTTGCCCCTGGACTACTTTTTCAAATGATCATTCTGCGGCACAAGGCATTTTGCATCATGCTCATTTTTCATCTGGGTGTTGCACAGGCAACTACTCTTACCAAAACTGTATTATGGCAACAAACTTTCCTCTGCAGACTGAACTCATCACCTCATCAGAAGTCTTGACAAACTCTATTTTCCATAAAGCCGTGCTGATTGGTACTAATTATGCTACCATCCTTTAATTCTTCAGTACTTTTACATTGCATCAGCTTTTCTGTGACTTTGCCCAGAACAGAAGTTCAGCCAAGCAGACTGTAATTATTTGGGTCATCGTGCCTACCTTTTACCAACTATGTTGCCATAGATAATTACAGGATTATTTTTCTTTCTCCTTCACATTATGTTTTATAAATGCAAGCTTAGATCTCCACACAGAATATGTTTTATAAATGCAGCCTTAGATCTCCACGCAGCTCAAAAGTATAGTTTTGTGCTAAATCCAAGCCACAAAAGTGGCACAATCAGGGAAAAAACCAAACCAAAACAAAGCCAAACAAAAAAACAACCACATCAGTAAAAATATCTAATAGTTTAATGTCTGCTTTTGCCCTTTTAAGTACACTTTTAGGAAACATACCTTAATTTCTGCACTTCATAAACTTAGGCTTCCCTTGTGCAATAAATAATTTGGCATTTATAAAGGGAGCAGCTATGACTCGTAATGTTATTTTACCAGCTAATTGGATATACATTTTGCTGCCATCTTGTTCTCAGAAAATAATTAGAGGACAAAGTGTTCTTGAAATGTGCCAGGAAAAATATTATATCAGAAGTCCTTTTAATTCGAGGTTGCATGTTATCTGGTCTCTGCATGGAGTAAGAGCAGTGTTCTCTTGGAAGCTGGCTTTAGAAGTGTAAGTTTTCCTTCAGAACCATCATCCCTTTGATAAAAGAGAGTATATATAGTGCTTAGCCTTAATAAGGACACTTTTTTTTTTTTTTTTTTTTCCCCACTGCATGGTGAACTTTCATTTGCATGCAATGTAGCAATTATGGATTAAAGCTCATTATATCTCAGAAACTACTGCATGCTAAGGTACTTTGCTGGAGCATCACATGGCCTGACTAGAAATAGTCATGCAAACTGCATCCTGATAAGGCTGTCCAGTTTTCTTTGCAAATGGCTTGCCACAGGCACAGTATTAGCAGAACAAGAAGACAATTCAGGCTTTCAGCTCCCTGGCTATTCCTCTATCTGATGAGAGCTGTTCCTTTATCTAAATTATATGTTTTAAGAGTGCCTAATAATCCAATTACACTGCATCTAAAAACTCTGTCCTGTCTTTCTAGGAAGAATGCCCACAGTAGTAACCGGTAAGTAATGCCAACAATAGTCCAGAGTAGTTTTCAAGAATTATCACCAAACACTTCATGTAAGCTTGTGTGCTCATGGACTCTAAAACAGTCTTTATGATGGCATGTCCCATTCCTTCCAGCCAGCTCAGCACTTTGCTGCACAAGCAGAATCTTGGTTTTATATCCCAAAATGCTCTTTTACCTACTCACATTGCAAGAAGTTCCCCAGATATTTCACAACTGCAAGTCTCATCTACACTGCCTGTCTATTCCCCTGGAAGCTGCCACTCCAAGTTACCAAACAGTTTCTCAACATTATGCTGAGACGTTGGTCTGCTGCTGAACAGAGGGAAGGATGCCAAATAGTGAATCACCAGTGCTGCTTTCCTTAGCACCTGGGATTTTCTTTGGAAAGTTACCAACCAGTTATCAGGCAGGCCAGAATCTGCTTACCTTTTGACATCTGACAAGATCACAACCTGGAGAGACACAGATGGTAAGGTATTCCCAGCATTCCCAGCATCCACAGGCAAGCGAACTATTTTCTGTTCAGATCTGCTTCAAGAAGCCTTAGTGTTTGATGGACATAATTATGGTAAATGAGGCTGAATCTAGGATTAGCTATGGAACAATATCTGTAATGCATTGACAATAGGTCTCAGTTATGGCTGTCTGACAGTGCTTAGATCTCAAATCTCTGTGCGCAGCAAAGGGGTCCCAAAGGAAGATACATGGGAACTCTGCAACTCTTTATTTTGTTGGCCATCAATTATAGAAAAGCAAAACAAAAGAAAAGAGTCACAGCAGAGTGAAATATTTTGTTTGCAAGGTAATTTCTATACATTTCAGAGAATCTGGAAAGAGCCCACAGGAGTGGTTCTGTGCAGAAGGCAGAGGAAAGATGAGGGTAATGACATTCTATCATAATATGAGAAGTCTAAATCGCAGGGGCACAGAAGTCTCTTCTACTTTCTGTCCCAGTGAATACTGGGAAAACTTCCAAGGATGGACTTACAAGGAGGAACTGCTACTAGATCTACCTAAAATTTTAGCAATCAAGGCTGAGAGATGTTTCAAAACACTTTAGAGCTGACAAGAGTTTTCTGAGTGAAGGGGAAAGTTTAAATCAGGCCAAGGGTCTTTGAAACTTCCTCATATAGTCTGTTCACTATGCCATCAAACACAGAGGAAGAGGCAAAAAAAGAATCTCTTCAATTTTACAATTGATAGTTCATCAAAATATGATTTTGTTAGGAAATCCTAGAATCAACTATTTAAACATGCTGCTTGTTTGGAGTCCTGCAAAGATAGATTGTGCAGGACAGTGGAACAAATAGAACAAAGAAAAGAATTAACAAGGCTAAAGAAATAAAACACACCACAAGTGAAATTTTGCTGTTCATGTTACCTATCCATAAAGCTACAAGGAGCTGCAGTAGCTTCCTCCTCAGTTTTTGAACTCTAGATATTGTTGAATCCCATATTTTCTGACAGGTTTTGCTTTGCGGTCTGTTAATCTTTCCAAAATCTCTCTGGATTTTCTATTTTTTAAGAGGTCTATTTTCTTTTTCACAGAAGTAATTTTGTGATTCTTCTCTCCCTTCATATCAAGCTGCCTTTCTCATAGAGCTGAATTGCAGTGCTTTGGCTCAGAAAGTTTACAGTCTTTTTTATTGATCACAACCCGCGACCCTCGTGGAGCACCTACAATTCATCTGCAGCAGCAAAGATGAGGCTGCCTGCCTTCTTTTTCTGGCAGCTTGGTTGTTCTTCAGGGCTATCATTACAACAGCAGTGAAGCTGCATTTATAATATTCATATTTCTATCTAGAATATGAATGGAAGGAAAATCAGTCTGATTAATATACTAAGAAATCTCATTCTTCTGACTCATTTTAGGATGGGAGCAAAGAAATGTCTGAAGAAAGACACTTGGGTTTTTGGTTGTTTTGGGTTTGTTTTGGGTTTTTTTTTGTGTGGTTGGTTTAGTTTGATTTTTTTTCTCTTGTGTGTTCTCCAATCTGTAACTAAATACAGGGAACAATATCAACTACCCAAAGAATTAAAAACCCTCCCATAAAATGCTAAGACAGACTTGCTTGCAAACCCTTGTGTGATAGTCAGCATCTCAATCCTCTCTGCAATTATGATACCATTTTGCTCTCCAAAACTGCTGCAATTAGCATCTTTAAACATAGCCATTTCAAAGTGTGCTGTTTAGCTCAAATTTATCAGCATTTCCATTGTATAAAATTCCATCTTAATAATCCATGAAGGTCAAGCTATTAGCAAGACACACACAAGCTTCCAAAAAGCATGCCTGGAGCACAGTGGAAAATTCATGACACTTAAGTGACTTGGGTATAATTCCTTTTCATCTCACTAACCCTTAAAACTCTCCACATGAAAACGGCAATAACCTTCTGACAGTTGCTGGACATGTGCTCACTTGACTGTTTTTGGTTGTTTGTTTTTTTTTTTTTTAACCTAAGGGTAATGTACAAAGTCAGCATATTTGGAATAATTTAAAGGCAGAAACAGGCTTCAGAACTGGAATATTTTTTTCATAAGAACCTTATAATGCTTTCAAAAAAGAGAAAGCTATGTAGATACACTAAAATTGCACATCTGTAGTGTTTGCTGTAGGTAGCCTGCATTTTATGAACAGAAAAGAAAATCCATTTCAGGTTGTATGTCCTTTTTTTTTTTTTTTTAATACTCCAAAACATTCTTTTTCCCAAATATTTGTTCAGCTGTCTTTCTGAAATGTCTTCCTATAGCTCTGAAGTCTGCATAATGCTGTGAACTTTACACATTAATTTAACTAAGAGGAGAAATTCCATCAGGATTATTTTAACAACTTGTCTTTCAGTAGGAAGAGCTGAAAACTACAGCAGTTGACCATAATTGCTCCCTGTGTTTTAATTTTCACAATGCAAAACCAACAAAACCCAGAAGAAACTACATGCTTTAATAAATACTCTTTTTTCTTCTTCAAATAGCACCATTAAGGATCCAAATGCATTCAAATTTAATCCACTCTATTTAGGTTCATATCATGGATGTAATTTTCCTTCTCAATGCCTTTAGGGTTGGATTTAATAAGACAGTTTTGAACACTTCATGAAGTGATGTTTGTGGCCCTAACCTGCATCTCTCAGGCACCTTCATATTTTGGTTTTAGCTTACATTTAATTCAGATTTGTGTTAGATGATTTAACTTTTTTCCCTCTGTATTTCAATCATCCCAGTCTATCAGCTGTGCAAAATTGCATGTTGTTAGTGGAGTTAATAGCAATCAAGTGTCCATTGTCTATGATAAAGACACCCTGATACAAAAGCAGATGAAATTACATGGAACAGAGCTTAATCAGGCAAGGTGGAGGAGGATTCTGCTGGCCAGGAGGTGTTAAGAATGGTAGTAGTCTCTTCTAAGGGAGCAGGGAGTAGAAACAGGCAACTGATGTTGATACTCAACCATTTCAAATAATTAAGGCTCATATTACCTGCTGTGTTGTATCAGATCTGAATACCTTTCCACTTGCAGCTTGTTGATATATTAACTATGCCTTCTAAGGTGGACAGGCTGGTGACTTGTCACATGAAGCTTTTGATCTTGGAGAATCACTTGTAAGGTAGACTTAGGTATGCATTACCTTTATGGACTGATTGTTAACAACTGAGTGGTTTCAATTTGGAGTCACCTTACCTACTGGGGTAGCCTTAGCTTATTAATTCTCATAGCATGTGGTCTACTATGAATTTTGGCAAGGTCCATGTGGCTAGTAGGTAGGGAGATCAGTGTGGTCCTCCTCCATACAACTGCCTCTTGCTAAGCCATTGCAATGAACAGGGAACATGTTAGGTGACGCAACTTTGTTATGGCATCCACCTACAGAAATTGCTACCTCTTGTCTTATCACCTATGCAGAATGCTTTAGGTGCTTGGCTACCTACCCATAGGGATCCAGAAAATAAANAAAAAAAAAAAAAAAATCAATTGGAGAAATTTTTTTATCCTAGAGTACAAAAGAAACCAAACTTTAGTCATTTCAACTAAGGTCATCTTCTCTGCTCCACTTCCAGGGTCCCAAGGAGATGTGTTTCAGTTCAATGTAATCAAACAAAAAACCCCTGACTCTTAATCATGATTTGTATTCCTAGGCAGTGGTCATCAAATCCCTAAGTGTCCTTGAAGTTTTAATGAGTACAGTCAGAAGTGTAAGTCATTTATTTTTACATGTTTACATAGGTTTCTAAGTGTCTCTGTCCTTTGTTGCTTTATGTAGAGCCTTCATGGGCCCAGCTTGATGTTTTTTACATTTTTAATAGGGATGGCTATTTGCTTAAGCACAGCAAGTTCTTTAGTGCTGGAATTAATGAATAATATTTACATAGTACCTGTCAACTCATAGAGGATGTTGAAGGAAGATGAATCAGTAACTTAACTGCCTGTCCTGTGCTAACCGAATGGCTTTGGCATTGTACAATTCTGATTGTTGGTGGCTGGCTTTCATTTTTCTAACTAACAAAGTCAGAAAGCAGTTTCAAAGACCAGAGCAGTAATCTACATAAATAGTTTTAGTCTATTCATCCTATTTTTTTCTATTTCCTATTTTACTGAGAGCAGAAAGAGAGGAGAGCAGAGGGCTCCTTCTCCACTCAAGTTGTATTGCGGAGTGAAGGATTTTATTACTTTTTTTGTTCAGGGAATATGTTAGGAGACGTAAAAGTCAAAATGAGAAATTAACTTATCAAGAAGTCAAAGTAATTGTAATTTGTAAATTCACAGGGTTGTAATCTTAGATTATTTGCCCAGCAGAAGTCAGCCTGATTAGCTTTCCCTCCCTGTCACCGTGTCAAGTGTGTGTGTGTGTATGTGTATGCACGTCTGGTTAGTGGAAGGCAAATTGCAGTGTTTTATGGGAAAGTTAAACCTTGCAGGATACATTACTCTCCAGCAACAAGATCGGCTGTGAGTCTTATTTCTACCACCAGCCTCTATGACTTCATATAAAATTCCAGAATTCTGATAAACTGTCATGGGGAAAAATGATAAAGTGATTTATACTCAATTTCGCTGGAAGGGAGAAATGCAGAGGCTGTCAGTCTGGGTCTTCAGAACAAATGAGTTACAGTTCATGAGGCAGCTCAATAAGGCTATCATTTCCCATCAGCTCCTATCACTGACAGCCACAGATTTACTGGATGGGGAAAGGGAAAATGGCTGAGTTTTGGTGCCAGGTGAGTCGACACTACTACTCCATCAGCCAGACTAGTGTCGACGAGAGGCAACCATGAATATTTGATAGAAGCTTCTTCCCAGAAGTGCCTGTAGAAAGCAGTAAAGCTGTTCTTTCATTTGTGTAAAAAACCCTTTCTGTCTCTCTGTTTGGATCCTGTTGAAAATGTCCATTTGTAAACCACTAAGGTTTCTCTGATTTATTTTGTGTGTGTGTGCATTTCTTTCGTTCAGCAGCTTGTTTTGTGCCACATGGCTTATTTATAGCCCTCGCAGAATGGAACAAAAGAATCCTCAATCTGCTGGGATTTAATATACAATGCATTTGTCACTATCCATCTCCCAAAATGGCAATACACAAACACAGCCTCAGAGCCACCTGTGCATGCCCAGAGGGAAAAAAGGCCTTTGATCTGCCACAGTTACAAATCATTAGAAATATCTATGTCCCACTTCCAGGCAGAAAAAGCTTCAGGTCAAAGCTGAAGAACTTATGCCGTACATATTCATGTTAAAATAGACCAACAACAATGACTTCCATATTATCCCAGCTTTCTGTTGCACAAACCTTTCCCAGCACTCATTGGCATCAGTTCAAAGAGCTGCTGTGTATGCTACCTGCATCTTTTTTTGAGGCTGGTTGCACAGCAGGATTCCTTAATAGAAATCCAGATTTCCCTTACTGCTACTCACATCCTAACACATTTAACTGCTTTTTTTTTTTTTTTTTTTTTTTTTTTTTTTTTTTTTTATTCAATCTTAATGATCAGTAATGGATTTGGTCCCTAGATGTCAGCATTAAACATTCTCAGGCTGGATTGTTGTGCTACAAGGGTTGGATAAGACCTGCAGGTTTGTGATACCTTGCCTGCTTGCTTTTTAAAGACAGAGACATATATTTTTAAAGGAAAATTTAATATGACAGTTAGGAACAAGGCTGTGATGTTCTCACACTGATATACCTAAATCTGGTTGTGAGTCAAACACCACTGTACCTGAATCAGTCATCAAAACTGCCTCACTATCCCATAAGTCTCTCTCCAAGCCTTTGCTTGTGTCTGTGGCTTAGACAAAATGCTTCTAAAATATCTCTTTACTTACAGAAAGCCCTTCCACCAACTGCTCAGACAAAAGAAAAAAAAATAATATTAGAGCTCACCAAAAAAATCAAAATATTATTAAATATTTATTTGATTAAGAAAAAGAAAAAAACAAACCTGAAGAAAACCCGAACCGAACAAAAATCAGCAGCACAAAATATCATTTATGTGGCTTCTCAGACTCCTCTAGGCTGTTTAAGAGAATCTTCCCTCTCATATCTGCAGTTCTTTTCTTAGATACTAAATAAATATATAAAGAAAAGCATTGTATCTCCAGAATAACCACTGACTGCATTGCTGAGTTTCCACAGGAAACTTATTATTTTCATTTTAGAATCTGAGAAGGATTTCGAGGCGCAGCAGCTATGACCAACCTAGCACCAAAAGGATATCAGCTTTGATTTGAGACAGAAGTAGTTTGTGTTGCTTTGAAGATATGGAACAACCTTAAACCTTTTCCCAGTTATGGAAGAGGGCAGCTGACACATCTATTGCTAAGGTTACAATGATGGTTTCTTACCTGTTTGGGTTTTTTTTTTTTTTAGACCAATGCTAAGTGTTGGTTTGTTTGCTTTGTCTAGAAATTAAATACATATCCAAACTGTTCTTTGAGGATTACTTCCCCCTGTGCTTGAGCCCTTCTCATAATTTCTAATAGGCACCATTTCTTTGTTTCAAATTCTTCTCTGCTTTCATTTGCTTGAATAATTGAAGGCCATGTACCAGCACTGTCTTTAATCTTTTTTTTTTCTCTTAAGCTTCAAGAATCTCAGTGAATAAACTTTCTAAAATAGAAACAGACACACAAAAAAAAAATAGAGAAAAATATAAAATTCAAAGTCAGATCATACTAATAGGTTTGTCATTCCATGGACCATTTTCCATCTAGGGATAACAAACACAAACCAGTGTTTTCTGACTTATATTTCTCTCTCCTGGAGCTAGAGACACAGGCTGATGAAAACCAGAAGCATGCTGTAAATGGATCGGAGTCTGTAGGCAGGCTAAGGACAGTAGTGCAGGGTGACTGCACTCAGAGTTCTGATACTTTTATATTTGTCATCTGTCATGTTCATCTCTGAGTTCACAGTAAAATACACACTAATACAACCTGAGAAATCCTAATATATCTATTGCCACATGTGGGTTTTTTCCACTCCTTTTTTTTTTTCCCCCCTTGGATTTCTCCAGATGCAGGAGATAACAATGTTATGGCAAAGCCTCAAACTTTGGATTTGGAGCTGGTGCAGCTACACTTTGTCTCCTGTGCTTGCAGCAATCCTTCTGTACAAATACTGCACATTAAAGTTATCTTCCAGAAGGAGAAAATGTCTTGTGAATCCCTCAGTTACCATTTTGCAGGTGAATATGTTCACGATTATATGACATTATCTCAGTTTTATTTTCTGGTAAAACTGTAAGAGCTGCTAAAGGTAGAGAGCCTGTGGAAAAAAGATAAGAACTTACTAGAAGGTATTAATTGCTGTCACAGTTATTCATGGATGAATTATATAAATTCTGCTGTAAAAGTGGGCTTGTAAAAATGGAGCTGCTGAGCTGTTTTCAAACTGTGTGCAGTTTCATAGTGAGTGGTGGGCACAGCTGACTAGTTGCCAAATTGCATCGCTGCCCTCCTCACAGAGGTTAGCATGCATGCTAGGCTTTTACAGAATGAGAAAGTGTAGATCTTGCTCAAGGACCAAATAATTTACTTTACAGTAGTTGAATCAGCCCTCAGATTTCTTGATTGTATTTTCCATTCCCCAGTAATAGAGTGCTGCTACTCTCCAGCAGTTCAAGGTGTAACATGTCCACTTTTCCATTTCTTCAAGTAAAATCATAATGAATAGTGTTAAAAGAACAAAAGATGAACCTGTTTGGTGGTCCAGCTAAATGAAAACCACAGCAGGCACGATGTTGGTTTGTTTCTTTGAGCCTTAGTATTTTGAACTTCACGGTGTTGTTCAGGAATGAGGATAGAATCCACAATGAAGAAAGACATAAATGTTAATAAAGTTATTTCAGGAGGTCCTTAGATCACAGTAAATTATCACTGGTGACAGCAGAAGCCTTGAATGTTAACTGTCTAATGATACTGTTTTTAATCTGACAACTCAGAAGGACTCTGGAAAAAATATTTTCTTTTAATCTGTAAGGAAAAAACAACCCAGCAACAATTAACAACCAACATTAAAGACATTAAAGGCAAGACTCATCTTGACATGGTTGATTTTTGTGAGAGTGTCTTTAACCTCATGTCAGAGAAAACTCCAGGGAAAGATAATTTTTATTCTCCCTTTCCCCCATCACCAGATAAAACATAAGGAAAGTGCAGAGGACTGCACTTAATGAATTTACATTATATGCAATCTAACCATAGATATGCACCACTCCTCAGACACTTCTGGAAATAAGAAAAAGTGTGCAAAGCTTTATGACATAAATACCTGTTTGCAAGGAGTTGGGATTGTTTAACCTGGAGAAGAGGAGGCTCAGGGGAGACCTCATTGCCGTTGTGATGGTTGTAGCCAGGAGGAGGTTGCTTTCTTCTCTCAGGCAAGCAGTAGCAGAACAAGAGGACACAGTCTCAAGCTGTGCCACGGGAACTTTAGGTTGGAGGTGAGGAGAAAGTTCTTGACTGAGAGAGTCATTGACTGCTGGAATGGGCTGCACAAGGAGGTGGTGGAGTCAGGGTCCCTGGAGGTGTTCAAGGCAGGTTTGGACGTGGCACTTGGTGCCATGGTCTGGTCTTGAGGTCTGTGGCAACGGCTTGGACTTGATGATCTTTGAGGTCTCTTCCAACCTTGGTGATACTGTGATATTACAATGTCATACACATCACAACATTTAATGAACTAGAGTTAGGGTCTACAGTAATGGTTTCTGTGCATATTGTCCAACACTATCTTAATTTGGGGTTCAGCTTATTCTTCTTGTGACAGGACGAGGGCTGATACTTTTAAATCAAGGGTGGGGAGATGTAGACTACATAGAAGGAAGACATTTATTTGCAACGAGGGTGGTGACACTGTCCCAGATGGCCCAGAGAGGTAGTTGATGCCCTATCCACCTGAAAGCCCTATCACTGTAAGCCCTTGTTTCCAAAAAACTTTTAAATTTTATCTGTGGAGTCGTGGGTTCTTCTTTCTTAGAAAGGCTGCAAAGCATAGTACATAGTACATATTACATAGAATCACAGAACGGTAAGGTTGGAAGGGACCTCAAGGATCATCTAGTTCCAGCCTCCTGCCATATGCAGGCAGGGACACTTCCCACTAGTACAGGTTACTCAAGGCCTCCTCCAACCTGGCCTTGAACACCTCCAGGGAGGGAGCAGCCACAACCTCCCTGGGCAACCTGTGCCAGTGTCTCACCACCCTCACTGCAAACAACTTCCTCCTAAGAAGGAGAACTTCTTCCTCCTCTATAGATATTGATCTATACATACAGATATATAGATATCATAGAATCAACCAGGTTGGAAGAGACCTCCAAGATTAGCCAGTCCAACCTATTACCCAGCCCTATGCAATCAACAAGACCATGGCACTAAGTGCCTCATCCAGGCTTATCTTGACTCCACCACCTCCCTGGGCAGCCTTAGATGTATACTTATGTGTGTCTAAAGCAAGCCTTCCTGAATCTGCTGATGTTCTCCTGAAACATTTTTGTTATGTGAAACCAGCATTTCAAGACTGAAACTGTTTCAGAAACCATGGTATGTTTTTAATTGCCTTTGTATATTTCTGGCTGTGTAATGGCATTTTGTGAAATTCCTCCACCTTACTCTCAGCTTTTGATGATACCTTCACATTCTGTTTAGACTGTGTTATCCTACTCTTTGAGTAAGGTAGAATAACATTTTTATTTCCACTGAGTTCATTCTGTGCAATTTCTACTGATATTTTCCACCTGTCTTTGCTGCTGCTGCTCAAGGTCTTTATCCTAAACCTATGTAGTTTCTTTATGATATGTCTTTTGCTGTTCTGTTTGCACTTTCATGCTGCCTTTGCTGTACCTTACTGGCTTTACTTCTTGCTACTCCTTGGGCCTTGCTTTTCTATCTCCTGTTATCACGCTTTAAAAAAAACCCCACAACACATATCTCTAAGTCACTCATTCATTTTCTTTAACTTCATGATTAGTATTCTAGGCATTTCACTTCTCTTAATTCAAGACAGTTTCCTCATTGAAGGATAAAATTTGACTGCTAATACTTGGCAATTAATGCAGTGGTCTTTGGGAAGATAAATATGTCTGGATGATAGTACTTGGAATACTGTTTTTCTGGTTATATGGGGAGGAAAAAAAATGGGGGGG